>CADCSW010000012.1:600000-973173 GCA_902805455.1 Daldinia concentrica
GAGCATCAAGTACTCCATTCAAATACATACATAAATCCTCCTGGGTAGCTATCGTTATTATTAGCGCCCGTTGTCTCGTATCCGGTAACTTCTTACAAAAAGATGATTGTAAGGATACACAGACTATTTATAATACTATGATCAGTCAGGCGCAACTTAAGGTATCGTTCTCAGCTGCTCTAGTCGCTATCATTGGTACCATCATTATCTTCTACCGCCAGAGGCTTGGTGATATTGGGTATGAAAACCTACCTTAATGTGATCGATCCCAATGTGCATAGGGGGTGGATGGATGGTGTGTTATCGGAGAAATCTGATGCAGTAGTGGAAATTTCTTCTACTACATGCGTCTCACTTTTCGAAAAAGGTAGCATCTAACTGGACGCCGGACTCTAGTGACGACGTACCCTGACCGCACCTTGATTCCTCATCACGGGTTTTACTATCGTCAGTACGAATATGCCTATATTTGTCTATCTATAGAAATATTTTTAACACGTTTATATTTACCAATCCGTAGTCAATTTGCTATTTCTTTTTTTTCTTTTCTTATTTATTAATGTGGACATACACTTACTAACTGAGTAGCCACATACAAGCCGCCTCGTTTAAGTCGTTCGATATCAAGATGGGGTCACAGGGCCCCAGTGTACGATTTCGTAAGCTTCAAAGCTTCCAAACGGATTACGCCCATGCATCCATCACCCAATATGAATCTGAACGGAGTGGTATGCAGGTCATTGTGACCGACCGAAAGGGCCCAAAGGTTAATGGCTACTTCACCTTAGCCACTGAAATTTTCGATGATTCGGGGGCCCCTCATACCCTTGAACATCTAGTGTTTATGGGTTCGAAGAGCTACCACTACAAGGGGCTATTAGATAAGCTAGCTTCTAGAGCCTACGGGGGTACTAATGCCTGGACCATGACAGATCATACGGCTTACACTCTTGAGACAGCTGGTTGGGAAGGGTTCGCTCAGATTCTACCAGTCTATCTCGAACATCTTATCGTACCGACTATAACAGATGCAGCATGTCTGACCGAAGTCCATCATATTAATGGTGAAGGGAACGATGCCGGCGTCGTTTACTCAGAGATGCAAGGTGTGCAGTATTCAAGCGCGGAGATTATGGACATTAAAGCACGACGCCTTCTTTATCCCGAAAATGTGGGTTTCCGATATGAGACAGGCGGTATGATGGAAAACCTACGGGTCTTGACCCCAGAGAGGATACGAAATTTCCATAGAGAGATGTACCAGCCACGGAACATGTGCATTATCATCGTTGGTGAGGTTGACCATGACAATCTTCTTACTATCCTAGACCAATTCGAAGAAAGCGTCAAAGACGATCTCCCCCCTCTCGACGCTCCATTCAAACGACCATGGATAGAGTCTGCACAACCACCCCCTCTCGAGAAGACAATAGTTGAAACTGTTGAGTTTCCTGAAGAGGATGAATCAATAGGTGATATGATTGTGGGTTTCTTTGGGCCAAGTTGCACCGATATTATCCAATCATCTGGCCTAACTATTCTATTAACTTACTTATGCGGGTCTTCCGTTGCAGTGTTGGAAAATGTTATGGTGGAGAAGGAAGAGCTTGCCAGCTCCATCTCTTACATGTGGGATGCTCGGCCAAATAGCGTCATCTGGCTTCAGCCGACTGGTGTAGCTACAGAAAAGTTAGCGTTTGTTGAGCAACGGCTTATCTCTTTACTCAAGGAGGTTGCAGCTCAGCCACTGGATATGACCTACATAAGAGAGTGTATCCAGAGAGAACGGCGGCAAGTGAAGGCTCAAGCAGAAGAATCTGAATCATTCTATTCGACGAATATTATCACAGACTACCTCTTTGGTAACCGAGACGGATCAACTCTCAAGCAACTTGCAAGTCTTGATGAATATGATATCCTAGAAAAGTGGACAGACGAGCAGTGGCGGGCTTTCCTCAAAACATGGCTCGCTGACGCTCACCATGTCTCTATACTTGGAAAGCCTTCTTTGGAGCTAGCTACGAAACAGAAAGAGGATGAGGTAGCAAGAATCGAGAAGAGAAAACAAGAACTAGGCGCAGAAGGGTTAAAAATGTTAGCCCAAAAGCTAGAAGATGCTAAGAAGCAGAATGAGGTTGAGATTCCGGCCTCAGTGCTCGAGAAGTGGCCGGTACCTCCGATAGAATCGATTCACTTTATCGAATCTCAAACTGCACGATCTGGCATGGCTAGGAAACTTGGTGTACACAAAAATTCCGCGCAAAAGATCATCGACCAGACCTCGTCTGAGTTACCCCTATTCGTACAATTCGAAGATGTTCCGACCAACTTTGTGCATATCTCGGTCCACGTCGGCACTTCAAATTTACCTGCCGCATACAAACCTTTGTTGTCACTCTTTAGCGATAACTTCTTCAACACCCCTATTCGTCGTAATGGTGAGCGTGTTCCATTCGAGAAGGTGGTGATGGAATTGGAGAGAGATACAGTTAGCTATGCTCTGGATTCGGGCAGTAAATTCAGCGATTCAGAAAGCTTTCTGATTCGATTCCAAGTCGAGCCAGAAAAGTATGCTACTGCTATCGAGTGGATCCGTACGATGATGTTTGACAGCATTTTCGATCTCACTCGTTTGAAGGCTTGTATTGCCAAGCAGCTTGCCGACATCCCCGAGGCGAAACGCGATGGTAGAGTTATGACTAGTGAAATCGAAATGGCTATTCATAACGAAGCTTCGTCCCTACTTGTGGCGAAACGCACCCTTGTTAAGGCTGTATATCTTCGACGACTTAAGAAGCTCTATGACAAGGACCCCGAAGCGGTGATATCAAAGTTCGAAGAACTTAGAAAGTCTCTATTCACCTCTGATAACCTTCGAATTCTAGTCATAGCTGATATATCAAACTCGAAGCTGTCTGACCCCGTTAAAGCTTGGGATACACTCTCTAACTCACTCAATGCTCATGTAGAGTCCATCAACCCCATCATCAAACCTCACACTCTTCTAAATAGCGAAGGTCGCAACCCTGGTTCTGTTGGGGCGACTATTGTCCCTATGAGGGCAATTGATAGTTCTTATTCTATCTGCTCTAGCAAAGGCCTTACCTCATTTTCCGACCCAGTGGTTCCTGCACTTCTAGTTGCCATGCAATATCTGGAAACTGTGGAGGGGACACTATGGAATGCTGTTCGCGGGAACGGCTTAGCCTACGGTGCCTACTTTGCAAAAGAGCTAGACGGAGGATACTTGCATTTTAAGGTATATAGGTCCCCCCTAGCATCAAAGGCGATTTCTGCCGCCCGTGATGCTATCGCAGCATTAGTGGATGGCACTGTTGAGTTTGAGAAGCCTATGATTGAGGGTGCAATCAGCCAGTTGGTGATGGCCATGGCGGAGGAACAAGCTACTTTAGCTACTGCGGCAGTGCAGAAATTCATAGTCGGTGCTATAAGAGGGCTTGAACCCGATTATAACATTAAGATGCTTGCGAAAGTTAGAAAGATATCGGTTGAAGATATTAAGCAGGCTATGAAGACATGGCTGTTGCCCCTGTTTGAACCTGGGAAGAGTAACGTGGTGGTCTGCTGCGCACATGCAATGGTGGAGGTAAGTGATTTTATTCTTCACGGGGTACGTTTAGGTCGGCCATATAACTAAAATTCTACAGCAACTCGAGAAAGAATTCAAAGCCATGGGATACAAAACCGAAGTGAAACAGTTATCAGATTTCCAAGGCGATTATGGCCTTGAAGACCCAGATGGCGAAGAAAATGGAGATGAGGAAGACGATGACGAGGATATGGAAGAAGATGATGAGGATATGGAAGACGATTCCGAGGAAGATGATTAGATTTATTATGTATCCTTTCGAGTAATAAGCGTGGAAAGACTCGGTGTGTTTATCGTTCGGACTCCCGGTTTGACATGGTTTATACAGGATATAACGAGGGTTTAGAGTACGAGCTACGAGTCATCAACCTTTTCGGGACTTGTAAATCCCATGACCAAGTCATAGCGAGAAGACATAAAAGCGTGTCTTATATACAGAAAATATTCAGTCAGTATTAATGCTCTGTTACTATTGCAGTTCCCACCAAAATCCCCGAGCGCCTGATAAATTCAGAGAAAGAATATTTTCACTGCCCAGCTATGTAGCCTGCTTCGTTATGCTTTACCAAGGTTCGCCTTGGCAGGGCCCTGAATCGACAAGCCTTTCTCACCAAAGCGGCTGCCATGTACTGGGCAATCCCACGACTTTTCAACGCTATTCCAACACACCACACCCCCCATATGTGGACATAGCGCGCTCATCTTGGTTATATTTCCGTTCTCATCCTTGTACACAGCGATCGGCTTCGACGCTGTGGGATTTAGAACGCCGCCGCACCCCGGCTTTAGGTCCTCGATATCTTGTATGTCAGATTGTAGGAGTCGCTTGTACTGCGTGTTGACCTGTAGGTCGTTCTGGACCATGGTTGGGGCTGACTTAATGACGCTGCCGACCCGCTTTGGAGAGTATAAACTACTCCAGTTATTAGGCTTGTCCTCTATCTCGTCTGCGATCAGCTTGCCGGCTAATACGCCGTGCGTCAGCCCGTTGCCGGAGTCGCCTGTCACCACGTAGATGCGCTTATTGCCCTGGTTCTTCCCAATATAAGCCATGTAATCTCCCGGCTCGAAGATCTGTCCGCTCCACTGATACTCGACGGACTTGGCTTGTGGAAAGCGTTCCCGCGCCCACTTCTCAAGTTCCTCGAAGTGCCCTCTAGAGTCCTCTTGACCAACCTTGTGGTCCTCACCTCCGACGATCATGTAGTCGTCATTTTCGTCGCAGGGGGTAAGCCGGATGTACTTGTACGGATCATCCGTGTCGTAGAGCAAGATGTCATCGACGCTGCCCTTGGGCACGCGCAACGCGATGCAATATGTTCGGTTCCACTCCATTTGCACGATTACGCTGAGCTTCTGCAGCGGCACGTCTGTCGCCTCGACGGCGTGCTCGCAGCTTATCGTGTTGCCAGCCTCTGTTTCTACTTGGACGTACTTGTGGCCTAGACCGAGTACTTCGACGCCTTTCTCCTTTACGGATAAGACCCGTGTTGAAGTATAGCAGCGGAACCTGGGCTGCTCCTTAAGCCACTTCAACACTCCGTTGAGGTACTTAGTTGGGTGGAAAGCGGCCTGTTTGGCAAAAATTGCGCCTCCGCGTTGGTCAGGTTTGCCATCCCAGCCCCTGACGGTCAGATTCTCGTCGAATGTAGCGTCAATACCGAGTTTCTTCGCTAATTCGACATCTTCCTTAATCCCATCCATGTCCTTCTTGTACTCCTCAGTACCTTTCTGGTACTGTGATACACGGTACCCGGGCAAGTGACGGTATTCACAATCAATACCCAACTCCTTGGCAATTTCACCGACTCGGTTTAACGCCCAAGTATGGCTTTCTGCTGCAGCTTTCGCCCCATCTTCGCCGTGCTTTTTTGCAATCTCCGGGTATATGTCGTCTAACGCATTGGATAAGTGCCCGCTTGTCCGCCCGGTTTCCCCGGAAAGAACATCTCGAGCTTCTACGAGGACAACTTCTCTGCCGCGAGTAATGAGCTCGTACGCAATGGAGATGCCGGCTATGCCGGCGCCAATTATGCATACATCTGTCTCAATATTTTCAGACAATGGGTTGAATTGGGGTCTCTTAGAGAAAGGGTCGCCATGTGTCCAGACGGGGTTCGTGATTCCCGATGTGCGCACAAATTGCTCGAGGTCGTTAGCTACTAGCTTAGCCATGTTGCGTCTTGAAGAAGTAGAGAATAGTTGTAGCGAATTCTTTGATTCTAAGCTCTGCGCTGGATTCCGGCCTTCGGCGGATGTAGTTATCCTAAGGCCTCGAATGCCGTAATTAATGCTTATGCGTGAGGGCGAGTAGATAATATTGCCAGGGGGGCGCGAGCGCTGGGAGAATGCGGTCACCACTCGCTTCATGGACGTCATACTCACGCAAGAAAACACGTCGACATGCTATACGACTCTACTGTTCGACATAAAATCTGTAGAGCATTGGCGCTGCAACACAGCGCATTCTTATCCTTGCCGTACTATCGTGAGATGGACCCCTTATAGTTACGTCACTGTGACGGCTGGATGGTCAACGATGATTCAGCATTATTATCAACGCGTTGATTTGACGGAGTTACCCTAGCTAGTGTTTCAATAAATGCTCCGTAGCATAATTAAACGTTTAGTTATACCCCAGCTATTTAGACTTCCTGGGAACTAATATAGTCCATGTTACATCGCCATGCCTTGTGTAAGTGGAAGATCGTGAGTGGATCTTGCGCCTCAAGTTTTAGGTGATAGCTTAGACCAGTATAGCTACAGTAATTACTAATTGCAATACTAGACATTATATCTTATCCTTACGATAAATCATCACTTTGAAATTCTTTTTAGTAAGACCTTAGTTTATATCTCACAATAACTAGTATACTATCCTAGTTATAGTATGACTTCGAAATTGGTTGCGCTAACCCTGCACTACCTACCTAATGATGCTATGGGAATATAATAGTTTCGCTTCACCGGGGCATATGCTCCGAGCCGTGATTCCATCATATACAATACAGTCCTAAACTAAGGCTATAGACCGTCATCAAACAATACGTCGTGTCATAGCCTAGCCGTTCCCGCCCCTTATAAGAACAACACAACACATACCCACCCTTATTTACTCAGCGATGTCAACGAACTGTAACCAGTCCCTCTCAAACTCTCCTTGGACTTCAGTGAATGACTCCAGTTGAGCAGCGTTAAGTTTGAGACCCTCAAACGCAGCAAGACTCTCAGCAGCTTTGACGATGTTCTTGATCTGGCGACCGTTGAGTTCGTGCTTAGCCAAGAGATTCATCTCCTTGTCCGTAATATCCACACCTCCTGGAACACGGTTGCAGAAATTACGCCAGATAGTCAAGCGTGAGGCTTCGCTCAAGTTTGTGTAACGGAGGGGTACGTGGATACGGCTCGTGAAGGCGTCGTCAAAGGTGGAAACGCGGTTGGTTGTGAGGAAGAGGATTCCGCGGTAGTCTAGATATTTAGGTCAGCATACTTACAACGAAATAATATGATTAAGGATTGGGGGAAAAGAAAGCAGTAGCTAGTGTTCACTTACACTCAAGAACTCGTAAGAAGATCGTAACCATCGCATTGCGCTTCAAGTCATGCAAACTTCGGCGCTCCAGGAAAATATCGGCCTCGTCGATCAATAGAACCGCACCCCATGTCGTTGCAATGTCCATAATGCGCCCTAGCGTAATCTCGAGCGAATAGCTGTCAGTTCCTAAGTCGCCAGCAGATACCATATAAAGCGGTCGATGCACTGATTCCGCCACGCATTCAGCCGTTAGGGTCTTTCCAACTCCTGGTGGACCGTGAAGGACTAATACAAGCCCCTTTCCTTTGCCCTCGACGATATCGTCAACTCCTGCGCTGGTCTGACCTCGTCGCGTATGCATTGTTACCATGGCCTGAACTGTTCTCTTAGTGGTGGGGTTCAGAACCAGCTGATCAAAGTAGGTTTCATCCCATTTGATCGGGGAGAGGTTTTCCACGAAGAACTCGAGGAATCTCTTGATCGAGAACGCGAAGCCGCGCACGGTCGCGTTGGTCATAATCAGATCCTCGTCGAGAAGGTCGTCGAGGATATTCCCGTTTGCCCCATCAACGCCTGCATTATATCTGCGCAGGGTGCGCTGGCGCTTCGCTGCTTCGGTTCGTGGAAGGTCATCTAACTCGAAGTCGTCGCTCGGCTCGAAGTGCCGGTAGTTTTTACAGTCGATCACGACGCGGCCGGAGAGATTATATCGGTCGTATTTTAGGCTGTTGGACTTGAGGGCCACTCCGCTATACTGCATGAAGTGCTGGCCAGCCAGTTTCTGGAACTGGCGGCCTCGCTCTAACAGGCGGGTGCGGAATTCGGAGGATGAAGAATGGAAATCAAGGGGCATTATGTTGAGATCTTCGCAGCGCATGACACCTGAGTATTTGGGGATGCGAAACGTGTCCGTGCGCGTGCCGAATTTCTCGCCGTCATAGTCGACGTATCTGAATCGGATGGCCAAGCAAGGCTCGTCGTCAGTCTCGTACCAGAAACCGCGTAGTTTGAATGCACGCGGCTGGCCTTGGACGCGAGTGTATAGGAGGCAGCCGGGTTTGAATATTGTCCAGAGGTGTTCGTAACTAATCGGTCTCTGGTCGCTAGATTGAAAGCGTTGGGAGGCCTTGAAAGCCTCCTCGTGGACCTTGTCGATCCAATCTAGGAGAAGCTTGAGGTGTTTGCGAGAAGTCTCGTCGTCCTTAAACCGTTCTGACCCTACTTCTTCTAGCTGCTTTCGGTAGAAGAAGAGACAATACGCTGGCAGGTCGAACTCAACTTCCTGCTGAGCATCAACAGGATCATAGGGAAAACCGACAATGACATCCTCGAGAAGTTGCTTCAAAGGTTGTGGGTTCACATGCAACCGTGTGTATTTGAATGTCCCATTCTCTCTGTAATGGCGCGTCTCTGTGAGGGCATATAGCTTCCACCAGTCTGAATTATCACTCTCTTTCTTAGGATTCCGTTTGCTGTATACTTTATGGCCGTCGTTGTCGTACTTCTTATCCAGAAGTGCAAGCTCGCACATCATCTCTTTAGGTTTCTCATTCTTTTCCTCTGGCTCCTGCTTCGCATCCTGCGGCTCTTCCTTGGTGTCCCGAGACACCTCTTGGGCCACCTGGGCCTCAGGGGACTCTTGCTTCAAATCAACCTAAATATGTGTTAACATGGTTTCGAGTAATCAAGTCCCCTGTGACTTGACTGTAATGCTTGACGATAGGCTTAACTTGCCTAAATTGAGACATTTTACTCACAGTATCGGAAGACATAGTGCCACTGGACTACTATATGCCCTTTCAAGTCGTAGTAATAATCAAGTTATGATATTTAACTATCTACTAAACAATGGCCTACCGACCAAGAGGAGAACCTACTTATAGTCAAATACCCGTGTATCTACAAGTCCTAGATTCAGGATGCCTCCATGATTGGAGGTCATGCATAGACATATGACTGGTACAAGTGTCGCCGGGATAATTGGCCGGACCGGGGTTAGGACACGAATAAAGACAAGCATCGCATAGCTTACATATCAGGCAGCGTAGCCATAGCGTTATTGGCTATTCACTACTAGGTAGTTAAGGTTATATCCACCTTCTCCTGTAGGCTCTGTCCAAGTACCGAAGCAGATCAGAGTCCTATTATCTCAACCTCCTATAACTTCCGACCTATATTCTTCCAAGTTTTAATATACTTGTGCTGTAAGTCATACTCAGACCTTGACCAGAACAGATATACCTAGGAGGTATGAGAGGCTTCGTAAAGACCGACTGAAATTCATCTCGCTCGGAAAGGCGTGGTATTGCTATAATACCAGGTCAACACCAGCACAGCAGTAAGTTATCCTACATTTCGTTTTTAAAAGCCCCATAATTTAAAGTAGCTGAGGTTAAAGTATGGATATTGCCGTGCATATGGCGGCATTTCTACGTGGGCATTGATATGCTCTCGACCTCTTGGCGAAGGATTGTACTGCAGCTCGAGCTGATAGACCCTAGTCATGCTACCTACCTACTTGGGTTTTTACATTTTACGGGATCTAGACAAGGTCATGGAGCCGCCATAATATACTTTCCGTATATCATTGGTTGCTTAGGTACGCAGATCTATGAGCTGCATCACTCCACTATAGCATACCCACCCTGTCTCCTCGAGACGCGAACATGCAATGACCGACACTTAGTCAAAAGAGGCAAGTGTTGCGTTACTTAGAGATAGTAAATGATGCTCCTAGTGTCTACAATATATCTACTCGTAAGACTTATAGAGATTATAAACAGACAACGGTGAAGCCACCGTTAGTTAATTGCGGTGTTGGTTCAGGTGAAGAAACTTCACATTCAGACCAACTCTATTTATATTCACTTTTACTTATTAGTATTAAGTCTCTAGAAGAAATCAATAACTACCTACATAAGTTGTTGGGTTTTCGAGGAGGATAAGGACGCTTAAAGTATATAATCCAATGTTAATTACGCGTATTTAGACATAACTTTTGAACAACTGGGATGTGACTAGATCAGGGAATAGGGGATTTCTTTTAGGAAAGCTTTTCATTCACTATATAGATATCGGGAATCGTGTGATTAGTAGGCTACACAAGGTAGCATAGATCGGATCCAGAGCACAACTGTTGGAACTATATTAACACTGCTTCGTCATGTCCCCTTGAGGTGTCCATAGATACATACTGCTTGCTTTATATACTTTCTTCGTGATTGCTAATACGAAAGAATCATCCACATAAAAGCATACGACGTAGTTGATGAGGACTTCACATAATCATATCCAAGAGTGATATTTTCTGCGTCATGAACCTCCCAGGCATATTCACTACAACTTGACTCTTTGAAACTTTTCATTCCCACCTGTCATCTTTATCAGATATATAGACGATTACTATAAACACTAACCTCATTCCCAGTGATCTTGTCCTCTAAATATAAAACGGAGTACCTTCGATGTGAGATTATCCTTAATTCCACTACTTCGATAAACGTCGATTAAGGGTTAAGCTTGTTTCTATTCAGATAGTAAGCTCTCTCCTATATTTCAGATTTATTAAGTACCTGCTAATGACATTAAAAGCTGGCCCTTAGAGTACCTGGGCCCTCATAATACCTATCCTCCCATCAGAATGGCGGATACAACCAATAAACAAGAGGGTAAGTCATAATAATCTTTCAGACCTCCTCACTAGACTAATTGAAATGTACTAGGAGTTGTCATCCACGCAGCTTTCTGTAGTACTCATCCACGGGAAGTCTTAGACTACTACCGTCGGCAGCAAGGTCTCGGACCTTCCAATAACTTGATAAGTAGCGGAGCGCCTGGAGTTCCAGAAATGAATCCTAAGCAGACCAGTGGTATTTACTATCCTGAAAACCAGTATAAAGATGAGTCTGTCCTGCCACCCCACAGCATTCTGCGGAATAAGTCAAGCCAAGACGCGCACTCAGAAGGTACAAGTGCTTCAGTAGACCGAAATCGACCTTCTCTGGTGTCGAATTATCTTGGAAACCCCTCCCTGCCTCACGAAATGGGCGCAAATGTCCCTGAAGCCGAGAACTGTCGGCTATGGATCACGGGGTTACCGCCAAACTGCACTATTTCTGATATACTGGGTGCAATACGTGGCATCGGGCGCGTCTACTCACTGTATATTAATCCACCTGTGTACAATGAAAAAGTAGGAAAAGGATTTCCCACATCGGCAGCCTCGTTGACATTCTTTACCGCAAATGCCTGTAATAGATTTCTACTCCTACAGTCTCAGCATCCCTTTAGTATCAAAGGCTGGCGCACTAGGGTTGGTCGACATCGGACTCGCGCCAAACCCTTTCTTATATATCATCTTTCTCGAGTTCTTATCATCAAGGGAAGTCCAGAAATTGTGACGCCAGAGAATCTAACTCGGACTTTTACAGAGATGTGGGGCATTCGTTTCGATACCGATTTTATAGATTATCGACCAGGTGAACAGTCCAATGAGATCATCTGGGGGTTTGGAAGCTTCCGGGGACAAGCTCACACGGTGCACATCAATATCACAGACAAGCTATCAGGGGTTGCCACTGTCAGCTACGGTCAAGATCCGTGCGCATAATGTACTTCCCGTGATATAGCCTCTCCATAGCCCCAAGGGGGGGAGGGAGGGGTGCAAATAGAGCCAGTTAGGGGGGTCTTGGCCTTTGCTCAACCAATCGTTGGAATTTACGCCTTGGGCAGCTATGAAATTCTAATGCACCATTAATAGAATAAGTTGAAGGCCTAAGTAGACTTGATTAAAGTGTGTGAATAAGCTTACCCATGCAGCCGAGCTTGGGCTGAACGGTAGGCGATCTGGGTAGTAGTCTCAAGTGGCTATAGAATACTATGAATTCTATAGGTTAGGTACATTACGATTCGCGAGGTCAGCACATCGCCTGCTGTCTACGTACGGTTGCGCCTCACGTATGTATAAGCATGCCATTGCCGCAATGTAACATACACGTCAGTTGTTAGAGCCTATCACACTTCTGCCTTAGATCTAGATACCTAAGGCGATAATAATCTTGTTATAATAGCTATTCTGAATCTACTATATCGGGGAATACAAAATGAAAGTAATCTAATATTTGCAATCCTTCTATCATGGCGGACATTATCTCTTCTCCCCCAAAGCACTGGGCTGTTCTAATCGGAATAGACTTTTACAAGACTGGTCGCCGTCTTGAAGGAAGTGTTAATGATGTGACGACAATAAAGCACTACCTAGAATCAGGGCCGAATCCCACAGATATCTCAATTCTTACTGCAACAACACCTCCCACTTCGACTCCGCTCGACCCATTGGAGCATGAAAACTGCTTACCAACAATAAGAAATGTATTTGAAAAGCTAACGAGAGTTTTGGAGTGTGCGACACCGGGTGACTTTGTATACGTTCACTACTCTGGACACGGCATCCGAAAAGCTGATAACCATCTTGCCCTCGTTCTCTTTGATCACAAAGGTCCCGGTACATACCATTTTCGAGGCGCATCACTAGCAAATATCATCAATAAATTCGTAGAGAAGGGGCTCTTAGTTACACTCGGTCTTGACTGCTGCTTCTCAGGCAGTGTACTACGAACCGAAGACATTTGTGGTACAGCTATTCGATCCATTGATTATGACCCATCTACCGAGGACCTGGTCTCAGGGGAACACTATGCAAACTTCATGGATATCTTCAACTCAGATAGCGTCTTTCGTGACTCAGCTTTGCCTTCAGATCGGTGGCTTATCAACCCAGAGGGCTACACAATTCTTTCCGCATGTGGTCCACAGGAATTCGCACACGAACTGAAATTGATAGATAGTGGGCGAAAGAGAGGAGCTCTCAGCTATTTTCTCATAGAAGCACTATGCTCCTTACGAATGCACCGTATAGAGATAACTAGCGAATCTCTGTATGAACAGTTACGTGTAAACTTTCGCGCGTCTTGGCCGCAGCAAACCCCGATGCGGTACGGAAACAGGAACCTATCGTTTTTCGGACGGCCCGTCACTGAACCGAATTTGCCCATTATTCATGCCTATTTGGGGGACGGTCACCTGTATCTTGATGCAGGAGAGGCTCATGGCGTCCATACTGGGGATCAATATGCTCTGTATCCGCTTGACTCAACAAAGGACGTTGCCAGTCAGCCCGAAGATACATCAATTATGGCTCAAGTCGGAACAGTCAATGCGCTAGTATCGACTTTAGAACTATCTACAACTTTGCAAAAGGCCCAGTCAGGATGGAAAGCAAAGCTCGTTACGTCTGTCTTGCATCGAGCAACCCCTATACGGCTTTTGCCAAGCGTCAGAAATCAGGTTCAAAACAATATGGCTCTGAAACACCAATACATGCATATTTGCGGTTCAGATGATGATACTAAGGCATGCATGTTTAATGTTTCGCTTAATGATCAGAAGGAATTTGAGATCTTGGATGGGTCGCTCCGAAAGATTGACAGCCTACCAACAATTCCTCTGGGTGCAGAAGGAGCCGAGCGTAAACTCATGAATATTCTGGAACATATCGCTCAGTTCAAATATGCTGAAGCAATTGGAAATAAAATACCGAATCCTCCTTTTCAAAACTCGTTTTCTCTTCGTTCACGTGTTGGTACAGGCGAGAATAGCAGTTCAAGCGTCCTTAGGGTTCAGCATGGTGCTAACTGGCATCTCGTGATTGAAAATCACAGCCAGGAACCTTTGTATATGGCAATTTTTGACTTCACGCCATCCTGGAAGGTCGAGAATATCTTATCGGCTGCGGGTGACGGTGGATTCTTGGTTATAGATGGTGGAAAGACAGAGGAATTGCCAATAGACATGGAAATTCCGAAAGTCCTCCTCAGTCAAGGTAAAACGTGCTGTGAGGAGGTGCTGAAGGTCTTCCTCACAACTAAACCAACAAGCTTTCCATCAATGATCTTATCAGAAATTCCTCTCGATTCTGCATTTTACCGTGGACAAGTTTACGAGTCTCACGACACGCTATCGGCGTTCATTGAAGACCTAACAACTAGTTTTCGGGGCCAAGATCCTGGACAAGAGGCATGGGCAACTCAGAACTTTATTATAACCACTGCTATGGAACAATAATTCGATAAAATGACATATGACGGATAACTATGAAGGGTTACTTCAGGATGGGAAATGTATTCAACAAGCGCTTAGTTCCTCTAAGTCACCCTAGACTGCCTGGTTAAGTTGTGAATAAAAATATAAAATGTATGCTTTCCCATAACTACCTAACCAACCAGACATAATACGAGAACTACCAGGCTATTGTGATATCTAAAGTTCTTTTAAATCAGCAATCATTACTTCCTATACTTTTACAAGCACTTTCTACGGTAGTCTACATCAAATACAAGGATCACTCTGGTAACACGTTACTTTTACCATTATCAGTTACGAGGCTAGCGAGGACTGTGTATGGGATTTACAATCACCGATTAATAGAAACATGGACATCTTCTAGGAAGAAAGGGTTTGTTACGCAAGAACTTCTAAATCTACCTATCTAAGACTAGTCCGTTAATATGACCACACGCTCCTTGTCCTCTCTAGGATAAACATTCTAAAACAATACCATCTTCTTTTAAAACAGAACTCCAGCCACGACCACGCAATAACCTAGATCGTATTCAGAGTTTCCATAGTGCCAGAACTTATCCAAAAGGGTCGTATAACTTTAGGTGTTCTTCTTCGAAAAGTTGCCCATTGCTAACTTTTTGTCCCCTAGAATCTTCAAGCTTGTATCGTCCTCCCTCTAGACACGATACAGTGAATGGGCCTTTCCATTCTCCAGTCGTGGGATCTTGAAAGTAAACTTCATCGTTTGGTCGAAATTTAGGCTTCTTTTGATTAGTATTGGTGAAGAAGAGGAGCTTGGTATATTAAATTTCTTACATTGTCATATTCATCGACATATGGGCGGCCACCATCGTCAGGGAAGGTGAAAGGAGGTGCCTGACTGTCTCTGTATGAACCTTTTAGCGTAGTATGCAATGTAGGTATGTAAGGAATTATTACTGCTTAGCCGAATCCATTTTTCCTACGTAGGTATTCTAATGATATCACAATTCGCAACGCTCAGCTAAATGTTACTGAGAGCTAGATGCTGTGTAGCAAGTTAGTAAAAAATTTGAAAGGAAACCTCATTATATATATATTTTAGTTGATAGATACATTGGTAATAATACGAGCACGTGTGGGGATGAGGCTCAACCTGAGGTGGTAGGCATAAAATAGGGGGGAAGTATGTGGAAGAGTCTAGAATATGTTAGGCAGAAATGGACGTAAGGCTATATCTATGTAAGTGCATAAGTCTTAGATATACATGTTACATGCATGGGGGAGTGACTCTAGAATGCGTAAATGTATTTTAGATAGATTATTATTATATAGGTATAGACAGTCGCATGTCAGACGTTTGCCCACCCAAGCTACTAATGACGCCCGTTACCATTAGGGTATAATGATTATTGCGATGACTACCATGCTTCAAACTAGTTCAGATAATGTAAATGCCAATTCTCGGTATTCTTCAGCATTCACTCTACAACATGACACAACAGTCAGCAGTGGACCTAGAGCTTGGTCAACAAATTAATTCATCTTCAGCTTTGAACAAATATTCTACTTGGCTACTACCATGGACCCGAGCATCAACTGGGGGTGCTCCGCCCCAAGACACCCACGTTGCTAGGAAACAGAGTCCGAATAATCACATTCTAGATTTTACAGATTATGATGCTAACTAGGAATAGTTGAGGACTTTCCACCAGGATATCCTCGTTTTTCAGCTCTTGTTGCCTCTCATAACTCGTTCCACCTCTGTCGCCGATTTTCTGGCTTACGCGCGCGATTACTCCTGCTTAAGCAGGATAAACTATCGCTCTTGGAAAAGCAACTGGAGAAGATTGATAGAGATGAAGGTCCTAGCCTATCCCTAGGGAGTTATCGTAGGGATACTAACAAGGAAAGGCATGACGTTCTTGCAAAGATACAAAATGCTTTAGCCGACTATGGTAACATCAGATTCCAGCCTAATTATATGATAGATTCATTATAGGTCAAAACTAACAGGGTATAGATGAGTACTTGGAGAGACACCAACGTGCTCTATACTTCGAATCTGCCCCGCCACGTGCTATATCGAACTTAAGAAACTGGGTCAGCGGGACTGGCTGTGTAGCACGCAACGAAACAGCCTACTTGGAATACGATGAAGATCTCGTCAGCCTTGCCACGTCAGAGGATTTTCTAGTGACATGGCTGGAGGTGCAGGCAGAGAATATTCGCGTTTACTTGCGTAAGCTCCTTATCAACAGGGGGCTTAAAAGCTCCTCAGGCGCTCAGTTGGGCGTTTCGCGAGACCCAAAAGTGCACATTTTCTCACCATCGTCACTGAGGCTGATAGTGAGAATATTTGTGGTACCCTTCATAACAATACTCCTTCTTGCCCCGGTCATTATTTGCAGTTTTGTCAACAGCTTATCGGCTAGACTAATTATCGTCGTTACCGCTACGATGATGTTTGTGGTTGCGTTATCCAGCCTCACTAAGACGAGGATAGTCGAGCTAATTGTAGCTGGCGCAACGTGCGTTTCCCTCCAAACCCGAAAATTGGCGCAGTAAATAATGTACTAATAAAACTACAGGTATACGACAGTCCTCGTAGTGTTCATTTCGGGTACAGGCGGGCCTACTCATTAATGATCAAACCAAGCCTAGTTCGTTGTCAATAATGAATTAGGGGTGTGAAACCATTGATGCTTATCTGGGCGAAACTAGCCTTCTCTATAAAAACGGTTTGGTGATTGGCGGAATTAGGCATACAATGTGTTGTAATATTTGCTTTTTCATGAAGGCCAGTTGTCATTCTTCAATACTACACAACGGATGCAAGGGAATAGTAATAGAGGGGGGTTGCATTGCCTTTCGCCACAACATTGACATCCAGTTAGGTATCGTTTAGAATAGCAACAACTAATATGAGTACCTAACCTAACCTAGGTACCTACTTACCTAAAACTCTAAGATAATTACATATGCCTTACCCAGTATTAACTCTTGTGCCTTCTGTGTTGACTAATAGAGATTCGACAAAGGCCATCTTTTGAAGGAAACTCGCTTAATTCTGCAGGCTCTATTATTCACTGTCAGTAGGTGGTTACTGCATCTCAGTTTCGAATATATACGCAAGTCGTAACGATATACACAAAATAACCAATAGTAATAGATCTAAAGCAATATAATAACTTCATATTACCTATGCCTCTCTACCTGCTCAGAATAAACCTAAATGACGAAGTGCTTTTATGACAAGAAACCCCGATCGATTGTGCAAATTACTGGTACCTAAATCTTCACTATAGTTCCAAGTAAACACGTCGTAATATTGAAACAAGCGTCTCAGCCTCAGAGGCGATCTTATGAGCCCCAGTCTGATGGATATTAGGTACCGAGCTGGTTTGTTGTTGCTGACAACTAGGAAACACCTGTATGCTTAGCCACAATGAAGATTATCGCCTCCATAATATATTTATTAATGTACATAAAATACTAGATTTCATGCTCATATTTACGGTATTTAAGGAACAGCGTAACAGCTCGAGAGTCCTGCTATAGTTGGATTATCTTTCTATACATCTATCACTTTTGCCCTCGAATATCTACCATCGCATCCTATTAAGATATACGACATAGGCAGACAATTACAACATGGCCAACATGGGTATATTTAACATAGATCCAAATCTAAAGTCATTACTTTCTAACTTGAACGAACATAACATCAATTCCTTCGCCAAAGTCCGTGAAGACCCTACGAACGACGAGCAGGTCGAGTTGTACATATATTGCTGTCTTTTAATCTTCGAAAAGTCTCGCTCCGAGGAACAGCTTGAGCGAGCTATTCAGAGAGCCATTGGTTGGCTCGCAGTTACGCCTGCGGATCACTCAGATTATAGCCGACGATCTAGTATCCTAGACATGCTATCCACGCAGATGCATCAGTATAAATTTCAACAGAATCTCCAAGAAGCTGCCAAAACCGTAACACAGCTACATCCGTACGTAACTACCATACCCGGCCTAGGAATCTATCTATGATATGTGTCACATAATAATTTTCTCCATAACTAACACTATTGAAGTAATATTTCAGGCTTCCCTCCCCAGAAGATTGGTATACAAATGCAGCCTATGGCTATCCAAGCGCTCCTCATGGCGCAGTCTCTAATGGATCGAGCGGTACGCCTTGCCAAGAACTATACCCAAACCGGCCGCTTGGCGGACCTAGATGAGGCTATTACGATCATGGATCGAGCAGTAAACATCGCAGATGGTCTTGTCATACCATCTATGTTGGGCAATCTTGGATCGATGCTCCTCCAACGATTCCTAGGTAGAGGATCAATCGGGGATCTAAACCGTGCAATTGACAACCAATCGAAAGCAATAGATTCCGCGTCTCCAGAAGATCCGGAATACTTCAAGTTCTTGCTCGGGCTTAGTTCGACGCTTTCGTTAAAATGCAAAGAGAAATCGTCAACAGAGGAGGACCTAGATCGAGCGATTGAGCTTTCATTCAAAGCAGTAGACGCTTCACCTCGTGATCCTATAGATCGCAGCTATTGTTTAGACAGTCTTGGATCGTCATTAAGCAACCGATTTGAAAAACGGGGGTCACTCAAGGACTTAGATGATGCGATCAAATTCGCAACTGAGGCGGTCGATCTCATGCCTCAAAATGAGCCTGACCGTGCTCTTTACTTGAGCAATGTTGCACGTCTGCTTGGTCTTCGATTCAATAGAACGAAATGCGTCGAGGACAACGATCGGGCAATCAAGGCTGCATTCGATGCAGTAGAAATTACGCCTCAGACACATGTTGATCGCCCTAGACGCTTGCGAACCTTCAGACAGCAGCTTAATTCGCAATTCGAACGAACAAGTTCAATGGAAATGCTAAATCGTATGATTGGAATTGCAACCGAAGTACTTGACCTCACACCTAGAAACCATCCGGATCGCGCCACCCGGCTAAGCGATCTTGGAAATGACCTTGGTGAGAGGTTTGAGCTGACGGGTTTAATGGAAGACTTACACCGTGCGATCGAAATTATGGCTGAAGCAGTAGATACTACGCCTCGAGATCATCCCGACCACTTTACATGGTCCCACGCCCTTGCAAACTTGCTTTCTAGCCGATTCGAACATATGGGTATAATGGAAGACATAGATCGTGCAATCGAATTAGGGAGTCACTTACGGAAGGCGACACTGGAAGATACACCAGATTACTACCGGATTTCGCATAATCTTGCAACTTATATCGTTAGGCGGTTAGAGCGGAAAACATCAACAAAAGACCTCAATGATGCCATTGACTTACTAAACATTGCAATAAATGGCATGCCTCAAGATAGCGACGATTATGTCATGGCACTAAATAATCTTGGAACTATGCTCAAGACGCGATTCGAGTTGGAAGGGTCTATGGAAGATCTAGATCATGCGATTGAATTCTCAACAAGAGCAATGAATGCGATCCCCGAAGGTGATTTACGCCAAGCTTCGTGCCTGGATAGTCTTGCGAGTCAGCTGTGCCAGAGGTTTAAACAAAAGGAGACAACCTTGAAATCGAAATCAGGAGTACTAAGCGATATCGAGTGCAAAATTGGAAATTTCGTCAGTGTCACATATATGCCATTGGAAGCATATATGGAACTGGGATCACCTAACTCTGAAGCAATCGAGGATCTAGATCGTGCAATCAATATAACAGAGACTGCAGTTAAGCTCGTCCCTCAAGACCATCCAATGCGTGGTTTATTCTTAAGCAACCTTGCGACAAGGCTTGGATATCGATACGATTGGAAATTTTCGACAGATGACTCAAACCGCCGGCTGGAAGTTTTAACTGAGGGATGGCATTGTAATGCTTCTGTTCCATCTGCGCGAATAAGCTCAGCTCGTAGTGCTGCCCGAATTCTCGCATCACAAGAAAGTTGGAAAGAATCCAGCCAGCTTTTGAAAGGAGTAATATCACTACTTCCTACGATAAGTCCGCGATACATGAATCGCGCCGACATGCAGAGCCTACTGGCTGAACTTTCTGGTTTATCCTCAGCTGCGGTTGCTATTTCCCTTAACGCTGAAGAAGAGCCCCACGAATCCTTACGCATTCTTGAACTTGGCCGTGGTGTCATCGCGGGCCTATTAATGGATATGCGTGGAAACATTTCTGATCTAAAGCTGAGGCATCCTGATTTGGCAGATAGGTTTACGTTGCTTCGAGATGAGCTTGATACGCCTACGGAAAGTCCCGTTCCCTTCTCGCCAATGAGTAGTCTTTCCGCCTGGGAATCAAAGTCAAAACGAAGCCGTGAAGCAGCCCGAGAGTTCGACGAAGTTGTTGAGATAATTCGTACTCAGCCCGGATTCCATAACTTTCTTCGGCAACTATCTGCGGAGGACTTAATTGCTGCTGCAGGTCTTGGTCCTATTGTCATGATTAATATGGATTCTTCAATGGTTCCTAACCGATCCGATGCGTTCCTCATCAACAGCAATGGCATTCAAACAATAAAATTGCCGGGTTTGACAAATTACGAAATTACAAAAAGAACCGAGAATATGGGGCCCGCCTCTGACCTAACATCTTTATTAGAATGGCTCTGGCATACTGTTTGCCGACCATGTCTAGATGCACTCGGCTTTAAGGGGCCTGTTGTCGATAACAAATGGCCTCATGTTTGGTGGATTCCCACTGGCTCCCTTAGTCAACTACCCTTTCACGCGGCTGGCATCTACACGAGCACTTCTAAAGAAACCGTTTTGGATAGGGTTATATCATCATACGCATCATCAATTAGAGAACTGATACATAATCGTCAACGATATTCCCAAGATACAGTTGAAGATTACCAAGCCGACTCTGCTCTTTTGGTTGCGATGCAAAAGACGCCAGGACTACCTACGACTGGAGATCTTCCGTATGCTAGCAAAGAAGTAGACATACTAAGCAACCTCTGCCCATCACTTCAGCTCAAGATAGCCACACCACGGCGATCCAAAAGCGAGGTTCTGGAGCATTTACAGAAATGCAAATTATTTCATTTTGCGGGTCACGGCAAATCAGATCCCACGGACCCCTCAAATAGCTTTCTATACCTTGAAGATTGGGAGCACGACCCCCTAACCGTAGAGAACCTCCGCGAAAGTCGCCTTCAGGAAAACCCACCTTTTCTCGCATATCTCTCTGCCTGTTCAACGGGCACCAACAAGGTGAAATCTTTGTCTGACGAAGGAATCCATCTTGTCAGCGCCTTCCAGCTAGCTGGATTCCGGCACGTTGTCGGGACACTTTGGGAAGTATCAGATAAACACTGCGTTGATATCGCAAGTGTACTTTACGAAACGCTACGAGATGAAGGCATGACGGATATCGCAGTTGGTCGAGGCCTACATTTTGCGATTAGAGCACTCAGAGATAAACGGATGGGGAAAGGTAAAGAGACGAGAGATGCCAAGGTACTTAAATTCGGGGCATCAGCAGGGCGGAGTGTTATGGATTACTTCTGGGTTCCATACGTTCATTTTGGTGCTTAATGCGATATTTCATCTAATTGGGGACCTTGGTGTTGGGTTGTGGTTTGCGTTAGAGATGGATTTTCATACGGATACATGATTGATTGATAGGTACATTTTACGGTTCTATTTTAAGGATGGCTAGTAAAGAGGCAATTCGAATCTTTATACACTCGGCTTTTACTAGATTATAAGAGTTACCAAGACGCCTCGGACTGCCTATCATGACGTAGACCTAGAAGGCGTAGAAACAACTTTGTTATGCTACGAGGAACTAAAGTCCGGCGGCTATATACGCCGAGTATATGCCTTGTTTTAGATGTCCCATCCAGGGTCTCAACACTATCCTTATAAGCTACGATGAGGTAAATTCGACGTACATGATCTAGCAATTTGTTGTGAATGAGAGCTGCATTGTAGCTACATTTTTATCGGGCCTGAGAAGAATATACAAGCAAGCTTTACCTTTAACTAGTTAGTATATAACTAATCATAATACTATAATTTTGGACGTCTTGGGTCCTTAATTTCTAGTTCGTGATATAGAGTCCCTTTCAAAAGTTGTTACCATTAGGTACATAAGGGGCCCCTATCCAGATTGTCAACAGCTATTGGTCGAATTGAAGATGTATATATTGTAGCTCCTTATATTTAGCATTTAACTAGATTTACAACCAACTATAGAATTAAAATCATTAAGTATACTTTATTTCAATATACCTAGGTACTCTTAAGTGTATATAATGTATTCTTAGAAAATCGTACCATTTATTTTAGAGAGGAAACATGTTATTGAAGTATTCAAGTACAATAAGATACGCATGTCGAATAGGTGAGCAGGCAGCTGCCAAGCATGGCCAAAGCTTGCTAGGAGTGACAGGGATCTCCCCGTGGTAGATGCTTGAAACTTCCCAATAAGGTAACCCTTAAAATATCCCGTACCATCATTCTCTCGAACCTGTTGCTCAGTTTTCTCTATTAACATTCTATTAGTATATACAGTTATAGAATACCAGGTATCCATTAAATAACGAGTCCCTCTTCGCACTCGAATACGGCATCATTGTTTTCTTCCAAGGCATTCACAATTAACCTCCAAACACTCTTATCCCACATGAGTCCAGCATGTCCAACTTTGTCATCGGGGCAAGTATCTTGAACGATGACGTTGGTTGCCCCTTCTTCGTCGACCCTACTGACATCCGGCGATACCAGCTTATCTGAATTGGACATGATAACTGTCACTTTATTCCCAGGCTGCACGATCTTGCCGGCGCTCTTGAAGTCGTTGTATATCCCGCCGTCAGTTGCCATGTCCTCGCAGGCCGGGCATCCTAGCACATCTACGACCTTCTTAGCAAGGGCGCGAGTAATATTCCCGCCGATATACCATAGATCGGTAAAGCCGAAGTACTTCGCACCGTGTATAGCCGGTCCTAGTGCGACTACGTGCTCCACAATATCCGAGATACCATCCTGTGTCATTGGTACGTAGATGGCTTGAACACCACCCTCGGAGTGACCAACAATATCGACCTTTTCCGCGCCAGTTTTATCCTTGACTTCTTTCACAAAGCTAGCGATATCTTTCGCTGATTCTGACATTGGTTTAAGGCCACCAATCCAAGGTACCAAACTCCAGGCACCATAAGTCTGCGAGAATGTGCAGTAACCGCGCCTGCTGAGTTCCCATTGAAGCATGTTGAGATCGACTTGGCGATTGGCTGAAAGCCCGTGGAGCATGACGACGGGATTCCGATCGCTCTTGCAGTCGAAGTTGTTTTCAGGTGCGCCGTATAATTCGCTAAATCTTAGGATATCCGGCGTATCGGTATCAAAGCCCAGACCGCGCCGGCCGAGATCCCGAACATCATCATTATTAATACGGGATGCGCTCGGGAGAGCATTCGCGCCCAGCGACAAAAGAGACTGGGCTAATAAAACGCCACTTAATTTTATAGACGGCATGATGGATATATATATATATGTGCACCGAATTATTCGCACACAGGCTAAGTCTACTTCAATAGTCAGACAGCAATACGTTCTTATATATATAAGTACGCCATCGTTAAAACCGCCAATGAATGTTTCCATCCTTATTTTCTCCTTGAAATAAAAACAAAATAGCAAACCGACAGTTTGGGAAATTCCACATCCTCTCGCTTTACCGAATGCGTAAGGAGGGACGGGATTACCCCTACGTTTTTCGCCATGCCGCAATCCTTTTCTAGGGGCCATACTTTACATATGGCAACTGCGCCACCTTATTGAGGATCTACCTTGAACCATTTCGTACATAGGTAGTAGGCTCGGTATTTTCCGCAAGCCACCGTCGCCTAAAACGGATAGACCGACGGTCGTATGTGTTTCGGACCGCAATGTATGCGATTGGCTATCTCCCGAGACGTCAGACGGATGCACCTTTAAATCTTCCATTGCAACGTTAGCCGCAACCTTCCTCCGAGCAACTAGTGTACATAGTATGTCTCTTACTAACGTGACATTGGCAACATCAATAGGTTCTGGAATCTGATGGCTCAATTATAGAACCTGGTTCCCGGGCCTCATTTATAGTATCATGCATCCCTTGCCTTGATCTGCCAAACTTTGTTTCCTAGTCAATTATCAGGGAGCTCAAAGTCTTAACCTCTAGTCGGAAGAGAACCACCCCGCCTACGAACATTATTTACCTATACTACTACGGAGACAAGCAAAAGAAAATAGAGATTATAGGTATTAATGCCATACAAGAATTATCAACATCAAAAGTTGTTAATTGCACCTAGTTCGGATGTTTTAATTAGGTATCTAAAGTGCAAACAGGCTGCTGCGCCGTAAGTAAATTTAACAGCAAACCATCCTAAATCGTGCTTAACCGTTTCACCTTCTGTCTGCCAAGTTAATAGGAAGCAACTTACAGAAAAATAAAACCAAAACGCCCTACCCATTCTCAAATCGGGCCAGCCAAATCCTATTCCAAACGGACAAGAAATGCATTAAATCTCAATATGAGCACTACCAAACCCACGGTTACGGTATTCTACTACTCCAAGGGGTAGAGGTCTTGTTCCTGAAATTTCACAGCCCAGAATCTAGCGATGATCTACTATCAAGCCCCTCATTAAGATAATAAGTGTAAAGCCATGGTGTAACTAGGTATATTTCGTAGCGTCTTGTGAGGATATGCCGCTGCATACTAGATATCGAGTATATGCGCAGGTATCTCATAGTTTACCATTATCTACTATAAGTCAGAAAGATAGAGAACCTACTAAATGAATAAGCACCTAAGGTACTAACACCTAGTGAAGAAAAAAATTAAAAATTAAAAATAAAAAGGGGGAGAAAAGGGGCTCAAATCACAAATACACATAATGCATACGTACCTAGGTTAGGTACTTAAAGTATACCTGATAGAAAGTTATAGAGAATCAGAGTACAATTTACGTCAATTGTAAAGAACTAATAGATCTGTGGCTCCCGAAATTCAGAGGTAGTAAACATCTGTTACCATATTTACCCCCTATTACATGCACTTAGATGTTGCCTTGTGGGATAAAGTTTATACAACTAAAAGTACCTAACTAGTTGTCTAGATTTATATAGTATTACCCTTAGTCTATTTCCAACTTAGAAAAGAGTCGTTACTACCTAAGCTATAAAAGGGTAACGTGCCCAAGGTTAAGTCTTACGCTCGATCTCCGAATGAAGTCTAACCGCCATAAACGTAAACGTCATGTAGTTCGTTACTTTACTTCTCTTAAATAATAGAAAGAACTTAACCCTTTTAAATTTAAGTAGCGCAGGGTTGGATTAGTTAAAATTCAGAGCTGAAGCTGGTCGGCGTGGTGCGCTGGTGCGTTCACCCTCCGACCATCCGAGTTGATGCTCCGATACTTACAGACGGCCTCACGAGACAAAATTGACGGAGGATTGGGTTTGCCCGCCATTCTACGATACTTGATCTAGCTTAAATGATTCGATCTACTTCCATATATGTTTTTTTCCTTTTCGAGTGTTATTTAAGTATTCTAAGTATGTCAGTCTTCCGTTTTTGAACAGTGTAGTATCTACATACTCTATTAATTTGCATCATGTAGTTATGTTTTATTTGCATAATACTTCTTTTATTCGACCATATAGATCCTATATCCCAATAACCGCTACTTAATCGTCTGTTTCCTTTCCTCTTTCACGAGGCTAAATACGATTTATCATGTCCGACCAAGAAGGTCAACAGCCTGAGCGTGGAGAGCCCCTAACTAGGCATTCCAGCGACAGCAAGGAAGGAGACCTCGAACAGGGTAGAAGTGTGGCAGAAAACCCACCTCAAGACCCTAATATTGTCTATTGGGATGGTCCCGATGATCCAGCCAACCCTCTTAATTGGCCAACATGGAAGAAGGGCCTCCATGTCGCCTACGTCAGTCTGTTCGTCCTCTTCGCGTAAGTAATTTCTCGTCTTCTCTCCTATACGCGGGCAAGTAGTATAGTCGTCTTAGTATTATTGCTCACTCGCTCTCAGGAACTTAGCTTCGACTATGTTCGCTCCCGGCGCAGCAGAACTAGCCCAAGAATTCCATATCACCAGCTCCGTGCTTGCCACCTTCACGGTTAGCATCTACGTCCTAGGCTTCATGATAGGACCCCTATTCCTCGCACCACTCTCCGAGCTGTACGGCCGCCTCGCCATCTACTACGTCTGTAACCTAATCTACCTCGGCTTTACGCTGGGCTGCGCCCTTAGCAAGAATACCGCGATGTTCCTCGTTTTTCGTTTTTTCGCCGGTTGCGCATCCTCGGGGCCTATGACAATAGGAGGCGGTACCATAGCCGACGTGACGCTGCAGGAGAATCGGGGCAAGGCTATGGCGATGTTCGTCGTTGGGCCACTTTTGGGACCTGTATGTATACACTTAATGCTAAAAGTCTAAGAAATTCTCTGCTAATATAACCCAGTCAATTGGGCCTATCATCGGTGGTTTTGTAGCTCAAGATATCGGCTGGCGTTGGACATTCTGGATCATTCTTATTGCGGTATGATATACACTCCACAATCCTATATACACGGTATTAACAAATTGTTTATTCGTAGTCTGGTTCACTCGGTCTAGCTTCTCTTAAGTTCTTAAGAGAGACCAACGCCACAGTTCTACTTCAGCGAAAGACCGAGCGTCTCCGGAGGGAAACGGGAAATACAGAGCTCACTTCCAAATTAGATTCGAAGCTATCCCCTCGCGAACTTCTTACACGGTCCATCGTGCGTCCAGTGAAGATGGCTATCTTCTCCCCTGTTACCCTGTTGTTATCCCTTTACGGTGGCGTACTCTTTGGGTTTGTGTTTCTCCTCTTTACTACATTCCCAACTATCTTCAAAGATCAATACGGATTCAGCCCTAGCACCGCTGGTTTGGCATATCTGGGTCTTGGAATCGGGATGCTATGCGGCCTACTCCTGTTTACGATTATGAGTGACAAGCTGCTCGGGCAGAAAGGGGACAATATGCTCGCTAAACCAGAGCAACGACTCATTCTGATGAAGTGGTTCGCACCCATCACGCCCACCGGGTGCTTCATATATGGGTGGACAGCGTACTATAAAACTCATTGGATATTTCCCGAGATCGGGACCTTCATCATCGGAGTCGGGGGCCTCTTCGTTATCCTAGCCCTCATTCTTAACGCTCTGCCTTTTCTGGAACTTGAGGTTTTCGAATAGAGATAGATTTATTGTAGTGTCTCATTATATAGAAATAAGTAATTATTTAATCATATTATAGAAAATAAAAGCTGAAGCTGTTTGAGATAAAATTCTAGTATTTCTAGTTGAATGAGAGTGAGGTATGTACATGCCCTTCAGGCGTCATGTCCTCGGAAAGAGGTAATAAATAGGGGTATAATTTACATCGTACTACTAAAA
This sequence comes from Daldinia concentrica, assembly GCA_902805455.1. Taxonomy (NCBI): domain Eukaryota; kingdom Fungi; phylum Ascomycota; class Sordariomycetes; order Xylariales; family Hypoxylaceae; genus Daldinia; species Daldinia concentrica. Next base: position 627,694 of record CADCSW010000012.1, read on the forward strand.
TGAAACCAACCTCGACTTCCATCTAAAGCTTCAATATTCAATTCTTTATTTTATATTGGATGTCCCATATATAATCCATTAATCTAATTTACAGGTCGCTACTTAAATATTACGTAAAATCGCGATATTTCCTAATGTACTAGATATAAGTATCCGCCTCAGCAAGAATACATTAATAGTAACGAACACAATGACATATCAATTCTCTCTATATAGCCCAGAAATAACAACCAAACACATAAAATTGCGAACCCTTGGTATTTAGTCCAAAGCACCGGCTATAGGTCAGCATCATGCGATTCCCCTCATGCCTCCGCGCCGCTGTGTGTGCAAGTTCACCAATGAGCAAATCCCGGGTGCCGAGTTCAGAACCCGAAGCAGTCGGTTATTAGAAGCACTTCTACCTTCAAGATGAGGAGAAAGCGATACCGCGCATAAAGAAATTAAGCACCTATGTTTGAAATCTCCCCTTCAGAAACCAAATGCTCATCAGTAGCAATGGGCAACGATATCAGTCTAACGCGGATTGCAGCATGTCATGTCTCGCCGGTCTTCCTGTCCGCCAAGGAAACAACCCTTAAGGCGATATCGCTGATCCAAGAAGCCGCGGGGTATAATGCAAATCTCGTAGTATTCCCCGAGTCGTATATCCCCGCGTTCCCCATCTGGAGCGCCCTACGTGCTCCGACCGAGAACCACGACTTCTTCAAGCGTATGGTGACAGAGTCCATCTACGCCGACGGCGAAGAAGTGAACGCAATCCGCGCAGCAGCCAAGCAATTCGGCGTGCTCGTCAGTCTCGGTTTCTCCGAAAAAGTCCGCTACAGCAGCGCTACCCTATTTAACTCGAACGTGCTCATCGGATCTGATGGCGAGATCCTGGTTCACCATCGGAAACTCATGCCTACGTTCTACGAAAAGCTTACCTGGGCTCCGGGTGACGGACACGGTCTCCAAGTTGCCGAGACACAATTTGGCAAGGTTGGAGTACTGATCTGTGGGGAAAACACTAATCCCTTGGCCTTATACACAATGACGGCGCAGGGCGAGCAGATCCATATCAGTACCTGGCCTGCGGTGTGGCCTACGCGGTTACCGCACGGCGTTGCACCAGAATCCCACGTCGTAGAGAGCAATAAACCCGACAGAAAAACCTCCCGTTCAAGCATCGCCCGCGGAGAAGACTACGACAACGTCAGTGCAAACAGAACACGCGCCGCAGCGCACTGTTTCGAAGCGAAATGTTTCGGTGTGCTCTGCGCTGGCGTCCTCGGCGAAGAGGCCATCGCACTATCTTCATTCGGTTCCAGCGAGCCAGAGGTAGTGGCGCAGGGGCTGGAGCGTTTGCCCAGAGGCGCCACAATGTTCCTCGATACGACAGGGACCCTACTTCCCGGCTTCACACTGAATTCTAAAACTTCAGAAAAGGTGCAGAGAGACTTCCTTCAGAAGGAGGAAGGCATCCTGTATGCTGATGTTGACTTGGAGGACTGTATAGAGGGGAAGCAGTACCACGATCTTGCGGGTGGGTATCAAAGGTTAGATGTCTTTGAGCTCAAAGTTGATCGTAGGCGGAGACAGCCGGTTATATTTAAATAAACGTTGTGGTTTAATGGAGTTAGCTGAGTCGTAAACTATCAGCTTTATTAATAGATGCTTGGGTACCTACCTTGGTAGATGATCAAGCGAGCCACTTAACCCTCACGCACCGCACTCACATATAATCTAAACCCCCATATAAAGCCACAAAAGAGCGGGAGGTCTGATATACACTTTTTGAAAGTTGGTTTATGTTGACTATAGTTACGAGGCGACCTTTGCAGCCTCCTTTTCTGCAGCCTTGGCAGCCTTCTTCGCAGCTATCTGTTTCTCCTTTTCTAGCTTCTTCAGCTGGTTTTTCGTCAGCTTACCCTCGCCATCTTGATCTTCGGGCTTTGCCTCCGCCGCTTCTACAATGGGGACAGTTCTCTGCGCTCTGGGATTACCTCCCCACTTCAACGGTCGCACAGACATGAATAATTTGACAGTCTCCTCTGTCGCCTGAGCTCTTCGTTCTTGGAAGGCGGCGACGTAGTCCTGGAGATACTTGATACATATTGCTTTGAGCTAGAGTAAATGTCAGCAACTTGATACTTATTTGGAGGCGATGATACATACTTCTCCGGTTAGCAGCTTGCCTTCCCTATAATCCTGTCCAATTTTTGCTAGTTCCTAGATATTTATTAGTATCAAGAGTAAATAGGGGTGGAAGTGATAACATACTTCATCATCATCCATGAAGAACTGGAGATACTGGTAGGAAACATCTATGTCAGGATTTCCACCCTTCTCCCTTTGCTCTTCCGCGCTAACTTGGCCACCGGAGAAAGCATATTTGTTGACCTTGTCCTTGATCTGTTTAGGGGTATCCTTCATGAAGATAGCAGAAGAATCGATGCTGGCAGACATCTTCGAGCCCGGGCCCTGTAGGGCGTCGAGGAACCGGGAATGAATTAAAGAAGGCTTGGCGTATTTCAGCCTAGCGGCGCAATCTCTAGTCAAGCGGAAATAAGGGTCTTGATCGATGGCGCAGGGAATGAGACATGGGATACTCGCGACCTTCTTTTCATCATCGCCGAATATGTGCGGGAAAGTAGTCGCGAATGCAGTAGCACCCTGTATACTAGTGAAGTGAATCTTCCCAATATTTGAGCTATGTTGATATTAGTTGATTGTTGTCACATGTGCATAAATGGGATATCTTAATGAGGTAGTGAAATAGTAGAAGCTTACCTGTCGTCGAAACCAAACGTAGCCTTTGCTTGGTTATAGGTAACTAGTTTGGCGAATCGGGTGACATTTTTATAGAAAGCTCCTCCCATGAATTCGTAGTCGGAGAAAATGAAGGTCTTGTTGGGGTCAAAGCCTATGGCGATGATATCCTGACAATTGGTTCGCGAGTAACCAATGACTTCCTCGACTGTTCTCTTTTCTGAGAAGAGGAACTTTTCATCTGTTTGAAGGTAGCGATGCTATTAGCCATTGCAGTCCGTCAAGATGGTAAAAAGATACGAACCATCCGTAAGCATGATAACTAGGGGCACATCAAATACATCCTGTAACCACCTAGAACAACTTCGTTAGTCCAATTCTCTTTATATGTTATATAAGTAAATTAAGTTGCGGATATATACTAACTTGCAAAAGTCGAAGATCTGTGTATGTCCGATGTGCATACTGTCGCTACTAGGACCACGACCAGTGTATAAGAAGAAAGGTTCACCCTAAAGATCATTACTTAGACATAGCCAATAAGTAATTATCCATCTTTCAAGTTATACCTTCTCGTGACGATCCAGTATTATACCAAGGTCGCGTTCGCTAAAGACGATTTGGCGTCGCAAGAAGCGATGAGGCTTGTGACCGGTAACCCTTTCGAATCTTTCTAGTATCTCCTTGTCAATCAACTTGGTGCCGAACTCCTCCACTAACTTCTTGTAGTCAATCGCCTTAACTTTCCCATCCTCGCCAACCTCACCAGCCACATTCCATGGGTCGACTGTCTGTTTTGACGGGTGAGAAGCCGGAACATTAGGATCCGCAGCAGACGGGACCTCCTTGGCCGGCGCCTCGAGTTCTGAAGCCATGGTTAGGGTTCAAGTTAATTTATCAGTTGTGGGTATCAATTAGAACTCTAAGCCAGCTTGGAGTCTTTTAATTGAAAAATATGGCAGGAGTAATCAGCTTCTGAAGTAGGAGGACAGCTAAAGGATTACGGCGTCGCAACAGCCAGTTGAGTGAGTCAATGGATCAAATGGAGGGGCAGTCTCCGTAGCTTTTTTGGAGGGGCAAGTACCTAAGTACCGATGCGCGCAGGGTTCTAACTTCCAACTTGCCAAGAGAACCTCGGAAAAGGTGAGCAAAAATGGATTCGGTGAATTGCACAGAGTGGATCTAAGTTGAGCCACAGGACGGAGCGGAAAATCCAATCTCCCACCTTTGAGCTCCAGCCTTCCAGCCTCAGCAATTCGATTGCTTCAGTTTCCAATTATCCATGCATTCATTAATACACACAAAGACACGCAATACCTTCAAAGCGTCGCGACCCGCATATACATAACGAACCTCGACCGCGCGCTATTGTCGTCTCCAGTTACAGAAGGCCTTCCGTAACCACTTTCCTTCCAATTCAAGCAAGATGACGTCGACAATCGGTATTCCTATCAAGCTTCTCAACGAGGCGCAAGGTCATATTGTGACCTTGGAGATTACCTCGGGCCAGACGTATCGCGGCAAGTTACTTGAAGGTAAACTCGCGTTTTATTTCGTAATGCATCTTCCACGGAAGCCCCTAAAGCTAATTTTTATACGCGTAGCTGAGGACAACATGAACGTACAACTCAAGGATATCACAGTCACGGCACGCGACGGACGAGTAAGCCACTTGGATCAGGTGTATATCCGCGGCAGCCATGTGCGATTCTTTATCGTACCCGACATGTTGAAGTATGCATCACGCGTTTTAGGAAGAAGCAAGTTGGATACTAACATTCACCGTAGGAATGCCCCCATGTTCCGAAGTCGCAACGCGAGAGGTCGTGGTGTCGGTCTAGCCAGAGGACGAGCAACTGTTAGCAGAGCGAGAGCGAGCGGGCGCGGAGGACGATGAGCATATGCGGATTAGGAAGCTGGCCATTTCGATAAGCACCGGTGTTCGTAAGGAGAACAGATGGGAAAAGTCTAAGATACCAATGTGCCAGCCAGTTATCGAGTGCTACTGGATACCGGTGGATGGCGTTGTTTACTACACTGCTGGCAAAGGAATAGCTGGAGAATACAGGGCTATATTTAGGGGCTTGTCCTCTTCCACTCTCAAGTAGGCAACCTGACGCTTGCTCGTTTTCAACTCCCTGCTGAACACTACATAGCTGGTGTCACCGTCTGGAGAGATACCATTGCGATAGATTGAGGTGACAAATATGGGCGGGAAACGAAGATAACTACCGCTAGCACTTGGCGTATGTAAATTTTCAGATAATGAATTCACAGGGGGCACTACTTAATAGCAAAAAAACAGGCTTGAATATTGATTTAGGACACAGAATTATGATAGGTTCGGACTAACGTATAGATACCTTGGAAGCTCGACTTGGAGTTCCCGGAGCCGATATGCATATGTGGTCAAGGGTTTGCTGTGAGATACGATACGAAGCACCTTAGTGAGAATACATAAGTCAGGCTCTTCCTTCACTCACATAAGCTCAATCAGTCAGTCAGTCAGTCAGTCAGTCAGTCAGTCAGTCAGTCAGTCAGTCAGTCAAGTCACATACAGTATATATACCGCTCTTTTAGCCATTCGAGACATGGCGGCTGAAATAAAGGCATTCGGCAATTCCTTGCTTGGTCAGAAACTAGTCGTTGGCCTAGCAGGGAGCTACCCTAAATAGAGTAATTATAGAATGGAGACAATCATTATGAGCGAAGTCTACAGCACTCTTCACATTCAAATCACCTTTGCGCAGATAAACATATTCATATTTATTTCATTCCATTCATTCCTAGCTACTATCTAGCTACTATCTAGCTACTATCTAGCTACCAATTCCCAGTGTCCGCACACGAACCGAGGTAAGATTCTCAGATCTAGTAGTCCATCGTGGGGTGGCGGCTGCTGTTGTTACTACACAACCCAAAATGTCAGCATTATATTCTAGTTAAGTCTTTATACTTAAAAGTATCAGGCGAGACTACTTACGGGTCATATTGATCCTGGTCGCCGTACTGGCGGTCATACAGCTCCTCAGCTTGCCTCTTAGCATGGTGCTTAGCCTTCTCGCGGTCTACGAAGTCCAGACCCTTTGTCTCGACGAGCTTGTCGACCTCGGCACCCGCGATGCCGGCGAGGAGCTCCTTGGCGAAGGCGTGGTCGACTGTCTTGCCTGTAGGTGGGTAGACGTTAGCTCATTATTACTTATAGATGTATTTCAAATGCCAATTATGGCTACTTGATGTTGTATTAAACATACCCTCTCTGCGTTGACGGTCCTCGAAGAGCTTCATGGCCTCGAAAGAGGCAGCGCCGCCGATGAACTCGTGGGACAGCTTCGACTCGTGAGGCTGGCCGTCGTAAACCTCGTCACGGGCGTTCTTAGCGTCGTCTGATTTTAATTAGCTTTACAATACATAGAGGTGGATAAACCTTCTTAGGGCTAAACATACCAAATCCGAACATGGTTGCTAGTTTGTGATGATAAAGTTGTTATTGAAAATGGGATGTTCGTCTTGGTTGTTAGTCTTTTTTTCGTCGTTGGAGTTGTTGAATTGTCTAGCTAAGAATTAAAACTCAATGAAAGACGGATGACACATGCTTATATAGGTACCTATAGCTAACCTTAGGTACCTAATGGAGTAGCTTCATCATAGGCTACCTCATTACGAGCTTAACTAGCGATGACATATTCATGTGGACCGGGGACACTGCTGAAACCTGATCGGCTGAACCGGCACGCGCATTAGGGGCCAGAACACGTAATGGGAAGAGCCAAACAAATTAAGTACGACCCCTCTGCCTTTGTTGTAACAAATACGAGGGTATGCTGGCATGTATAACAGGAAGGCGGAGTAAACTATCTCTGGCCATTCCTGCAATGCGATTTGCGCGTATTCCACCATGAGCAGGTAATATGCCACACCTTATATCTGCATACCGCCAAATATCGTAATATCTTACAAAGCTCCTATTTTATATCAGGGAATAATAGCTTGTTATACAACAAGTAGTAGCCCTGGATTCCAAGGCAAACGCATATCGCTGAGTAAAGTAACGTATATTTAGGTACTTTTACTACCTAGGCTTTGTAGAGGGCTAAATGCTTATCCTGACCCCTCTTTCACCAGCAAAGAATTGTACAGTTACCGGAATCGACCTCGGGCCTACCTAGGTAGCACATGCTGGCTTCACCTAAACCCATTGGACGCAGGGATGAAGCCTGAAACAAGTTATATATCGTAACCAACGCAGCAGTCGCTATCCGACAAGGTCAAGATTCCAAGCAACCCTCAGGGTTAGCGGTAAACCGAGTTAGTATTTAACTTGCGAGGGTTGGAACTACTGGATATCCTTACTCTGCATAGGTATCGAAAAGGGGTTTCGTAATCCAGCCACCATTGACATCATGCTAGTTTCGTCGTGAAGCTGTTACCCGCTGAACTTACGTACGGCCATTATGCCATAAGAGGTAGACTTGAGAGGGCTAGCGCCGGATAGAGAGATAAGTAGTGAATCTATTTGCAACTAGAACGTACGATGTAACTTTGAAGCAACATGTGTGGTTGAAAACGACAGGGTGCCAAGCCAGGGTGCCAAGCCGATACCCGGCTTGGCAAAGCTTGTTCACAACTGCTGGGTCGAGCAAGCCAGGGGTTCGGACGTGGGGAATCTAGCCCGTTTATTGGTCCATTCCGAGATCATCAGGCTTATGAAATAAACACAGCCATCATGAACTGCCCCATGAATGAGGGAAACCAGAACAGGTAGATAAATCAAACTGCTTTGATGATTGTAGAATGGAATATATGGTAGTTTATAGGTAATAACACAACTGAAAAACTGGTATCTTTTAATTCCTTCTGTCTAGATAGATCGCTCATGACTTACGCTGCACCACCTCCAAACTTAGCCTTGTATTCGCTGTGTGCCTTCTTTTGTCTATCCCAATCCTTCTTCAACTTTTTCAATTGGCTCTTAGCAACTTCACTCCCATCCTTCGTCTTCGTAGGTAATCCTTCCGCATCCCATTCACTATACCGATCGTCACTCTTAAACATCTCCTCCGGCGCCACTTTTGCCTTTTCCCATTTTTCTTCTTCGGCTTTTTCTCTGGCAATTCTTGCTTCCTCCTTCGCACGTGCTTTCTCTGCTTCCTTGGCTGCCTTTTCTTCTCTTGCTGCGATCAACTCAGCTGCGGGAACAAATTTGATCAATGACGGCTGATCCGGCCGATCGTCTAAGTAGACTCCAAGGTTGGTGAGATCAAAATCTCGCACCCGGTCACTTAGGGTTAGAATTGACTTCTTCACTTCCGGTGATGCTGTCGGAGCTAGACGCCGGAGCTCATCGCGTAGCTTTGCCACTGCTCGTAGATATGGCAATGCCAATTGCTCTGGGTCTCTAGTTCCAGCGCTGGCTAAAGAGTCAAACTCCGGGTCAGGTGATTGAGAGAAAAGGTTGGTGATAGTTTCAGAGGAATGAAGCTTCAGAGCCCGCACTTCAGAATAGACAGTCTCATATACAGTCTTATATGGCTGCACAACCGTTGCCGGGTCTTGGTTAGTCGCCGCGGCGGCAGAGACCCAGCCGAGACCTTCATAAGGAGGGCTCGCATTCGCGTCGAGACCAAGGATGCCAACTATCTTGGTAATCCACCTTGCAATTGCTTCAACTGCTGGCAGGTCCACCTCGGACTTTTGAGCGTTAATATGAACATTGGCTTTTCTAATGACTTCCGCTATTGCTCGTAGGACTTGTGGCGTATCAAAAGAGTTAGTAAAGGCTTCCTCGACATCTTTCTTAGCTTGTTCTAAATCGCCTCGCAAGCCTTCTTGAGATTTGTCATTAATCGAGAGTGCCTTCACACCGCTATCCACCGTCGTCGAAGAGCCGGCTGCCTCAGCTAAAAGCGATTTTATGTTCGTGAAAAAGTTCTGGTGGTATTAGTAGGTATTTGCAATCAAGGGACTAGTAGGTAGCTTACATTGACCAGGCTTTCCCAGCTGTCGGCTTGAGTTCTCATGTCTGGCGATATTTCAACACCGTCGTTCCATCTGCCGAGAAGGAATACTATGCGCATCGACCGTGCTGTATATGTTGATGCCAACGCATCCTTGATTGTCTGGAAATTCTTGAGGGATTTGGACATTTTCGACCCGGAAATCGATAAGTGGCCCATGTGCAGGAAGTAGTTGACCCAGGTGTGCTCATGACCGTGTTCGCAGAAATACGCCTCGCTTTGGGCTAGTTCATTGTCGTGATGCGGGAATGCCAGATCGATGCCACCACTATGGAGGTCCATACGTGAACCTAGAACATCGGACGCCATTACGGAGCATTCAATATGCCATCCTGGCCGTCCATTGCCCCATTTGCTTGGCCAGTACGGTTCACCCGGCTTAGACTTCTTCCACAGTGCAAAATCACCGGCACCCTTCTTCCCGCCAAGGCTCTTGGATAAGGAGCCCTCGCCTTCTTCTTGTAACGCCTTGTCATTGCGACTATCCGGTCGTAACCTTGCATACGTATTTCCCGCCTTCTCGAATGCGGTAATATCGAAGTAGACAGACCCCTCAGCTTCATATGCATAACCCTTTTCGACAATCCTCTCAACGAATTTAGCGATTTGGGGCACATATTCGGTAACCCGCGTAACTACATCAGGGCGAAGCACGTTTAGAGCGTCCATATCGTCAGTAAACTCGCCCTCCATAAACCTGGTTAGATCGGTGAAGATTGACTGATCGCTCGTATCGATAGTTTCCTTATATAAGGAATCCAGATATGGAAGCAAGATCTCGTCGGCACCACCGAATACCTGGTTACCACCGATAGCAATGACTGCAGTAGTCATATTGCTTATGTGCATCTTCAGCTTTGCCTCGGCGTCTCCTGGCTTGCCTTCTCCTGTCAGAGTGCCCCCTGCCAATACATTTCCATACGCTCCATCTCTTCGCTTAATATAGTTATTGACATCTAGCTCACCCTCGCCTTCGAGAAGCGTAGGGAGGTTACTCTTCGCATATGCTCGGAACGCAGCTTTCGCTAATTCTATGGTTTCGGCGTCTGTGTAGTTCTTTTGTTTCTCGAGGTCGAGCAAGCGTTGCCTCCGGGCTTTTATTATAATCTTATATCAAGTTAGCCATGCAATTCTATCCTCAATAGCTATCTAGGTACCTAGATAGTGTTCGCACCTTATCGTCTACATCTGTAAAGTTCATAACGAACTTGACGTCGAATCCAAAGTAGTGCAACAAGATACGTCGTATAATATCGGTCGAGACATAATTGCGCGCATGGCCCAAATGGCTCTGGTCGTAGACAGTCGGACCGCAGGCATACCAGGAGACTTTTCCCTTCTCAATTGGAACAAAAGGTACTGGCCCTCCTGGTTTTAGAGAGTTATGAATCCGGATCGTGGAAGACATGGTGGGGTGTGTCGCAAAACCTCTACGTGGTAAGTATTGGATTGCGCGAGTATTAAATATATGCCGCCTAGATACTCTAAGGAAGAGGAAGTTCATCAAGACGAACATACATGAGAGTAGGAGCAAAAGGGGGGGCTTGTCATAAATAATTTGGAGTCAGCCTATGCAAAAAGACTATTTTTGAGTCACAGAGACAATGTCGCAATTTGGGTTGGCACTGCAGAAAAGTACATGCCACAATGCCTCAGCTAAATTAAGCCCTCGTACCTTCACTATGGATATAATAGTGCCATAGAGCACCTTCCTTTTAGAAATAACCTTGGAAACATAATATTAAATAGTTACACGGTATGAAACCCCGGTTAATCTTAAGCTATCTAAAATATGATTTGTCTAGGATCTACAAACCGAAAATCAATTCTCAGATCCAACTGTTGTTGAAGTTAGGATCATTGTTCTCAGCTTGTGTGATGATACGCAGTATGTACGGCCTTGCAGATTATCGGGATTCTAGGTTCCGCTACCCCTCTATCTCATGCTGCAGAGTAGATAACGCTATCGATTACCAAAAGTGCCCCTCCGTCCCCTGTTCTCTCAGCCTTACCCAGGTTTTTTTTCTTAGCCTCGAAGCTCAACGGATATATCCAATTCTTCCTCTACCATGCATATACGCAGTCTCAACACCTCATTTTTGTCAATTGAGAGCTAGTTTATACTACATAATAGAAAAAAAAATTACACTAATATGTCGGCAGTCTCGCCATTTCTCGACCCTGGTCCTCGGACGACACCAAATGCATTGGTTCTAGCCCACCTATCTCGAGATAGCATTCAGCCCATTTACTTAAGAGAGACTTCTGGTACAACTGACGGATATGTTGAAGGGCCAGTTTTAAATACGCGATTTGGCTCATTTCCACATTCAACTTTGCTCGATAAGCCTTGGGGTTCTCAGATACGCGCCTCAGTTGTGGACACCGGTTCGAGAGGTAGAAAGCTGAAACTTGAACGTAGCGCAGATGGCGAGAAGCTAGATAATGGCACAGAGGATGTCGTATCGAGCACAGGGGTAACTAAGGACGTCAAGACGGCACCGAGTGGTTTCATCCACATTCTACCTCCTACCCCTGAGTTATGGACAACAAGTTTACCACATCGAACTCAAGTAGTATATACGCCTGACTATAGCTACATTCTTCATCGGATCCGCGCTCGTCCTGGTATGAAGATAATTGAGGCTGGAGCGGGAAGCGGTAGTTTTACGCACGCTTCTGCTAGGGCCGTTTATAATGGTTACCCCAAAGACGCACACGATGCAAAGGGCAAAGTTTTCAGTTTCGAGTTCAACCAAGATCGATATCAGAAGATGCAAAAGGAAATTGAGGATCATCGCTTAGATGGAATCGTTCAGATTACCCACAGAGATGTCTATAATGATGGCTTTCTTGTCGACGGCGAAAGCCCCGGAGCCGAATGTATCTTCCTCGACCTACCAGCGCCTTGGAAGGCACTTCCCCATCTAGCGAGAAGCAGACCAACACCGTCTCAACTCTCAAGCAGCGGGCTAGATAATCTCGAGGACACTGGATCTGAATGGAAATCCCCGCTTCGTCCAGATCGGACTGCCTATCTTTGCACTTTCTCTCCGTGTATTGAACAGGTTACTAGGACCATTGATGTTATGCGCCGCTTAGGTTGGATGGAAATCGAAATGGTTGAAGTTGCACATAGGAGGATAAATGTCATGCGAGAGCGGATTGGTTTAAACTTACCTGCAGGGGATCGAGGCGCGAGCCAGACAGCAGCAAATGTTGCAGAGGCTATCGCAAAGTTACAGGAAGTCGAAGGCCGATTCAAGAATTTTCGCGGCCCATCCCGTGACGACGATGTTGAGATGGGCGAAGACAACGAGGCGACGGCCGATAGCAATCCTATCGACGGCAATAAAACATCAAGGTTAGCCAATGACGCCGAAAGTGCTCAGTCAGTTAAACCCTGGATGACAGGGAGAGTGATTCATCGGACAGAACCCGAGATCAAGACGCATACTTCATATCTCGTCTTTGCACTGCTGCCGCAGGACTGGACAGAAACACAGGAAGCGGCAGCTTTTGAAAATTGGCCATGCGGCAAGGAAAGCAAGGTCATCGGAAAATTAGATAAAGAAGCGCGGAAACAAGAGAAGCGAGAATTACTCCAGGGAAAGAAGAGGAAGAAGGATACTGATAGCAGGTCCGAAGCTGAGCGTCCTTTACCAAAGAAGAGTAAAACGCCATAGGTGGAAAAACTTAAGATACATAGATAAAGCATATGATACCCCGGCCTATATGGTCATTAAATCGATCTGATAGGAACTCCTACTTGTCTTGATATCCTCTAATATGTGTAGACCTTTACCTATAAGATCCTGTAGGGTTACTCCTAAATATTAAAACCTTGTAACAATACTCCAAATAACATTAAACGCCAAATGACGCCTTGTGCGATATCTTGGAAGTATTACGACAGCCAGGGCAAGTTACAAGAATTTAATAAATAAATATTCCAGGCATTCGAAACAGATATAAAAAGTTACCTAATGTAAGCTTGGCAATTGATGCTTTTGGGTTCTTAGAAAAGGAGAGCGATATCGTTTCATCAGGCGACTTGATCGACAACATGGACTAGTTTTGCACGAAAGCGCTACTAGGCTGCTAAGCCGTATTTCAAAACATCTGAAAGGGGCAAGCTGGTGCTAGTATTAGCATACGTCTATCCAACATTTTCTAGATTTTACCGAACCTTTGGCATCGCCATATTCATACAGAATAACGTAAACATTTAGTTAACGTTAAGCTTAGTTATTATAAGTCTTATACATATGTACACTCTCCTTGTGTTATTTAGCGCACCTACACGCCTGAACTTAGTAGGTTAGGTATACCCAATTTATAATACACGTAGTTATAATAGGCAAATATCAGAAGATCATAGCTGCAAGCCAAACCTCTAAGCTACTATCCTGCACATCATGTTTTGACGGCGGAAACTAGTACATAACACAAGTACGACGCGAAACATTTCAGGTACCATGTGCAATAATACATAATCAGGCACAGTACCAGCTCTAGAATAAGCCAATAACAAGCATGAAAATACCATTAATTATTAGGTAATGGGGCTCTTTAATGAGGCTAGCACTGTTTCATTAATGGAGTACATGGCATATGTTTTTTTTACCCCTGTAATTGCCTTACTTCTTTTAAAGGAAGGATCCGCGCCTTGGTATTCAACTTCTAGAATTGCACCTGCACGTCTTCAAAACTCTTTCATTTCAAACTTCAAACTCTCCAGCTTCTAAAGCGGCTAGCCAATATCACGGACAGCATCCTCTTAGAAGTTGGGAGAGGCTAGACTGTATAATTGAGGTCTAATTGAAGTGCCTAACAGGATATTATACAGGTTGCTTCATTAGTGACAGAATATCTGGTAGGTCAGTTAATCAAGACAACGCTAACACAGTACGGCTCTATCAACGTTAAATCATGTTGCCATCCTTGAACTCGAATATTAGAGACGGCAACCAACTTAGGTTACCTACAACGGAGCTGGATTAGGCCATTCAAGTCGCAAGTCTCGTCGTATGGCAGAATCTCAGGATATTGATAGGATGGCAGCTACACCTGAACCGTCGCAAAGTCTAAATGAAATATATCTCCCAGGCCCTCCTAGATCCCACATCTATATCGTTCTCCAGTAAAGACTGAAATTTTTAAGCTATGGGACGCCAAGTTTTATCCCAGTCCTCAACATCCATAAAAGCTACTCCTATCTTGGCATGTTTCGCTTCGACTGGTCCTTAACTGAGGGCATCGTCCCCTTAGAGTATAGAGGATTACGCGTCAAACGGAGACGATCTTCGTCTATCTCGTTATGTGACACCGGCATCACCGCCGCTAATATACATTACATCTTACCAGGTATCGTCCAGCTACCGAGTTTCTTACTGGTGGCCCTAGTCGGTAAAATGTCTCCACCCAGGTCAAAGTCTAGATCTTGTTAAGTCTACGGAAATTCCATTGAATCTCATTGTATCTTGCTTCAACTACACGCTTAGTGCTTAATATTCTCTTCCACGAGAAAACAGTAACCGTTCTCTATTCAGCCTGCCCTGGTGGTGTTTTTGTTTTTGCCCTGGCGGCTTTACAATCGTTCAAAATTTAGTCCGGATCAAAATACTTACTAGTTTTATACTCATATTACCAATATAATAATCATGTCAGAATACTCGTGCCCAGTATCTGGCTCTGTTGGAGGAAGATGTCCTGTCGGACATGCAGGTTCAAGCAGAAGCAGAAGTAATAGTCGAATGGGACCTCGAGGTTGTGCCTTTTCAGGATATGGTCAACCAGGAGACCTTCATGCAGCCTTTGACGTACGTTAAGTGATAAACCTAAAGTCGTCGATAATCAGCTAATGGTAATAGATTCCGCGGGGCGTTGATGCCGGGGAATGGCTCCGGATGAGGTACGAATTTGAGAATAGACTGACTGGCTGACTTACACCAGCTAAACATGGCCTATATAGAGAACGAAAATCGATAAATCAGTTGCTTTATACAAATATTCCATCAGTCCAGGAAATTGACGCGGTCAAAACTCAAGCAGAGCTCGATGCCTTCAATGTTCGAGAGCAAGATCTACTAGCCGTAGCGTTAGGCGCGCCAGCAAGGCAGGTTATGCTGAGAGCAGAGGAGATCGGCCCAAAAACTGGGTGGTTAGACGGTTACCTCAGTGCAGAGCACGGCTTCTGCCCACCGGACTACGAAGAAGCTGCCGGCGCATTGTCAAGGACTCCTGGCCGGATATGGGCCGACCTTTGCGAGCGTATGCCGGGTTGCGTTGCAAGAGGGCGTGTCCAAGAATCGGTTGCAGCGCTTCCCCTCGTCGAAGGAACCAAAGAGGTGATCCCGGACCAAGCGCTGTGGGCAGCTCTAGTAGCTTTAGGGAGTAAGTATACGTTATAGTGGCTCTTTATCCCTTAATTCTTTGCTTTAGATACCGCAAAACTGTCACGGTTTAAGGGGCCATATACTTATGGATGACATTTCATTACACATATCCCTATCTCTTTTATACTTCATGAATACTAACATTGAACTCCATAGTGATATGCTCAATCTATCGTTTCGAAGAAAAATATGATGGTAGCGACGGTATTACTTCTACACGTACTAAGAAGAAGAGGCCTAACGTCCCAATGGGCGATGATTTTGGTGAGGAGTTGGTTGGTATCCCGCGGTGTGTAGCTTTGCCGTATTACCAGATCTCACGACGCATGGGCCGGACTCTCCCTCATCTTACCTTCCCCGACCAGTCCTCTTACAATATCAAGATCCGAGATCCTACCTCGACTTATCCCTATATTGCACGCTCTGAGAACATAGATCTTCGTTGGCCTATGTTTGGCGAGAAAGCTGAGGTAGCTTTCCTGAAAGGTTGCGCTGACACGTCAGGTAAGCATAGCATCCTATCCATTTTCCATTCAAGTATTGATTTTTATAGCGTCTTTTCAACATGGCCCGGATGCAATTGCTGCGTGTCAAGAGCATGTCATGAATAGGAACGTAGAAGGCCTTCTTCGTGAGATGATTCGACTGAAGGAGATTCTGGAACGGATGCCCAACGCTTTTCATTCTATCAATGTTAACCCGAACTCGGGAGAGAACTATGTCCCGGTTCATCAGTGGGTTCGTTGGGCCAAATTTTCGGCGCCTTTGTCCAGGAGATGTCCAGCTTCTTCAGGTCTACAATTCCCGCCCTATTTGGTCATGGATGCGTTTTTAGGACGGAAGAAGTAAGTTAGACAGCCACGAGAGAAGGGGTAACATTGCTACTGGGACAACTGGTCTCAATACTTATTCTCACATATTTCCATTTATAATATAAAGATACAGCTGCTAATACTTAATAGATACACATCCTTCCTTGGTGCAGAGGGCGTACATCTAAGGGCCTGGCTTCCTTCCAACCTTCGAGCATTTATTGCTGCCATTGAGTATCACTACCGCATCCCCGAATTCGTCCAGCAGTCTGGCGATCCACGACTGATGGGTGTGTTGGATGGCATTATCGAGGCATACACGGGTGAACGGGGCTTCATGGGCACTCATCGTTACAAAGTCTTCGGTATTCTAGAGATCGCTGCGAAGACAGGACGTACTGAAACGAACGGCCTATCTGGTGCTGCAGATGCGTCGCGTCCATGGGAAGAGACCCACAAGCAGTTTTCAGATGCTATGAAAGAACGTCTTGAACCATACCGTAAGTCACTGATACATGCAGAAAGAGGATTTCGTTCTAGAAGCTAACGCTGTGGGTGATATATAGGTGGGAGTCTGCCGGTCGAGCCACATCAGATGAGAGGTACCTTCGAAGAATGCCGCTATGTGACCAGAGTCCTGAATCGATCCCATGTCGACTCCGACTCCACGCGATCAATTGCCCTAGTAACTCTAGATATCCAAGATACGGGAATTACTTTCATGGCTGGAGACCGTTTCGCAGTCATGCCCCTCAACAGCTGGGAAGAATGTGCGAAGGTTGCTGCCGCTTTAGGATTGGAGACTCGTATCGACGACCCGGTCGATGTTACCGGGACATGGTCTCGATTCGAGCAGCACCTAGCCTCTGTTAGAAGAGCAGCAGCAAAGAAGCTGACCGTGGCTGATATACTTCGTCGAGGTCATCTAGCACCCATTACTAAAGAGCTTGCCCTAAAAATTCATGGCCTCGTTGCTGCTTCCTCGAACACCGTTCTTCAAGTCTTAGCCACTGATGAATGGCCCGTCCGAGGTTCGCTGGGTGATTTACTGCAGGGTGCGCTTATGGATACTCCAGCGCACATATGGGATAAGGCATTCAACCTCGACAACCTTTCATGGCTAGCCGATCTCATCCCGGTCGAAGTGCCTCGCACATACTCTATAGCCAGCTATACAGATGAGCTTCTCCCAAGTACTGTTGACTTGGCAATCTCGCGTGCCGAGTACAAACTTTGCTCTACATTTTCCAAGCAGGATGATATAAATCGTGCTGGCGTTGCAAGTGGCTTCTTTAACCCTCACCCTCCATCAGACGACATGGTATCTGACGACGAGATCCTTGTCGGTGTATCCCGGCCTCTGGCTTTCCATCTGCCTTTGGATAATATGGCTCCCTGTGCATTTTTCGCTGGTGGCAGCGGAATCGCTCCATTCCGAAGCTTTTGGCAATATCGCTTGAATACCAGTGGCTTGTCTGGAGGCAAGAATCACTTATACTTGGGTGTCCAGTCGCGCGAGAAATTTTGCTTTGAGGATGAGCTGAGAGAGTACGTGAATGCGGATTTTATGGAAGTTCACGTAGCCTTCTCAAGGGATTCCCGCGGCCTCGCTTACGACCCGCACACGCACGACCTGGTTGAGAAGCATATCCCTCCTCGTTACATTGATACTCTAATCGTTGAGCAAGGTGCCCCTATATCAGATCTCGTCATGTCGAAAAAGCAGGGAGGTCTAGGAGGGTACCTCTACGTGTGCGGTTCTGTTGCCGTCTTCGATTCCGTGATGAACGGAATCCGCAAAGCTATATATACTCACTGCACAGCAACTATGGAAAATGTCGACCTTATCATAAATAAAGCCTTCGCGGAGCGACGATTCATGCTCGACGTTTTCATGACCCCAAAGCCCCTCCCTTGTAACCTACCAACAATTCCATTATCTCAACTCGCTCAGCATACCGGTCACAGACCGGGATCCCGTATGTGGATTGGAGTTCACGGGAGTGTATACGATGTCACAGACTTTTGCCCTATGCACCCTGGAGGCACGCAGATCGTTAAGTCTAATGCTGGCGTAGACTGTTCCAAGTCATTTGACAATCTAGCTCATACCAATAATCCCGAAGTCGCAAGTCTCTTGACTAAATATTTCGTCGGACACCTAACGCCAAAACCCGATTATCAAGGTGGCGAGGAAGAAATATCTACTCTATATGACCTGTGGGCGGGTTATCTACGTACCACGGTCGAAACACTGGTGGCACATCAAATCGAGATGCACGAAATCCAGGGTGCTTCACTGAAAGCATCCTCGGCTTACGACCCGTCCGGGTCTACCAATATCTGGCTCCGTGAAGACCTACCCAATATCATCGCTATTCGTACCTTTTATGGCTACCAGAGCAGATTACTACAGGGAGGGTTTACCGCCCTGTTCGGTGCTAAGCTACAAGAACTAGTACTCAAGCTCTCGTTCGGTCTCGCCAACGCGGGCGGTTCTGGCGCAAATATCCAACTACCAGACGTGCTAGGAGCGGTCGCACGTGCGAATACTAGTTCAGATGCCATACAGTGTACAAATGAAGTAGCACTTGTTGGCCAGTTCATCTGCGGCACCTCGGATGCCCTCCGTTTCCATGAGCGTGGTGTCTTCGCTTACGCAGCTAAGAGTGTAGAGCTAGACATAGAATTGCTTGAGGATCTCCGCCAAGAAATAGGAACTGGTATGGACGCTTTTGACAGTATTGCGAGCACATATAGCTCGTCCGACAAGATGCAGGACCCAGATTTCGATGCCAACCGCCTTACAGCTCTCTCAACCTTCCTTCTCCAGATCCTTGAGCGAATTTCACGCCGTCTAGGGATTTTCTACGCGCAGCTTGCTCAATGCTCAGTCTACAGGCCAGAGCTCGAACGCAACCCCGCCAGAACCAGATGGGCTCTCGTGCGGCGGTGTATTTGGGATGGAAGTTTGTTCATTATGGCACACAAAGCTGCCACCGATGTTCTCACAGCGGGACAGCAATCATCATACTACGTGTCCCGTGCCAATCCCAACCAGAACGTCGATTTCGACCGAGTGATGTCTCAAGTACGAGCAACCTTAGGCTCGGCACAAATCGAATTCCAGCCAAGCATGCCGCAGCAACCTCTCACGCTAAACGCCGTACACCAGGCCCGAGGGAGGAGCTCGGGAGACGCAAGCGCAGTCGCAATGCGGGATAATGCAGGTTCTTTGCTCGCTATGAACAGCTTCGTGGAGAAGAATAATAAAGCAATTCGTAGGCTCAGCAAGATGCCCCCGATGCCCATGAGCTTCGAAGAGCTACAGAGGTCCGCTCTAGGACATACTGGTCTCCACACGCCGCCAGCAGATAGCCTTGAAATGAACGCCATGATGGCAGGTCTCAGTGTCAAAGATCTAGCCGGTCATGCTACCAGACTCCCTACACCCCCGTCCGGCCGTGGATCTAGCCGTTCTACATCCCAGGTCCGCCGCCCATCTAATAGCATGTCGTCATCAGCCGAGATGCTCCTCAGCAAGCTTAACCAATCCCGAACTCTTCACAGCCGACAGAGCTCGTCAATGGCCCACCACACACCACACCTACCGCCACATCATGAGCAGCCGCAACACTTGCCACATTACCCTGTAATCGGCGGCCACCCAACACCATCCGTACCCGGACAGCCCAAGACCAATGCCCACGCGGCACTAAGTTCCGTAATGGGCCAGCTAAACACACGACGTCCGCGCAGCGACGCACCGGCGTCTATATCTAGGTCAGCGTCTCTGTCTAGGTCCATGTCTACAAACTCGCGTGTCCGATCTACTTCAAGATCTAGCGCGAGAAGCGTTGCGGGTCACGACCATAGTCACGGACACGTTGCCATGCAATCTATAACGTCGCTGCGCGCGTTTAAACTTAGGGGATTGGCGGATGCGGGGGAGAGGTTTGCACCGGCGACTTGAGGGGTTAGGATATGTTAGAATAGGTTGGGGGTGGTTAATTCGGAATAAAAGTATAAGGGTTAATGGGTAGGTATATAACTTGTTCGTATATCGTGTCGAGTTGTACAAAAAGAGTAAAAGACTCTCAGAGCATTTAGATGTATGAGTAGATGAAAAATGAATATGCTGGCCATTAGAGATGTTCACGTGTACCTAATTGTGTACTCTTCGTTCAGGATTTTAGTTTGCTTTTGCATGTTCTAGCGTAATGATATAGTGCTTCCTTTTAACCTGAGCCATTTATTAGACATACTTTGGGTTCCTTTCCACATCTACTCTTTTTGTCCTCATGGAGTATTATAACCAATATATCGAATATATGTCTAAGCGGGAAAGCCGTGTACTCCCGAGCTTTCTTAGTGTTTGTATGTAACTATACGTATATAACAATTATACTATAAGGCAAGAGGGTAACAAGACCTTACATCTTTAAATCGATTGTAGAATTCTATGTTGCTTAGGACAAAATGCTAAAAGAATGTCCAATTTCAATAACCTTAGGTGCCTTCTAGCAATAGGCTTTAGTTCTTCAAAACTCCATTTATCTTCCCATTAGTCTCCTCATTAGCCATATCCAATCTCACAAACACCTTCAAAGCCGCCTCATTCTGCCCCTTAACATCAAACTCATTCGTAAAAGCCGCCATCTCGCCAAAAAACTCCTTCATCCTCGCGGGATCCTCATGCATACCATCTTCAGCATATGCATACACGCGCCCGAACTTGCGCGCGAGATCAACGACCGCCTGGCTCCTCGGCCTTCGGATCTCGTCGAAAGCTTTAAGAGCATGCTCGATCTGCTCCGGGCGCTCGACGTGGGCGAGGAGGTAATCGAGCACAGCCGCGTCTTCGAGAGCTTGGGCTGCACCGTTGCCGGCGAACGGCAGCGAGGTGTGCGCTGCGTCGCCGAGCATAGCGACACGGCCCCGTGCGTAGTAGGGCGCGTGGTCGTGGTCTGCTACCGTCCAGGATGAGCTTGTGTCTTTGGCTATCATGCGCACTATCTGCTGAGCCTCTTCGCTGTAGTCGGCGTACAAGGCTGGGTCAAGCGGTGGGGCACAGCCGTCGATCGTCGAGAAGGAGGCACCGCGTACAGCGACGCCGGCACTCAGACGTGTATTCTTGTTTAATGGGATGCAGTTGATGTGGCCTCTTGGTCCGAGGAGAATAGGAACATTTGTGGTCCACTTGGGGTTAATCTGCTTCCTCGCCTCATCAGTCGACACCATAGTTCGGTAGATCTGCCACCCATCGCGGTTTTTAGGCGACGTAGCAGGATGGTCTGCCCCGAGAAGGTAGCTCCGGGTTATACTATGTACTCCGTCTGCCCCTAGGAGGCAGTCAACCTCGACCTCGGTTCCGTCTTGGAAGGTTAGGTGAATATTAGGCTTGCTGGAGACTTGCTCTTTAACACCAACGAGTTTCTTACCAAAGCTAATGGCTTCCTTTGGAATTAGTGCCAGAAAGCCCTCTAGCAAATCAGCTCGGCTGACTGTCTTTCTTCCCTTCGCCCTACCAAGTTCCGCTACCAGCTGGCCTTTATGTGGCCCCTGACCTAGAATTACCTCGGTTACCATCTCCTGGTCCTCGTCGCCCATAGACAGAGCCATATCAAAGTACGCCTGTCTTACTTCAGGTCCGATAAGCGTCATGGCCTTAATGGCATTGAGGTGAAGGGCCAGGCCGGCACCAATGTCTTTGTAAGCCGGGACCGACTCGTAGACATGAACATCAATATGCCGTTTCTTAACCAAGCCCGCCGCGAGAGCAAGACCGGCGATACCGCCCCCAACAATTGCAACTTGAATCCGGTTCTTCGCCATAGTTAGAATGATGATTGCAATCATAGAATCCAGCCATGGCACAAAATATTAAGGGATGCTGACATATAACCATTTAAACTTTGTGAGATAACCTGAACGCGCAAGCGACAACGTCACTAGGTCTCTTCTGTCAGACCCAAACATAGCGATAACTTGCGAAGCTCGGGCATACTGAAAACATACTTAAACCTGTGTATGCCCATACCGAAGGCAGTTATTGTGTTCTAGGGCTCTCAAGACGGGAGTGACACAATGTGGATAGGATACCTACCTGTAGTAAACACAGAAAATTAGACGAGATGACACCCCATAACTGGTCTAATTCCCTTAGGCATGTTGGCCATTATTACTTTGACTTGTCCAAGTAAAGAAACCCTCGAAACCGTGGACAGGTAGTACTGTAAATTATTTCGATGGTTCAAGGATACGGGGACGAGCCCCTTTCTCCTCGAAAATAGGCCACCTAATGCATCGGAACATTCGGATTAACCCGGGTGCGTAGCACCGTGTTAAGGTCCTTAGGATAGGGTCTTATTGCACATGGAAATATGTTCCGTTCTACCGGTAGTGAACCGGCATTTTGGGTTGACTTGTACGACTTCGAGGCATGTGAAACAGTGTCTGCTGGCCTCATGGTTTATTTGGGGAAATGCGAATGTAAAGCTTCGTCATGATTCTAGTGTGTCATACAAATAGAACCAGTGGCTTAAGACTTTTCTTCGAGAAACCGAATTCTCCAGTTTAGCTACTACGGTTGTTATGTATATAGAGCAATGCCACATGGTGGACGATGAAGCGTTTCCAAAAGTAAATACGTATGCTTGCCAATGATCTGTGGAAATCTTATCAGATCAAAAGGCCCCTAATGATTGGACAGGGCTAACAAGCGGATTTCTCGTCAGGCATATGGTATGTATGGTATGTACCTAATGCATATGTAACTGCAGTAATAAGTCGTGGCGTGACCGGCAGCCAATGCATCCGGAATTGTTGAGGGCCGGGATATTTTCTTTAAGCGAGAAACGCAAATGAAAAAAGCGAAGAATAGAAATTTCTCTCGTCAGCCTCGACCTCGACTCGCGGTGTAGAAACAGTGGGCGAATCCAGGGGTATGGTTCGATAGATGGAATGTTTCGAAACGGAGCAAGGCGCTCACGTCGTCTCACCCGAAAAGACGCTATCGATTGATGATTATATTGTACCGATACATCGTAGTGTGAATCTACACTATATTGAGCCTCAATGCGAACCCAGGTAGGATGCCGGGTCCTAGGTACTACTACGGAGTATTTTAATTTTCTCGGTACTTGGCTTCATTTCCGGGGAATTGGATATGAGGTAATTGAAAAACGAGTTCAAGGTCCAAGCTTTCTTATCTGATCGGAACTGCTTGCTTCATTTGAGACATTACTTTAGGTAAGCAACGCAATGTAACCTTAATCATTAGAAAATGTGTAAGATCCGATATCGGCGGAACACGTTGATCAGATTGATAAAGATTTTGTGCTCTGTGCTGTCTGTGCTTGTCTGTGCTGTGGTTAGTGGTTTAGTCGGTTGTTTGATTGATTAGATTACTGCCCGCCCGATCCCCCGATCCCCCAATCCTTCAAAGCTGTTGTGCTCCCCATATATCGCCTGCGTCGGTTATCTCACAGTGAAAAAGGTACTGTGCTTCCAGAACCGTGTAAATGCGGGACTGTGCAACAGCCTCATTACATTAATAGACCAAAATGTCTCAGCTGTATAATTATATCGTCACTGTTTGCAATTGTGTCGTTTCACCGACCGATAGAGAGGCGTTAATGGTATCCTATATGCTAATTAATACGACTTGAAGATATTTATCTGTATTTACATAGTAAAGCATCGATCGTAAAAGAGAAAGGTTGTTTAGGATTGATTACATGACCACACCATGACAGGGTTAGTATCGTATGTACATACAGTATGTACATAGATATGTATCTAATGTACTTGGCACGGAAGAGCGGTTCTCACACGGCAGAGTGCGCCCGCAGGCCCCGTCGGGTTCAAATGCCAACCTTACTCCACCAAGCCTCTCAGCCGGTGTTGCACTTATTTTGGCTTGGATTGCAGCCGAGGGAAGAAAACTGGGCTCGATCATGTCGAATGATGACACCGTATTCGCATATTTCGGTGCGAGAGGGCTCCAATTTTTTGGAAGAAGACGATCCGGGGTAGCGGGCAGCAGCAGATTCAGACCAATACCATTGAGCCAGATGGTCAAGTGATGAAATATTGTGCAATTCTTAACGAGCCAACCAGAAAACTGTTGCTTCAATATTTGAAGCTAGAGAGAGCAAGACATCATACTCATCATACTGCCGCGAGAGAGAAAAGTTGATGAGCATTGCCGCTATTTCATTCCCCCTCTCCTATCATCGTTCATCGTCGCCATCGTCGCGCTAAGCATGTCGACCCAACAAGGAGGGCAGGTTTAGGCATGATTGGTAAGTGATACCCGAGGTAGATAGATTAGTGATAATGGATAATAGACAAATAAGCAATGGCATACGATGGAAGGCATAATCTGACATGAAAACAGGATACTTAAACGGTATTATCAATATTTAACTTAGTAACTCACGGGGAAAAGCCAGCCGCGAATTAACAATTGATAGATTAACAATTGACAGTGACAGTGACACAAGTAGCATTGGGTCGGCAAAGTCCGGAGTCTTAGGTACGGTACTCTCTGCCTGTGCGACTTCGTAAAGTATTTAGTACACAGTATCAAAGAAACCTAGCCGTCTTGGCAACTTTATCAACAAGCAATCGGCAAGAGCTTATGACCTAGCATTTATAGCATTTACCGTCCCACCTTTAATTGCTGCAGGTGCTAATCTGACCATCTGATAGGGCTTTTTGCTTTTGCCCCTTCTTTCCCCTTGGGATCCCCCCTGTCATCATTACTTCAACAAAAAGATTGAAATATAATAACAGATCGACACCTTCTGAAGAAATTTACTTACTAACTAACCGGTCTAATTCCACAAACGACCTCATTAGTGTCACGATATTATCGTACAACTCTCCTTTTCCACCCCTTTTCACAGTTCGATTGCGAGTCTGTCCTTTTCCCTACTGTTCGCTATTCACATTTTTAATTTGGTTGGTCACCAACCTCGATATAATTATATAAAACAGAAGGTGCCTTTACTGTTCTTTGTGGTGCATTGAAATATCACCACACCTCTGGAAACCCCCACATTTCCCACCTACTTCAAGAAAACACCCCAGAAAATATTCTCCAAAAAACCGACGTCGATAATTCCTCGGCAACACGACGCGTAAAGACGACAAGAAAAAAAAAAGACGTTCATCTCCAATTTCTTGACCCCTCCCCCACCAGTCAATTTCCCGACGAACGGCATCAAGGTAGTTGATTCTATCTGCTATAATTTCGCTCACTTCCTCCGGTTGCGGCCAATTTGATTGACGAGTAGTTCTCTTGGTAAAGCTGTACGAGATTGATATAATTCGGTGACTATGTCGGTTGGAGTCGAGCAGCTAGTCGACTTGACGTCCGACTACGTGTCCGAGGAGGGAGTTCGCGCTCCTTCTATTGCGCCGTCCCTCACATATTCTGAGGACTCCGAAGATCAAGATGAGCTCCAGGCACCAGAGGAGACTCCTCGAAGGCGGCGTGCCTCGACGAGACTAATTGCACAGAGCCCAGCAGACGTGCAGAGAATCACTGGCGAATCTACACAGCAATTGCTTAATCGATGCTGTGGTGGCGGGTGTTGCATGAATGCACAAAAGAAAGAGCAGGGAATCGAGTATGAACGAGTCCCACTCCCCGACAATGATGCCTTTCGCTCTTTGGGCTTGAAGATTGATGAGATACCTACTGTCTTAACTAAGATTGCGGACATGCCTGAGCAGATCACTTTCCTTCAGTCCATTAGACGTGTCTCGGGCACTCCATCGCCAACCGATTCGGCCGTGTCTTTCGGAAGCCAAGGTAGCTCCCCGACCATCGAGACCAAACTCCAGAATCTTAGCCTTGAGAACCTCGATACTTCGATACAGCCCCCTTCCTTCGTCCAGCCACATCCTCCTTTTAATGTCTTCCCTGCCAAGATTCACAGTACCCGTGAATTGACGCGGCCTGGAGCTGAGAAACGCACGTATCACTTCGATCTCGACATCACCGACTATCCCCACGGAGAAGGTGTAGACTTCAAGGTCGGAGGTGCTATTGGTGTCTCTGCCCCAAATGATACGGCTGCCGTAGATCAGGTTTTCGACTTGCTTTTAGTTCCGCGCTACTTGAGGGACAAGCCCGTCCTGCTGCGCACTACTCGTGGCCGATGGCCTACTGTCTGGGGCGAGGATCAGGCCCGCGAGTTGGTTACCACCCGGCGGGATTTGCTTACGTGGTGCTCCGATATCCAGTCCTACCCACCCACCAAGTCTCTTTTGCGAATTCTAGCTGAGCACGCTCTCGACCCTAACGAGAAGAAGATCCTCCTGTTCCTCTGCTCTAGCCAGGGACAGGGTGTCTTTTGCGACTTCCGCACTGGCCCGCACATTTCTCTTGCTCAGATTTTGAGTGCTTTCCCTTCTGCTAAGCCACCTCTAGATTTGCTATTGTCAGTGCTACAGCAGTTGATGCCGCGGTTTTACTCCCTTTCTAACGACCCTCATGAGTCCTACGGGATTCGCGATGGGAAGCAGCACCGTCTTATTGAACTAGCTGTCACTATTCAAGAGACTCCTGACTGGCGGGGAGGC
The DNA here is from genome assembly GCA_902805455.1 of Daldinia concentrica. Taxonomy (NCBI): domain Eukaryota; kingdom Fungi; phylum Ascomycota; class Sordariomycetes; order Xylariales; family Hypoxylaceae; genus Daldinia; species Daldinia concentrica. The sequence goes on from CADCSW010000012.1 coordinate 654,268, forward strand.
TGCCGAACGGGTGTCGGTTCTGGCTTCTTCGAACGCCAATGTCGCAAAATTTTGGAGTTCCAACGCGCAGGGAAAAGCGCTCCCCAGTTGTACATCCCGATGTTCAAGGGACTCATGGCAAACCCGTTAGCCAAGGAATTTGTGTCTGATGGCCCGATGCTCCTTATTGGGGCTGGCGTCGGCATCGCACCATTCCGTGGCTTTGTTCAGCACCGCCTGAAGAATGCTAACTGTGCCAACAAGGTATGGGTACTTCAGGGTGTCCGGGATTCTCTCGTGGATGAGCTATACGGTGGGGAGTGGGGTGTCCACGAGGATAGAGTAAAGAAGGTTGTGCAGAGCCGACGCGGCGAGAGCCGTTATGTCCAGGACGAGGTCAGCCAGCAAGCAGACCTTGTATGGTCCATCATCAACTCGGTTGACGGACGCGTCTTCGTTTGCGGCAGCTCCAAGGGCATGGGCGAAGGTGTCGAGGAGGCGCTTATTAAAGTGTCCGTGAAGAAAGGCAACTTGAAGTATGATGAGGCAAAGAAATTCTGGGAGTTGAAGAGAGAGGTCGGACAGTACATTACAGAGACGTGGTAATGGCAATGACTCTATTGGCTCTATTGGTAGACTTGAGGGGGTGAGCCTATAATGGGGGATAGATTTATGGTCGCTCGGCAGGTCCCATAAAATTTGGGGGTCTACAAAAGTCTGTTTTTTTATCGTTCATAGCATGCGGTGTTATAAAATGCCTAGAGGCTGGGCGTTTGCGCAAGCTGGGCAAGACTGGGCTGGTCAGGTTCGATTTACAGAGAGGGTATTTCTTTACTAGTTCGCGGGTTGGTGGCTTGGGAGTCTGCATAGGGGGATGTTGGGACCTCCATATGTACCTAGGTAAACGCTGCAAGATAATGCGATGCTTTACACAGCCCATTTTTGCCTGTGGAGAATTAAACTGTACATAGAGTCGCACTAGGTATATATACATATGAATAAGTTATGATATTGAGCAGCAAGTAACATTCACCCAGTCACAATTCAATGTGCAGCCTCATAAGAGCTTCAATGCACGGCGGGTATTAGTAAGACGCTTGATATCCAAAAATCCCTGTGATACCAGGGACATGAGCCAACTCGACATGGGATAGGCTAGAGCCCAGAAAAATTGCCTGATTCGGAAACCGGTTTTATCTTGTGCCATGCCGTAGGGTCGCTATGCTTCTTGACTACGCCGCGATTAGGCGTCTAGAAAGAAGCTTCCCGACATGCTGATGCATCTCAGATAGGCTCTTCAAAGCAATTGCTCGGCTAAGTAATATGCAGGAGTTTGTATGCGAAATCCTATAACCGCGTTAATTCTGCCGCAAAAGTAGGCGGTAGTCTATAAGGCGTATATTAACCAGGTACTATGTCGTGTAAATATACGGGCCGTATTACAGAAAATACAAATGCGTTTTAGCATGTTAATGCCGACTTATATGCCTATAGGTTAGCAGCACTGCCGCGTGGATAGTACTTAGACCACGATGTCTGCGGCCGCACTCACCGCCGAGACGCCGACGGGTCCAGCAGAAATTAAGAATAGATTGCTTTAGCGACAGGACCAATGTAGAGCAATAGAGATAAAACAAGCTGAGTAGTATCGAACTAAGCGCCGATAGCCAATACCTTACACAAGTTAGGACGTGAAGCGAGTGCCGAACGCGCGAAGGCGGCTAATAAGGCGATAATAGTCGACTTTAAATGAAGCGCGGGGTAAAATCGCGTGAAACGTCGCTTTTCTGCTATGGCACGTTATAAGAAAAGAGAAAAGAGCCTCACACTTTACTAAGAAAAGAACGGAAGCAAATAAAAAAGGGGGTAATAGTAAGTTTTGTTTGTTGGAAATGGGATGGGACAAAATAAATCCGCTGCACCGTCGTTCTTCGTCGAATCAAGCAACCGGGAATGACCAGAAGCCGGGATGCATGGATTGGAAAATGGGCTGTGCTTGACTCGAAAAGGACTCTAGCTTTGTTAGAAATGGATTTCAAATGATTTGGAAATCAGACCAAGAACAGTGAGAAAAGATTATGAATAAATATGTAAGCAGAGATAGTTCGGGTTCGGCGTTGTATCATCAGCGGATTGGCCCCACCCCGCAGCGCCTACCGAAACTTGACCTGTAGAGGTATAGGTAGTTTACTATTTACATGTACCTACCTCCTATCACAGTACAACTTGAGATGTACTTCTATAGCATTTCTCGGTGTTACCTATACTCGATAAGATATATAAAAAAGGTATATATATTTTAAAGTATACTTTATACCACCTATAAAAATACTTCATCAATCTGATACTATCACTCCCCCTAAGACATTATAATTTACTAAGAAGCAATTAACAATATGGAAGTGGAAATAATCAATCCTGGTGGGGGTCGATCTGACATGCTGTGTGTAATACATTAGTACCATACCTCGTACCCTTGCAAGTAATGTACCTTTAACCCCTCGGTCAATTTTTTTTTTTTACTATGCGATAGGATTTCGATTGCGTCGGCGGGGCATTCGACACATGCTAAGGAAGTAGGGGGTACATATTGGGGGCACCATAGCGTTACTTCTAGACACTTCCTTCCTCTTTGTTCATGCAGCCAGTCGCCCTTTTAGTATGTTAGTACATCATACATCAATTAGCACATTAGAGCACATTAGCACGCCTCGGGCTTTCTGTTTTGGATCAAACACTTACCTAAAGCATATAAATACCTAGGGAGTAAGGAAGTCTCCTCCCGTATAATAAATAGACCACGATGCGCCCGCATATTGTCACCTCAGCTGTTTTGTCCTTCTCCAGACTCAGCACAACCTCGGCCACCACACCTAAAGCATCAAGTCTAGCCCTCAAGACTCTCGCCGCAACCTGTTCCCAGAGATCATTATTCACCTCCAGCGCCTCCCAGTGCCAACCTCCTAAGTCCCAAGCCAAGACCACTCATACGCCCTCGGCACGCTTCAGTACTACCCCTAAAATGGCTACTCCTATTAAGGCTGACTCCTTCCTGGAGCTCATCAAGAACCGCCGCACCTACTACGCCCTTAACAAGGAGCTACCCGTCTCCAAGGAGCGCATCCAGGAGATCGTCAAGCAGAACATCTTCGAGGTCCCCTCATCTTTCAACTCCCAGTCCAACCGTGTTGTCGTCCTCTTCGGCGCCGACCACGACAAGCTATGGGATATCACTTCCGAGATCCTCAAGAGCATCGTCCCCGCTGACGCCTGGGAACACACCGCTCAACGTATGAACGGATTCAAGGCTGGTGCCGGAACCGTAAGTCTCTCCCTTATTAGTATATCTCCATATGTTAGTATAACATAGGTCGCTAACAACACAAACAGGTCCTTTTCTTCGAGGACCAGGAGGTCGTCCACAAGATGCAGGCCCAGTTCTCTCTATACAGCGACAAGTTCCCCATCTGGGCGCTACAGTCCGACGCCATGATCCAATTTGCGATCTGGACCGCTTTCACCGCCGAGGGTCTCGGTGCTAACCTTCAGCACTACAACCCTCTGATCGACGCCAAGGTCGCCAGCGAATGGGGTATCCCCGACAACTGGCAGCTCAACGCCCAGCTCGTCTTCGGTGGCCGTGCCGGCGAGCCCGGCCCCAAGGACCAGCTCCCCATCGAGGACCGCCTCAAGGTCTTCGGTGCTTAAACGCAATACCAACAACCCCCTAGCTACCTTATATATATCCTCAAGCCTATAACGGTGTTATGTATGACAAGTTCATAGGGAAATACTCTTGGAAAGAAAGAACTCATAGACACTGGCTATTTTGGATAAACAGAGGGAGTGGCAGTTCATCCGAGCCTCCACCGCTCAAGAGTTCCTTAGACTACTTTGGAAGCGTTCAGCACCAATTAGAATAAATAAATTAGTGAAACCAACCAAACGAAAGGCTTTGTCGTTGATGTGTTCTGTCAAGCGATTTGGAGGTAATTCAAGCACGTAATATTTACATAGAATAGCATGCTTATATTTGGGTTAGATAATACATAATTCGCCTTTCTCTATGATATATACGTCATACTTCTCGAAATAAACATAATAAGCGCCTTTATAGCAAGTACTCAAAATATTCGGTAAGGATCTTACTAGGAATTGACGTTGAAATTAAATTAGTTGCATGAAATAGCTGGCCTTTTTTAATGGCCGGGTGTCAGCCTCAGCTTCCAAGGACGGGAGGACCCGGGGCGGTAAGACGCGAGTAAATACCTAATATAATTAAGTTCATAAGTATTATGTAACACTTACGCGGAATATATTGGATATTTAGAGTGACATCAGGTAAGTCTTGAGTTACCTTTCACAGAGTAAAAGGGTTAGAAATTAGCTATTACCTGAGGTACCTAAGGTTAGATACCTTAAGGCTTCGAAAACGACTGAGCTTAATGCTACTTGAAAAATACAAATAATTTAGATACCCAAGGTACTTAAGTAATGTACTACTAGTAACATAATGGTACTTTCCAGCTATATAGGTACCCATCTATAAGCGTCTAGATCTTGCTAAGTACCTACCTACCTAGGTAGGTAGGGGGTTGTTTCCCCTGAATTCCCATTCACCCTCAAATAAGCGGACCCTTTGAAAACTCCGACTTACTGCTGAGCATTAAATTCGAGTAGGAGCCAAAGTGTTCCTACCTTGGGAAGGAAACGTGACCTCAAAAGGGAGCTGCTTGTGCGAACATGGGACTATTAATGCGGGTATGGGGGCCGGTCTAAGCACACCTCCAGCCAATGATAGGCCACAGAGCTCCGTACTAGCTCCGGGCCCCTTCCTCCGGAGGTGCAAACAGCTCCGGATTGTAGTTAAAAAACAGGCCTGGACGCGGAGCTAGTAGGTCTCTATTGGTTCACACCTGCACGCTTTGAGTTGTGAATGTTCGTGATGTAAGTCCCTGGATGGGGGAAACTCACTTTGGGAATAATATATAAACAAGGCCAGTTCCCTGACTTCTGTCCCTTTCTTTCTCCTCTCACTGGCCTTTAGACAAGGAGAGGTTTCGGTGTCTGTCTTCTTCCTTGATACCAGACTAGACCCAGGTAAAGGCAGAGTCAGATAATTATCCTTCCTAAGGCCTGTCTCAAAGACACAACACAACACATACCCCTTTCACTACCCCCTTTCTTTCAAGACCCTCGCATCAAGCTTCCACTGTTTCAACCGCCAAGATGTCGAACAACCAGAACTCCACCGAAACCACCCCTAACTATGGCGTCGTCTACCCCCGGAGCGCCATCGACCACGAGTACAAAGATTCCAACGACGAGAGCTCCGGACCCGACTCCCCCAGCAAAGACAAAACAGACCCCGTCCTTATCAGCAAAGGGATGCCAGCCAACCGAAGCAAGCGCCTCCAAGTACAGGAATGCAAAGCCCTCATCGACAACTTCCTCAACATGCTCAACAGCAAGTTCCCAATACTCCCGGAGCCTGTTAGCGACAACGCCCCGGAGCCCATGTGCTCGATGAAGTGCCGGCGCCCCGGCTACCGCATCGTGCTGTTCATGCAGGCCCATAGCTGGGGCACCGCCATCACGGAACCGTATAACCACGATCTCTAGGAATCGATCAAGGTGGTAGCGGCGGAGGGCATCTCGTCCGAGATGGAGGATCTGCCTTGTCGCCGGTTCGCGGTTAGGCTCGTGCGCTTGCACGTGTCGCGTTGGCGCATCGAGGATGCCGTGAGCGATGTGGAGTATTGGACTACGTAGAGGATGGGAGGGGACGGGGGGAATGAGTAGGAAGGGGGGTATGGGAGAGGAGAGATGAGATGAGATGGAATGAGATGAAGAAAAGGTTAGTAACATCTCACTTACACACTTACCACCACGCGGTACTAACCACGACTCTCACCCATCCACACAGATAGAAAGGAAAAAACAGGAAAAAACAGGAAAAAACCAAGAAAAAAGATATCGAAGAGTACTACCAAGAGCCGCTCTCACATCACCCCCAACCACCAGACAAACCAGCGACAACAAACCCTCATTCCAACCCACAACCCAACCATTCTAGTCCAATCCCGAACTCTAAGGAAGCACCGCACCACCCCACAGTATAGTTGACAGTTTATTTTCTTACTTTTACCTAGAGTAGCCAGTCAGTCAGTCAGTCAGTCTACTTACACCCATAGCAAAAGACAGAAGCCCACATGTCTCTGCTAGATATCCAAGGCACCTAGGAACTGATAATCAAAATCTCATCTCACACATAAGACCCTGTTACCTATGCAATTCCTTCGTGCCTGCTTGCTTGTTTATTTGCTTGTTATATGCCACTATACTTTGACCAAAGTCATCTAGAAGTCATTAGAAATTGCTTGATCTTGACGTAGTTTAAGCCTTCGTTTTTGGTATGTTGATATTATGATTTGATGTGACATGTCTTCATAAAATGGGTCCCCTCTAGGACTACTTATATGTTAGTATATCATTACTGTATTTACGTTAATCACGAGCCTAGGTTGGATATCTAATCAGGAGAGGAGGTGAATGTATGCACTTTAAGCTAGAGAACACTCTACCAAGACGTAGGAGAGTAGAAATCCGCAACCGTTAATTTTGATGTCCGCTCGTTATATACGCTACCAATCCGCCTTGTCTCGTATAATACACGAACCATCCGAACACTATAGCCTGCCTGCCGACCATCTCTATCGTCGCACCAAAACGCCCTGTGCATCCCTTTTCTTTTTTTGTGCGCCGACGTAGAGTCGTCGTTATTGCTACGTCGTAGAATACCATCCCGCTCCAAAGTAGTCCAAAACCGTAAATTAGTAGTCATCCAAGCTCTCCGTCGTGCGAAGAGCAGGTAGAGTGAGATAACATCACGTCGTGAAGTTAAACTTTAAATTTCGAAATTCTCCCATGATTTATGTGCTCAGCTCTGACCTTTGGGTGATATGACACTGCCTCCGTCAACGATAATTTGTTCGTCTACACGAGTTACGGTATCGCCGTATTCAAGTCTCTTGTAAGTTGTGATTCGGGCTTCGTTCATGTCGATGTCGAAGAAACGAACCCGGCGGACGAAATCGCCATAACCGCCGTATCCTCCAAATCCGGCACCGCCACCATAACACATCCACAGCTCGGGCTTCTTCGTCTCCTTATTAGATGATAGCATACAATACTCGTTTGCATGGTCGCTAAAGGATTAAACGTTAGTCAGTGGTAGAAAAGGGGGGTAAGAGGAATACATACTGTCCACAACTAACCATAACGACACCTTGCTCAACCAAGGCATCGCGGAATCCGGAGTTGAACTTGGGGGCTGTGACACCTTCCCTTAATTCGCCTACATACTGTGACTCCTGATCCCTGTATTCCGGGAGAGGAATGTGGATAAAGGCGATATCCATGTGGATATGAGTATACTCTTTATGCTTCTTCTTCAGACTCTCCGAAGTATGTCTGAACCAATCGATTTGGTTCTTTTTGATCCAGTCGTAGCCGCTCCATTGCCGCTCATCTGGAGAATATGAGTGGGAATCAAGTAAGTATACCGTAAGAGCGGAATGCTTCGAGCTCCCTTGGGCAAGAATCTCGATAAAGTAGTTACCAACCCCGTCAATATCGTCTGGTCCGGCGACAGACAACGAGTACGGTAATTGTTCAATCAGCGCCATCTGCCCCGCTCTAGGTAACGAGCCTTCATCGTCATGGTTACCGAATATAGATACGTAGGGGATTTTGCGCTTGATGAGTAATTGCGCATATTTGAAGATAGCCGACTGCGCATCGGGAGCGGTATCGCCATTCACCTGGTCACCGCTAAGGACAACCAGATCAGGCTTTTCCTCGTCCAGCAACCTGGATACGAAATCTAGAGTCCGCAGATCTGCCAGGCAGGGTCCACCTTCATACTCGTCCGGAACCGCATCTCTGCAATGACCAACGCCCGTGCTCAAATGAAGATCTGCCAGCTGCATTATCTTGAACTTTCCATTGTCCCTCACTCGTGGTTGGGGTTTTATAGGCTCAACCTGACTTCCCTGTCGGACAGTGATATGGGCACTCGGTATATCTGGGCCGACGTCAAGCAACAAGGGCGTATTCTGGAACTGCCACCCATCTCGAACCTCGACAGCGTCGTCGCCGAAGAGAACATCTATCGCTGTAACAGCTTGTTTAGAATCACTCGCCGTCGGCTTAGATGACCGTAGTACCCATAGGCCCGCCGGACGAGACTCCCACTTTTCACCAGTCTGCCCCTTGGTTCCTGTCGAAGGGTCTAGTCGACCCACTGTGACACCCACGACTACCTTGTCTTCCGGTTTCAGCTCCTCCTCTTTCTTTCTCTGGACATGAACGTAGGCCTTGGAGACCCATGATTTGTCTAAATAGAGGTTCTTCTCAACCCGACGCCATGATTCAGGATCGAGCTTGCAGGATGAAAATATGTTAACTTTAGAACATTGTGTAATTGTTATATCGGTGACGACTTGGCCATGATGGTGCTGAGGCATGTACTCATGAACGGAATTGGGTAGAAGTCGGAAATTTCGGTCTAAGAGGAAAATGACGAAGAATGCGAATACGGCGGCAGCGGCAAGCTGGGATATGGTGCGCACCTAGTCAAAAAAGGGCATTGTTAGTCTTCTAGACGGATACCTAGCTGGACAGACATGCGGTGAGCAGGTCATTTAGAAGGCAGCTTACAATCCGTCGCGTCATGATGTTTGATATAGATAAGGTCGGTTAGACTCAGGTAGATACGGTGTGTTAGCACAGTAGCGATGTCGTAGTGATGAACGCCAGGGGCCAATCATCTTCAGCCGTGCGCATCTAGATAATATGTTCAGACCTTCAACTTTACAAAGTCGTCGGTGGGGAAGATTGAAGAATATCCCGAGTAGTATGAGGTTTAATGTGCTTAATGTGTTTAATGCTCTGTCATTTTATGTATTAATATGTGGTGTTGAAAAGTGGAAGTTGTTAAAGCAACCCAAGGTTGTATAGGTGGTAGGTCTAGGTATGTAAAGCTAAAAAGCTACTACAACTTGGAAGGAGAAATTCAGACCCCGGTCCAAGTATTCCAGGTATTCCCGATAATCTGGGGAATCGCGACCAATTCACGCCAAGATATGTCTATCCCTTCCCGGATCTAGCTTCAAGTACCTCAATTTAATGTATAACCCCACGTTAGATATACACTATATATACTTGATGGGAAAGTACCGAACGGGCACATGCACCTCCTTGTGTTAGGTACCTATGTACCTACATAATGCACATGTTTTCAGCAAACGTTGGAGCTAAGGCCATTCATATGACAGCTCACCACCTCGAATACTTTAATATATCAGATGGAAGAATCTAGGCCTTGAAGTTTACCAATGAATATCTACCTACTATGTTGTACAAGTCTGCATGCACCTTGACGCGATAGGCAGGTAAGTGAATAGACAAAGGTAGAGTAAGCAGCTAAGAGCAGTTTATAAGTCGAAGGTCATATTGTTACATACATGTAGTAGGTATACCAGACGAATAAAGAGGATTGAGTAAGCATCGGGCGTAAATACCATACCTACCTAGGTACCTACCTATTCACCATAACCAATCGGAATCCTTCCTTAGAAGCATTGTACTTAGGTATATACATAGATACCTACATAGGAATCTATAAAAACTACAACCATCATATATCCTACAACATACCTTAGTTTAAGGCTTAGCTACCTGTTATTAACTACCAAATTAAACTAATATAAGTATTATTTAATGTAACTATTCGATGGGCTTTTTTGGACAGGCCTCGCCGCAGTCAAGATCAAGTGTGTAGAAGATTGATGAAAGGAATCACGATAAACAAAAACAGTACCAACCATATTTCTCCATATTCTATTTACTGAATGCTATCTATTCAGAAGGTAGCATCTCGTTGAGAGCAAGCAACAGTGACGAATCTCACACAGCTCCTCATCCATTACAATCCTATTGTGACCAACACTAACTGAGCATTGCCCTCGTAATGCATAACAAACCCTCTACCCCTCCCCCCTTCCTCCAGCAAATGGTTTCTTAGGATCTAATAATCCTCGTGCTTCGTATTACCATCAAATATTAATAATTCATCGGTAATATCCCACAGTTGCGCTGTCCTGTTGGCACAAGCATTCATCCGTGGGCCTTGATTTCGTGCCCTACCGCCATTCTTAATACAAGATTTATCGTTAATTTCTGGACCGACTTGCTTCTTCATATAATGACGTATTCGTTCTTCAATCCCATCCCGGTCTTCAGTTACTTCCAAGTAACATGGGTCGCACCATCCTGTCTGTTCATCACCACGGTGGCTTGGCCCATCAAGTTGTCTTTTGCCGGATATATCAGCCTCAGTGTCTTCGAGAGTAGCAGTTTCACGAAGCCCTCGAACACGCGCTGTAAATTGCTTAAAGACGGCAACTCGCTTCTCTGCCGCTTCTGCTCTTTCTCTCCACATCTTGGACTCGCGTCTTGCTGCCCTAAGCTGCTCGCACAGCTTGCCGATATCCATGTTCTCCCGGGCTTCCAACTGTCGCCGTAGCTGAGTGTTTTCTTCCGCTCGGTGCTCGAGATGCTTCTGTAGGTGGCGGATCTGAGCATGAAGCATTGAATTACCACTTCCAGGTCGAGGACTGTCGGCTGATGCTCTACCATAACTCTCATCACACGATAGGGGAGAGGATAGATGTGGTCGACTAAAATTAATGTGTTGAGCAATCGGGGGCTCCTCAAGGGGAGGAACCATAGTTCCTAAACTTGGCGGCTGTTCAAGCTCTCGATCGCGCGCAGGAATTGGCCGAGTCGTCGAACTCAGCGGTCCTTTTTTCGAAGCGATCAATGTATTATCAATAGGACGTAGCGAAACACTAGGAAATTTAGTTGGTGTGTTCCCAGTATTTGCGCCCGAAAACCCCGGGCCATAAATTCCGTCATCTATTGATAACCCCGGCTCTCTACTTCGCGTTGGTGTCTCCGGCAGTTGAAGTATTCCTTTAGAGCTATCAAAGGCATTTGACGGTGTGCTAGTTGTTGGTGTATTTTTAGACCTAGCTGTTTTCGACGGCGAGTTGCTTATAGAATATGGAGATAGTACGCTGCTAGAGTCACGCCCGATTCTTCTAGGAAGTATAGTTGCCGTGCTAATAGGAGAATTATTGATAGTATTGTCAAATAGCGCAGCTATGGCTTTCACTGCCCCTTGCGTCGGTTTGGAGCTTGAACGATATAAAATAGGCCTACTTCCCCCCTCGAAAACACTTCCGCCCGGTGATAATCCCGGTTTGTGTAAAGCCGATTCTCTTAAGGGCCTAGATTGAGGGGATCTCTCGAATACGTTTTTTTTCTCGGGTGAAAGCTTAGCTGGTTTCCGTCTTCCTTCACTTCGTGTGTCCATCAGTTGCCGTTTCCATTCTGGGGTGGGTGCTATCCCGTTTTGCTGGATCAATAATTCCTCGCTCCGTTGAAAGCTATTATTACCCGGACTACGCCTTAAACGTCTTTCCTTTGCAGCTCTTGCTAGAGATTCCGTACTGGTCTTGCTGGCTAGACTTAAAGCTTTCCACTTTTCAGAATAGTCAACATTCCGCTTCGGGGTATAGAGATAATCTCCAACGTGACTACTATGGCACTCTTCGATTGAGAGGGACGACCTGACTGGGGTTATTGTTTTCTTTGACGGCGATTCCTGAAGTATGCCAAGCTCTTTGGCTCTTGGTGTGACATAACCTTGTCGTGACGAATATCCCTCATTGTTGCCAATTTCGACGATGGATGATTTGACGCTATGAAAGGTTAACTCGCTTCCAGACAGTATACGACTTGATGAGCTTCGATTGTGGAGAATCGAAGGATCCTCGTGCACATCAATACGAAATGGCCGCTCCCTGGTCCGGCCTCCAGTCTCGCTCTCACCGCCATCCGACGCTCTGTCCAAACTTTGATTTCCCAATACACTCTCAAGACTATCACTAAGCGAAGTTCGTGCCGCAGACGATCTTGCTAGGTGAGACGTTTGACCTATACTTGCTTCATCACTTACTGCATATTGGCTAGCTGATGGACTTTCTTCAGCTGTGGGCGAGAGACAACTTTCTGAAATCCTGCTTTGGGTTTTATATGAAGTACAAGAACTAGACGGTCGTGATCGCTGTTTCTTGATAGTTATAGGTTCAAGCTCACCCCCTGTAGTATCTCGTGGCTTGACTAAGCTGATTTCTGTTTTTGATAATTAACGCATGACATCATGAATCGTTGGCACATCTGCTTACTAGGTAATGGAGTTGGACTTCTGGCTAAAGGAGAGATGTCTCTGCCTTTCTGTTTATGCAATGGTGTAGGGCTACCCCATTTAGGTGGCCTCCTTAATGGGAATGAGTCTGAGGCTGAAGAACCTAACTTGACCTTATTCGTCCTATGTTGGGTGATATGTTTATGTCTGCTGATCTTCAGGGTGCCCAGGCTCCGCATTTGCTGAACCACCTCCCTCCAATGTACTATTAACATCTCCGTGATATTATTAGCGACATGTATCTTGTCCACCGTGTAGAGAGAAGCCGGATCTTCAGCACGAGATTTAGATTTCCTGTGCCTGTGCCTGTGCCTCTCTTTTCGGGACTTCGGAGCAGACACTGGGAGCAGTACTAGTCCAGCTGCGGGGTCCGCCAGCTTCATGCTGTAAGAGTCGATCAGATCATTGATCAAGAGAGGGCCAAATACTATGCTTAAAGCATTGTATCCCATCAAATCGGCTGTCGGAAGCGGTCTCCCATCTTCATCTTCTCGAGGAGCATTTTCAGCAGCTCGACCGACAAAACATAATAAACCGAACACTGCACATATCAGCTCCCTCTGATACTGTGATCTCACGGTCCCAATGGCGAGTGCAATCAACCGTGCGCGAAGTTTGGTTTCCCTAGTCTTAGTGAGCTCGGGATCAGCATGCAATTGACTGTGAATTGCAACGAAGGCGTCGAAAAGGGATAACGAGCCCAGAATGCCGCCAGGCAGCCCAGCTATAAATTTTTTGAAAGCGGAAGCGATGTCGTGAGCACTGCATATGATATGCGTAGGAAGATTCGGGCATCGAGTTGTAATTGAGATGGCATTTGCGTCCCTTGCGTCCCTATCAGGGCAGTAGTAGTCATAGAGTATGCTCACAACTCGAGCAGAGCCTGGTACCCGAAAAATCCCTCTTGTATCAGCTATTATCAGTATGCATTAGCCGAATGACTCATAGTAATCGTTGCAAACTCCCTACCGTGTTGTACAAGAGCTTGCGCGAGCGCACGGAAGCACGTAGGCAACACCAAAGAGCACGGAGCATATTCAGTGGGTAAGTAGAATATACTCTTCCCACATAATCGTACTAAATCCTGGAGACTTTCGCCCTTCAGTTCGTCCTTTTTCATGTGGTGTACAAGATTCAGAGCAACATCGCTGACGCTTCGTCGATGCCTTAGCTGTCGTGGCTCTGGCCGAATGATTACGGTCTGTGTTGATTGACCAGATGATGTTCGCCGTAGGGCTTTGGAAAGCCAGCTTGGTCTCCGGATTGGAACAGACTTATTACCGTCATTATAATTGGTTTTATTATAAGATGTTTAATCTTACTTACTGCGTCTACGGGGAAGTCTCTAGTCACGAGTAGCCGAATACCGTACTAGAACCTCTCAGTTAGCATCCGTCGAAAAGTGAGTACTGAACGGAATGCACTACCCTCTTTGCGAGTCGATTATATTCGTCGACAAATTCGTCCCTGCTATCTGCTTCCTCATTTTTAGAGAGGAGTCCAGGTTCACCACTAGAAGACGTCCAAGTATTAGCTTTGCGGTCGTAATGAGTGTTTAGGGCGCCGAGTGACCGTGACGTAGTCAGCGCTGGGTATGGTTTAATACATGTCGACTGTGAGAATGGGCGTCTTCGTTGGTAAGGGAAAGGATAACAAGACGTAGAGCAGCTAGCGGGTGCGGGTTCTTTTCCTTCAATAGGAATTGGATCCCTAGCCGTATCATAATGGTAAGACTGCATCTGGTCTATTGGATAAGGGGTAAATTCTAGATATCTATAGAGGACAAAGAAGATGTTGGATAAGGGAATGGGAATTTAGCAGCGAGAAGGAAATTAATAAACCTGGTTGATGTACTTAGAACTCAAAGCCTCCACACGTAGGACGTACATCTATCCTTCCGTAATTTAATTAGGAGATCTTAAGAGGAAGCGACATGTTGTAACAAGTGGGAGTACCTTCTATAGTAAGATAGCAACCCCTTATGGTGTAGACCTAAATAAGGTACTCACGTAACACACCATCATATAGGAATTACGTATAGTACCTAAGGCGATTGTAAAACAAACATGTACATCTTCTATATGTAGGTTAGCTAAGGGGGCTAGCCAGGTAAGTGGTTATATCATAAACATAGCCTTTGAATACTAAAAATCTAGTGTACTCTTAAGACGTATCATACTTATAGTAGATAGTAGATCCGGACATTTTCGTCTTCTACCAAGCCGTACCCCCCCAAACCTGGACCTTATAAACCCCCTTAACCCAATGTAGTCGTACTCGATTGAATAGATTAGTGTGAGGATATGGAGAGAATGAAAACCTTTGAGGGCTCAAAAGGACTGATCCTTATAAACCACTTTAGTCTTTCGAACGCCAGACTCCCTTGTAATGCCTACCAATAACACACTATGACTCCATGATCCTCGTATTCCGCCGTTTCCAGTTTCCAAGGTATCGTACCGTCATTACAAAAAGCGTCGAGTTATCATCGACTTGTTACGGCGGTGGGAAATATTCGGCCTCATCGTTAGTAACGCCAGTAAACAAGACGTACTTAAGGATGTCGGACAGCGAGATAATGCCCTTCAAATGCCAATTGTCATCAATGACTACTAGCCTATGGACTCGAGACTGGCGTAGCGTAACGAATATCGAATCAAGCCTGTCATCCTCTTGGCAAGTGTAGATACCTTGGAAATCTTCCGGTCTCTTTGTCAACGCTTCTCCTACTGTTGATTTCAACTCGTCATATGCGCCTCCTTTGATACAAGGTATAACATCGACGGCCTCGAACACGTTGAGCACGACATTGTTTTTATCAATAATAGGCACAGCAGAGATGTTATGCACCACCATCAAATTGATCACCTCCAGGACCGAGTCCGTCATCTTAGCCGTCGCGAGATTGCTGTATGTTCCTAACCCGATCTCCCGTACCGTCTGCTTGAGAAGCATAGTATGCTGTTCCGTGTTGACGGCGATGAACTTGAGTATTCGGTACTGCGTAATTACGCTCACGACCGTTTCCCTCTCGGTTTCGTGGTCGATATCGACAAGAGGAATACGACGAGCGCGGCTCTTAAGCATACGACTGCAAGCTTCGTAAAGTGGCCTCGACGGATGGACGGACACGGTCTCTAGCGGAAGCACGCCGATTGCTTTTTCGATGTCTTTAAGTAGCCGAAGCGTCAGCCACAACCAATTCAATTCATATATCCCCCGCACATTCGCAATTCGGGTGCAACGTACCGCGGAGGCTGCTCAACCTAAACTTCTCTACATCGTCGATATGTTCAGGGAATTGGCAGTAATATTGTATTAAATTTATATAATCAGTCGCGGTAAGTAGACCGGCGAACCTAGACTGCTGCGAATCCCAAAGAGGCGCGGACACGATTCCTAATAACTCACGTTAGGGGCTGTTCGGGCCATCGCGGGACATACATGCGTGTATTGGAAGTACCATTCTGGATCAAAATATCCAAGCTCTTTTTGATTAGTAGATCATTGTCGAGTACGATGAGGCGGAAGGATAATGGGAGCACGTCGTAGCTAGTTCTAACTCGAAGAAAGTTGCGCAAGCCTCTCTATAAGGACGGAAAGTCAGTAGTAAGTCACCAAGGCCCAAGGTCCGAGAATCGGATTCGCGTAGAGACAAGGTGATATGACACCCGGAGAGTTTATACTATAGAGTACAAAAGTGTATATACTAGCGACTTACTAGGCCTTGCAATTGTTCTTCATCAATGGGACACATTGGCGTCGTGGGAACAGGCGTTGTACGACTCCGAAATTTAGGTCTGAGATACGATGATGGCCGCACAAATGGAAGCTCGTGACCTTCAGGTAGCGGCGGTATGTAGGAGGGCAAGTCCGACGACATAGCGGGGGCTGGAGCGTTTGGCGCACACTGTGGCTCGTCGGCTGGTGCATTGTTAGACTCACGGCTCGAAGGGTCATCCATTATCTCTTTTTTTTCTCCCCTTATCCTTCTTCTTGGGGTCGTTGGGGTTGGGGTTTAAGCCAAGTCAGGCGGAAGCTATTGGTGGGACACCCGTCTTTCCGGGAGGCGTGCAACTGAAAGTTTGCAGTAGGTGTGAGCTTGGGAAAAGGTTCGGTGTAGGAGGTGCTTCTTTGGGGGGGGAAGAAGAGGGGGAGGGGGTGGGGAGAGTAAAAAAAAAAAAGGGTTTCTGTTATCGGGTAGAGCTGTTCGGCGATTGGAGTACTAGTAGCTCTAGACTAGGAGCAGCTTGAGAGTTGCTAACTGAGACAGAAGATGGAGACATGGGACATAAATATGAACAATTTAATAGGTGATAATGGTGAGGTTTAACGGCGATAAGAACAAAGGTTGTTGATAATGGATAATGATACATGTAGTATGTAGTGAGGTCAGACTTGGGCAACACATAAATAGCCTCAGTAATTTCTCTATTAAATGGTCCAGACCGGGCTGCAACTGAAAGGGCAATTAGTGCTAGCTATCACTGATTGATAATCTATCTTACTTTAAGTAAGAGGTATGTATTAGATACGTACCTACCCAACTTCCAAGGTTAACCTTTAGTGTAAAAATGAATGTGTGGATTGAGGTTCAATTCAAATGGGGGTTCAAATGGTAGGTACATTGATACTCGGAGATCTGATGGGGCTGGTGCAATTGATGTAGGAGGGCAACTGCAGCTTTGGGTGGTGCTAGTGCTGCCGATAAGCGCGGCTACATATGGGGGGCTACACCTGTAGATGCTTAACTTTTTTTTTATTTTAGTCTGTGTAAATCAATTCTGAACCCTTGTCTCGTGTTGGTTAACATATCTCTTAGGTAAACTTGACCTACCTACCATATCTTAGGTATGTATGTAATTGATAATTAGATCTGTTTTTATATTGAAATGCTTACATGTATGTAAGATAAAGTTGGAGCATTATAACTATTAGGTGTGAAAGCTATATACATAGGTGATTGAAGTGAGATTTTAAAATCTGGGCCGGTTCAATGATATAGACTTGCATGGAGATTGGATAGAGGCAATTGGTTGCCTTTTTTTTCGACTTCAATGGAGCAATATTAGTGTAACGGACTGCATGCACATGCTAGTACCTATAAAGCCGAGACCCTCCCCTCCTATGTGTATTTATGTCATGCTAACCTCTGGACTGCCGGAAGAAAAACATATTCGGCATCTTTAAATCGAAGCGCAGGAAGAAGATAAACAATCAAGTGACCTATCATATCGTATTAAAGATGTGATGTAACACCGAGGAGACACAAGAGGTATCATCTAAGAAGATGTCTCTGCTTGATCGAGGACTAGGGAATATTATTCAATTACCAAGCTAGATAGAAGAAGGCAAATATAGATAGCTGCTTGTCTAATCGCAACCATCAGCCTAGGGCGCAACACCGTAAAGGCAACTTATTGAAGGATAAATAATGTCTTATTCTTGTCTAGCCTACCACATTCACTTAGTATTGGTGTGGAAGAAGAAGTTACGAAGTAAAACATTGGAGGCGAAGGTTGTCGCCATCTAGTAGTACGACTGCTGACGAGGAGGATATATTATCGCGGTAGGGAAAGCAACTAGAGGTGTTGGGTTAATTAGATATAATTATGGAAGCTTGTATGAGTAAGTACTTAAATCTTTATCATTATGGCCTTGGCTTCTCAAGAGGGTAGGATCTCGTGACTCGTTTTAAGTAATGCCCGTAGCCATAAGTAGAAGTATCCCACTATCTTGCAGAGTCAAAGGATTATTGGCTGCTTAGGATTGGGAATAGCTTCAACTCGACAAAATATTGCAATTTCGTGGCAAAGATTTGTCTGATCTTGGTTACTATCAGACGGAATGCTGCATAACTAGTGGATGGATGGAACGTCATATCTTTCGAGACAGAGGGTGGACACTCTCTTTCACAAGCTAAATTAGCAAGCTATGGAGGCAATAACTTAACTTATCTGCCTATGCTGTTTGAACTGCTTGTACATACTAAGCTTATTAGCTTAGAGCGGGTTGGCTTTGTGGCTTTGGCTACTGCAATGCAGAAAAGTCTGTCCAAAAAAGGTAATAGGATGATAATCGGGGTCCTATTCTTTTCGTGGGTAGTGGTTTTACGTACGTCAACTTGCGCTTTGTTTCATCCATTAACAGCACCTTTAGCCTTTAAGAAAAGATGGCCTATCATCTACATAGCACCTATCATTGAAGTATGTGCTATGTACCGCACCTACCTGGTCCGTGGATACCTCCTGTGTGTAAGCTTTGTATTGACATGTACATAATCGACTTAAATATGCATACAGCCCTTGTCATCTGCAACAATTCAGTATGGGTTAGTTATATCTAAAGATTCATTTCAGTTAGTTATTCAATTGATTTGATATAATAAAGCTCCATAAAGTTAAGCCATGTAAATAGGTGCTTCGCATGCTTTATCGAGCTTCCATTTATGTTATTAACATTCGTATAGGTACATACACATGTATTATGTACCTATTGCACATAAAAACGAGAAAAGCTAAAGCGCATGAAGATGTGCAATTTAAGGTATAATGCAAGTACAACTAGTTGTTATCAAAAGTACCTAGGTAAGCTTTGAAGCAGATTGAGTACTTTTCAGGTACTTGGAGAGGTACCCACAAGCGGAAAGCTCAGGCAAGCTTTCCAGCCGAAACCTTCCGGTCCCAGCTCCATGACAGTCATAGCAGCAGTGAACACCCCTATGAGATGAGATCAAGAAAGAAGCAGAAAAGGATTAACCTCCCCCCCCATCAAAACCCACCAACTGCGCCTGCGCCATTCCTTCCCTGTACGCAACCACACAGCGCGACCCGGCCCACCTGCAGCAGAGGCGGCAATAGTGCAGCAATCGCTATCGACGTAAAGGCAAAAAGGTTAGGAAGTAAGCAACTGGAGCGACTGGGGGGGAAAGAACAAGGGTTGCCCAATGTCGGGACTTGTCAAAACCTCTGCTACGCAACAACCTTTTTTGAGCCTTCTGGTGCAACTCGACTAAGCTGCAACTTCGTAAACATTACCCCAGTAATAAAGTTCCTTTAACTTCACCTCTCCCTCAACCACAACACACATTCCGGTCAAGATCGACCTTCTCCTCATCATCCCGTTCCGTCGATGCATGCAATCTGGCACTATTTTCGCCGCGTCGACCTGGACGAGATTATCCGCCTGCCCTAGTCTCTCACGAGGATACATCACAGGACCATCTCCAGAGAGCAGCAGGCTTATTATTTGGACCTGACACCAGTACTGACCGTACTCTACCAGCCAGGTTTTTGATAATTTGAGCAACCTGAAACCGAGAGCACTCGCTTATTAGCATCATCTCTTTTTATTCCTCGTATCGTCGACCGAGCCCAAATCAATCACATCACGGTTTCTAGCTCTACCCATAGCGATGGGGGCCTGCCAATCATGCTGCGGAGGTAACACAAGTCCATTCTCCTATCAAGAAGGACCCTTCCAAGTGCTAAACGCCATATAGGCAAATCTCGCGATGGTCTCTACGAACCAGTATTGGCCGATAGCGAACGAGAAGCCGTCGCTGATTTACTCCAATATCTCGAGAACGTGTGTTACGACCGACCAACTCTTTACGCTGCTCAAAGCTAACCTTTTATCCCAGCGCGGCGAAACGGATTTCTTTTCGGGCGAGCCTCTCCGAGCTCTGAGCACCCTCGTATTTTCCGACAATATCGATCTTCAAAGGAGTGCAAGCTTAACGTTTGCTGAGATCACGGAGCGAGGTACGTAATGTAGTATTCTTAGCGCCTTGATGGGAGAGGCGTTGTGTTATAGAGCTGTAGAGTGATATGGCCCTATCGCTCTAGTCTTCACCGAGTTACGAGCTATGGCTGACCGCCCCCTAGATGTCCGTGAAGTCGACCGCGATACGCTAGAACCCATCCTTTTCCTACTTCAGAGTCCCGATATTGAAGTACAAAGAGCAGCCAGTGCTGCGTTAGGGAACCTTGCCGTTAACAGTAAGTAAGACTCGGCGCTGTTGTTTAATCTCTTGTCTTACCAAACTACACAGCCGAGAACAAAGTCTTGATTGTCCAACTAGGCGGCTTAACTCCGCTTATACGTCAGATGCTTTCTCCCAACGTCGAAGTACAGTGCAATGCCGTAGGATGCATTACCAATTTGGCTACCCATGAGGAAAATAAGGCAAAGATTGCACGATCAGGAGCCTTGGGCCCACTTACTCGATTGGCTAAGTCAAGAGATATGAGGGTTCAACGGAATGCAACCGGTGCCCTTCTCAATATGACACATTCAGGTACGCGTTCAGCTCCTAGCAATTGATTTGTTGGATTTTTCTAATAGTATTTACATAGATGAGAATCGACAACAACTCGTGAATGCAGGCGCCATCCCTGTACTGGTCCAACTTCTGTCGTCTCCCGATGTCGATGTTCAATATTATTGCACGACAGCGCTTAGCAACATTGCCGTCGACGGCAACAACCGCCGGAAGTTAGCTGCGTCGGAGACCAAACTTGTCCAGTCCCTCGTTAACCTAATGGACTCCTCCTCTCCCAAGGTGCAATGCCAAGCCGCATTAGCACTTCGAAACCTTGCTTCCGACGAGAAATATCAGTTAGATATCGTCCGAGCGCAAGGTCTTAACCCGCTACTACGCTTGCTTCAGTCCTCTTACCTACCTCTGATCCTCTCCGCGGTTGCTTGCATACGTAACATATCAATCCACCCCTTAAACGAGTCTCCTATTATCGAAGCTGGATTCTTGAAGCCCCTAGTCGACCTTCTAGGTTCTACCGATAACGAAGAAATCCAGTGCCATGCCATATCGACCCTCCGAAATCTTGCCGCGAGCTCTGACCGTAACAAAGCGCTGGTCCTTGAAGCTGGTGCGGTACAAAAATGCAAGCAGCTTGTGTTAGACGTTCCGGTGACCGTCCAGTCGGAAATGACGGCTGCAATCGCAGTCCTTGCGCTATCTGATGACCTCAAAACGCACTTGTTGAATCTCGGCGTGTTCGATGTGCTTATCCCTCTAACACATTCGCCAAGCATTGAAGTTCAAGGCAATAGCGCCGCAGCCCTCGGCAACCTGTCCTCGAAGGGTAAGTCTTGCTTCTAATTTTATTGATCTCCTAGTTATTAATATGACGTAGTTGGCGATTATTCCATCTTTATCCAGGACTGGACAGAACCCAACGGTGGCATCCACGGTTACTTGAGTAGGTTCCTGGCCAGCGGCGATGCCACGTTTCAGCACATTGCTATTTGGACTCTCCTCCAATTGTTGGAATCTGAAGATAAGACCTTGATTTCACACATTGGGAAGTCGGATACAATTGTGGAGATGATTAAACAAATCGCGAGCCGACATGTCGAGTCAGATGACGAATACGAGGAAGATGACGAGGGCGAAGTAATTAACCTTGCGCAACGCTGCCTGGAGCTGCTCGGCCAGAGTACGTCGAAGGCACACATAGAAGGATGAAGTAACAGATTACCGCATTTCTTTTTTTTGTTTTAATTATTGATACTGTCAGACTCCCTATTCAAGCGGGCATTCACACGGATGTGGTTGGTTCCCGGTGTTTGAGGCGTATGTTATATAAGCATGCATGTGTATTTCGTCAACGATAAGGCTGCTTCGATATTTTATTAGGAACGCATATTCTCATTGGGTGGTTTGAGTCGCGGGTGGGTGTATTGCAGGTCGCATTTGCCCCAGAAAGCTAGCTTAGTGGAAGACACTCGATCTCATTTGTGCGCGGCGGCGTAGCCGGTTGAAAAGATGACTACTTGACCAACCACTCCTAGTAAGTCATGGGCTACTCTTGTGAGCTTCATGTGCGGAGTAAAACTCTTGTAATTAGATTGCCCTTCCTCATCAAAATATGATATCCAGTAAACAATGCTTCCGAGACGCCTCCATGCAATGCAGGTTGTAATACAAATATGATACGCTCATGAGCTTTCCGCGATATATGGCTATACTCATAGCAGGGATAGGAATGGTTATGTTTTATATGAATCCGATACAGGTTGAAGACCGCTTTCCACCTTAGTGAACCAATTAAACGGCCACCAACCGTTCACGACCACTTTGGCAACCACTTTACCCTTGATAAGGCCCATGGGAATAGGGCCAAAGTCGCGACTATCCCTAGACCAGGGGAGGTTGTCTCCGACTATGTAGCAGTGACCTTTGGGTATCTGAAGTAGAAGTTAGTCAATACTATATCCATCCTCACTTTTCCTCACAAGCGTATAAGACCCGAGCAGAGTAAGTAAAGTAAAGTAAAGCAAATCAACCAACCCATACCTGTATCATAGTATCGGCCCCCACGCCCGGCGAATTCAACAGCACGTAGTCCCCCGGCAGGCCCAGCACGCGCTTGATGCCCTCCTCGCCGGGCTCGACGGGAATGCTGTACACGACGCAGTCGCCGACGCGCAGGCCGCGGCCCCGCCGGTGCGATCGGTCTGTTACGAACCACTCGTTCATCGTCAGGAACGTCGGCAGCATGGATGGGCCCCACCCGTACCCCGTGCTGTACCCGTAGGTCACGAGGAGGTGGCCTAGGGCTAGCGCTTTGGTCGTGTATAGGAGCACCCGGAAGGGGTGGCCTAGGAGGGAGGGCATTGTTGTGGCGTGGCGGTTAAGGGGGTGTGGGTGCCCTTCGGCTTTTATGTGAGAGTAGCTAAGTGAGATATAGTGCTTTTACGAAGGAGGATGCGGTGATTTGGTGGTTTGCATGGTTTCGTAGGGTTTGTATGGGTATGCGAATTTAAAGTGAGCCTATATTATTTAGGTATAGGTATAGGTATAGGTATAGGTATATATTATATAAAGCGATGAGTATAAGGTTCTAAACTCAACATGAAGTTCATACGATCTTAACGAATGAATGAATGAATGAATGAATGAGTGGCTGTAAGGCACATGTATTTTATTACACTAAGCCGGAGCTTAAACTTAAGTCTTGGCGCGGAGCTACATAATGTACATAATAAGCCGCCGCCGGGAAAGCATGACATGATTGGCTATTAAGCTCCAGCCCTAGACGGTACATAGTACCTAGAAGTGGGATGTGCTTGTAGTTCCAAACTCAATTCTTGCTGCAAGACAAAACTTCAACTCTGCAAGGTGTTATCCTAAAGCGCGGCAGCACCGCTCGATATGTGCTAATTCTACTGTTCCAATTGCATTATCTAGAGCCATAACATAGAGAAACACTAGTCAAAATGGCACAACCACGCTGTCTCTCCAGCTCCTCGCCCGCACGAGCTCTACACAGAGTCCTCGTCTCAGACCTCCTCAGCCGTAGCAGGACAACCTCCCTCACACCGCGCACAACATCCTCTTACTTCCTCCCACCGCGGCTCTTCTCCTCCAGTCGCCTAATCAAAAAACCCAATGCCGTAACCCTACCACCACCCATACCTCAACAAACCCGCACGCTCTCTACAACCTCTCCCCTCCACCGCATCGACCTATCCCAAAAGCGACCAACCAACGACAAGATCCCATACGACTACGTGCGCGTAGTCGGGCCACCCCCCGACAACGCGCTCTCCCCCGCGCAGCACATCGACTCCGTCCTCGACACCCTAAACCCCAAAACCCACACCCTAGTCATGGTCGCGCCACCACCCGCCTCCGCCGACCCGCACACGCCCGAAGCCAGCGCAGCCATATGCCGAATCGTCGACAACGCAGCGGCCAAAGCGGCCGCGCTCGAAGCCGAGCAGCGCGCGCGCCGCAAGGCCATCGACACGAAGGAGTTAGAGTTTTCCTGGGGGATATCGGCGCACGACCTGGGCCACAAACTACGGCGCCTGCGGCAATTCCTCGACCTGGGGCTGAACGTGGAAGTCATACTGGCGAAAAAGCGGGGCGCGAAACCCGTCTCGGTGGAGACCGCCGAGGCGGTTCTGGAAGCGGTGCGCGGCGCGCTGACGTCGGTCGATGGGGCTAAGGAGGTGCGGAAGATGGATGGGAAGGTCGGGGGCGTGGTGAGGTTGTATTTTGAGGGCCCGAGTGAGAAAAAGAGGCGGAAGAAGAAGGAGCTGGAGCAGAAGGATAAAGAGGGGGACGAATAGGGGAGGTGAAAGGGAGATGTATCATATACGAAAAGTGAACTCTTAAGGATATCTTGGCCAGAGAGTTGGAGCGGAATAAGCTGCTTAGGTAGCTTGGCGAAGATACCTGTGAAGCATCTAGCGTGTCAGCAGAAATATGAATCTAAGAGTGCTTCATATAGCTGGACAGATGTAAGTCATTATAAGAGAAAATACGACCTAAAAGGGGCCGTGTATAGTAAAACCAAATACCATATTCTGCAGTCACAAATACTGATATTGGGATTTGAATAGTATAAAGCCAGTAAAAGTATTTTACTATTGATGTATTACAAAGAATTGCTTTCAAAGCAGGTATATACCGAATACATTTCCAGAACGCCGCCGACGCCATGATCTTTGCCGGCCGTCTTTCCTATGTATCCTCACACCTGAATGTATCTAGCGCTTGACTATTTAAAGCCTAATAAATATCCTCATGTCATCGTCAGCGGGTAATACGGACTTCTTAATCTCTCATCACGAAGAAGCACGCGCCCAGGACGCTAAACGCAATTGCACTCGTCATGAAGCCAGCTGCTACCTTTTCTCCCGTTGAGATTGGCTTCAAACTCGGCATGTATGCCTCCATCGGCCGCCCAGCATCGGGATTGCCGACTGACGTCCCGCCCGTAGTTGCGGTTAACGGTGCCGCCGTCTGCTTCTTAACTAACGTATATTGTATGGCAGACAACGCGCTCATTTGCTCGCCGACACCGGCAAGACCGTCGAACTTTTCCTTCTCCGTCCACTTGAAGCCGCATGCTGTACCAGCCGGGCCTTTATACAAGTCAGTTGACGGCGAGCCAGAGCACTGCTGCGCCGCTGCCGCCGCGTTAATTTTAAGTAACGGCATTAGCGTATCAAAGGTGAAAGGGGCCATTTGCGACGCCGAAGTCATCCATCGCATAAGGTAGCCCTTGAAACTTTGCTGGTCGTAGTCGCAAGAGTTGAAGCCCTCACACGGCCGCTCAACTACGATATTGTCGTCGAAGAAATATTCGATTGTCCTCTTTACTAGACCCTCTACTCGCTGCTTCCAGATATCCTGGCCTTCTGTGAAATTGAACATCATAGCAGATCCTTGTAAGAGGATACCGGCGTTGTAGGTCCACTGCGCTTTATTGATGTCGACACAGCCTTTATCTGCGCCTGCTCCGTCGTAAACGTTAAAGTCGGCGTCGATGAACTGAACGTCTGCCATCCAATCCCAGACTTTCTCGGCCCAGTCGGCGTACGTTTGATTCCCTGTATATCTAGCTAGCCGAGAAGCGATATTGAAAAAGCAGCCGTTGGATATGGAGTTCTTGTAGTTAAATCCATTGTTAAACGTAAATACCTGCCACCGCAAGCCACCACCACAAGTATCAGCATCCCATCGAGTTATATACTCGTTGAAGACAGCTTGAACTAGTGCTAACCACTGTGGCTGATCTTCCGGCGGGTTTGGGAAGTTGTTCTCGGCGGCGGTCATGGCAGACATAGCCCAAAATCCTTGATCGTCGTTTCCTAGTGACCTTGTCTGATTCTGGGGCATGTAATCGCTGTCTTCACCTGCTTGATGCTGCAGTGCTTGCATTGTTATATCGTTATACGTTTCGTCGCCAGTATAAAACCAATAGTCAACTAGCGTACCAAACATAGCTCCCGCTTCCCACCCTAATATCTTGTAAGTACCGATTTTGGAAGAGGGAACGAGGTTACGTACAGAAATACGGATCCGGTAAGTTACCAGGAGTATCGCCTGTGTTATTTCCCGTATAGTATTTCACCAACCCGAAAGCAACGGTACTTGCTGCATCTTTTATAGAATCTAATAGATGTCAGCCATGTATGAAAATAATGTCATTAACCACGTACCATCGCTATTCCAGTCGATTTCTAAGGCTCTAGTTGCACCTGCCAGCAGGCTTATGATGCCTGCTACACGAAGTGACAATTGCATTATGAAATAAATATAAATATAGTCGAAGAAAGGAAGGTGATGGGTCTTGCCCACGAAAGGTCTAGCTTTCGAGTTGAAATGGAATCGTATTTGCTCAAGATGACTGCATGTCCCCAAAAGAGTTATGAGAGTAAAAGGTCTCAACTGTGATCTCGAGTATCGGTATCCAAATCGTTATTACTGCTCTCGATGAACCCAAGCCTCCGAGCAGACACCCAAAATCCACACGCTAAGAAATAAGTCTTTAGGACGAAACGAATGCAAGATAAAAAGGCTCGGCCGGTAGCGAGCACGAAGAGAAAGTATGAAAGGAATAGTAAAGAAGGAATCGCGCGGCGAAACGAAACAAAAAAAGAGACTCCGATCTAGAAGCCAAGATGAAGAGAAGTGAATAGTTGAAGACGAGAAAGGACACAAGCTCCTAAGAGCCAGCTGAGGAAGACAGTGTGGGTCAGTCCACGGCGTAGTGCCCCTGTCGGAGGGGATTCACGAATACAGAAAGGCAATACGTCAATCACCTCCGATCGTCTAAAGCTTAGTCCCTACCTAATTATTTGGCGTGCGTGCAGTTCCATCTTCACCCGTGAGGCTATGCCAGATGAATCGGCATGCTGAAACCGTTCGGGTTGGATCTGTGCGGAGCGCGTCTCAAAAGAGAAGAGACCGGGGTATGAGAATGCATATGAGATGAGACTTGTTTGTTCAATATCACTGCAAATCATATTAGTTCGTAGATCATTCTATTGATGAACGTACGTGCGGTGGCTCAAAATGAAGGAGTTTATTCATTCCATTTATCTTCCCCGTAGGGATTAAAACAAAACTGAATATGAGGTTGAAGAAGTTGAAGTTGAAGTTGAAGTTGAAGTAACTAAACGAACAAAGTTGTGGGGAAGCCTACCCCTGTATCAAGGACCTGGCTGGACTCAGGTACCTAAACAGGGGTATTACTAAAACGCTGCTGTCCCGGCATCACAATACCCGTTCGTAGCTTCTTACATTTCAGTACTGCTTATTGTACATTTGGCGCTTTCTGTTCTAAATTCGATTAAGCCAGACCTTCCTCATATTATTTACCAAACTGCCACAGCCCGTCAGCAATTCCAGTTTAATAACAATTTCATAACTAGTTAATACTTAAACACGATAGAGAGTTCAAGCAATTTCCCCATACTCGAGGAACCAAACAAAGAGTTGTATGCAAGCCAAGCTACCTGAGACGCACATTCGGCGTTCTATCAGGTCTTGATATCTATTGATAGTCTAAGAAGAAAAATACTTTTTGGTATCGAAATCCCGAGTGCACTTGACGGCAACTCGCCGTCCATCATAACCGCTCACCGCTCACTGTGAGAATCCTGACCCCTGTTTTTTGTTTCATTCACTTCCGCGCTGCAAAAATAATCATATTAGAAAACGTCACTTCATCCAAAACGTGTTCAAGCTTTCCGCTTCTTAGATGGGGGTTGGGCACCGTTAGCTTTAGGTTTCTCATCGTCATCGTCTGCCATCTCCTCGTCCTCATCATCGTCCTCGAAGTCGACCTCGCTAATATCAGCTTCCTGGGCTTGGCCTTCGATACGCGTCAGCAATTCTCACTTTTTATCCTATTATTAGCATGAGACTTACTAAAGTACTTGATGGCGTTAACCCAAAGGTCGTCGCTGATGGCAAGCGCCACTTCTTCGCCATCCGGGAAGATTTCAAGGGACAAGGGGTCCTCCTCCTCGTCATCCTCATCGTCTTCTTCCTCCTCGGCCGCCTTGAGTTCGGGGACGTTTCCTGCGGCCCTTTCGGCCTTCCTCTTCTTCTCTTCCTCAATGGCGAGGCGGCTCTCTTCAGCAGAGATGTTCAAACCCCGGTATCCGAAAAAGCCGAAGAAAGAAACCGCACCTAGGCCGGTAGCCTCGATCTTCTCCTTCAAGGCTTTCTCGTCAGGAGTGTAGTCCTTCTCCTTCTTTAACTTGGTGCTGTCGGTAACGGGGTTCTTCTTGTCATTCTCCCAGACCTTCACGACCAGGTCAAGCATTCCCTGGGTGAGATCCTTGTCCGATGACTTCCACTTGATGGGGACTGGGTCGCTGACGAGGCCCTCATCACCCTCCTTACCGACACGGTAGTAGAACTTCTTCTCGAGGACCTTGTCTTCGAACCATTCGTTCTCACCAAACTCCATCTTGATAGAAACGCTGCGGGGATCTCCGTTGCCGCCATTTTCGATCTCGAAGTGAGAGACCGAGACCGAAGTCAGCGCGGACAAGAGCACAGCAGAGTCGCTAGGTTGAATGTATTGGTCTAGATCAGGAGGTGCCTGCTCAAAAACCAGCGCCCAAAAGTTGGGAATATTCTTAACCAGCGCTTCTCTCTTCTCATACAGAGGCTTGGTAAGAGCAACCTGTTGGCGAACTAATCAACATGTAAGTATAAATTTACTTTTCTCGTATTCACAAGCTCAGGTCCTTATTTATAAGGTACGCTATGACCTGGTATGTTGAAGCGAACTCAAATAATCGAATTTGGGTCTGAGCGTGAGAAGAGGTACTTACTTATTTCTGTCTCGACATCCTCGAAGTCCTTGTCCAGATCCATCAACTCCTCATAAGTGGCAATAGCCAAATCGATCTGTTCTGACGTCGCCATGGCTGAAGTAATTCGGGCTGGTGGTGTTTGAAAGATGATGGGGAAGCTTTAAAAATTGAGATACCTTGAATGAAAGTACAAGTCAGGCTCGCACCAAGATCTTTTATATGCAAAAACACTAGGCTACTTGTGCTATGCGAAAAAAAAATTCTCGTCGATCAACTAAAACCCGTTATTGGTCAACAAGTGCTAGCGAATGGATGGTTGTCAACGGTCAGGGCAGTGATGAAGTGGGGTATTTTCTCTCCGTAGAAGTCTTGGCAAGGGTCTACTTACAACTAGAATTTGCACTTATCCTTCCTAATAAGGAAAAGATATCTTTTTCAGTAGGTAGTTAAGGTATTTATTCTTACCCTATCGTGTTAGGCACCTAAGGCTTCATACATCTGGTGATACATTAAGTGAGACGCAGTGAAAGAAATAAAATCAATAAAAATTCACTTAAGACATAGTAGTTATCACTAGAATAAGTTTGAGAAATAAGACTCATACTTCAAAGAAAGATTGGCCAACATTTCCAACTAAAGGGTTTGAAGTTGACCTACCGTCCACCTAGAAATGTGGATTAGGTGCTTGTAAAAGCAATCCAAAAAAATAAATAAATAAAAATGCAGGTCCCGACAAGCTAAACCATTACAGAAGGTGGGGGGGCAAACTCAAAGATTTCCATGGGCATGGGGATGGGGGGATAATCCCATCTGATCGGAGGCGGTCGTACCTGGCAGAAAAATAATTATTATCGTCTTCTCTAATCGTTATCAGTTCGCAGTACAACCAGCTTAACTAACCTAGCTCTCTACGTGTGCCCGTCGCATCTCGATAGGTGTCGTTGCTCCAAGTTTACGTACCTCTTAGTCTGTCATCCATACACCGCGCACTATGAACAGTTTTCCTGGAGCCGGGGCCGGTGCTGCCGGAGGCGCTGCGCCGTATGGTCCGAATGATCCTAATGTTAAGATGGTTCGTCTGCTCTTCTGGGTTACTGCGCGAGGGATAGTGATTGCTAATTTTGTGCGCGGCTAGTTAAACGCTATGATGGAGTCGTGCTTCGGCAAGGCTGCTGTATCTGGTGTCATGGGTTTCGGTATGGGCGGTTTGTTTGGAATGTTCATGGCTTCTGTACGTAGCATCTCCGCCTCAGCCCTACTTATATCCAATCTATACATATACACACAACAACCCAACCCAACTAACCCGTCCCTTTCCCACAGATGGCCTACGACACGCCCTTCCACTCCCCCGGCGCCGCGGGCGCCGCCCCAACGCCCATCGCCTCCCTCCCCTGGCGCCAGCAGCTCAAAGTCGGGTTCAAAGACATGGGATCGCGGTCCTACAGCACAGCGAAGAACTTCGGGCTCGTGGGCCTGATGTTCGCCGGCATCGAGTGCGGCATCGAGGGGTACCGCGCCAAGAACGACATGTACAACGGCACGGCGGCCGGGTGTCTGACCGGCGGCATCCTAGCGCGCGGCGGGGGCCCGACGGCTGTGGCCGGCGGGTGCGCTGCGTTCGCGGCGTTTAGCGCTGCCATTGATGCGTGGTTGAGGTCGCCGAAGGATGATGAGTGAGTGAGGGAATAAGTGGTAAATAAATAAATAAACACACTAGGTTAGGACGTCTTTACGTGGGGAAGATGTGGGAAAGAAAATGAAGGGGAGGGGTGCTGTGTAGTGTAGGTAATTGTGACACTCGGTTCGTGGTTTGGCGTTGGGTCGGGTGCATAGGATCAACGGCGTTATGGTTTGCGCGCATCTATACGTAGAAAGGGGGAGGGGTATACATTCTCCACTTATGATCTTGACATGTACAGAAGATATGATAGAGCGGTTGCTGATACCGCTTGGTAGGATGATCTATAGTCGTCCATGATAGAGTAATGTCAATAACGTTCATCAGCTTACGGATCTTGGTGGATGTTCAGATCTACAGCTAACGCTATGTTGATCCTATCTACTTCTTCATGGTATCTCCGATCAAACCCTTTTTCTAATCCTCGGCAATAACCCATCAAATCGCATGAGTCCCAAACTACAGATATGGCGGCTTATAACGGGGCGTCTATAAAATTTATTCAAATAGCAATATCAAATCCACCGATTCATCGTATGCATAGACAAAGAAGCTCGCAGTGAAGAGAGAGAAATGAGGGATACTAGGTTACGTCAAATTATATATTACCGGCTTTTGTTCTAAGCCAAATAAATACTGCGAACCTATTTGATATGCCATAACGACAATGCCATATAGGTCCATTTCTCCTTCGCGTAGAACACCTTCCATAATCCATAGTCCATTTTCCTGCATGGTACAAAAACGTCCATAAACCTCTATACCCATCCTACCGATCCTTCATGACTTTGCTTCATTAGTCCTGATCGTATTTTCCGTCTGAAATAATTATCGAATAACCGCAACTCCAAAAAGGCACTATCTATTAAGTAGTGTAGAAACCTTCGACTAAGTAGCCTTGTAGACCTCGAATCTGCCGAACTCCCAAAACGCATCGGTAAAGGCTTCCGGGTTGTTAGCGACATAGTCGGTGCAGTTGCTTGGACCTGTAGATAGTTAGTCGTCGAATCCTTAATATATATACCTCATGCGGTAAGAGAAAAATAACTTACAGTCGCTGGAAGCGTACAAAGCGCCGGCATACTGTCCGCAGAGATCGATGTTAGCAATGATACTCTGGTTCCTAAAGTGCGAGCCGATGTCACAGTTCGTGTTCGGGAAGTCCGCAGAGGCTGAGCCCCAGCTGCTCGGATCTGGGTTCTTGGCGGTGATATCGGTAGGGATATTGCTCCTGCCGAACTGCCACAGCCGGATACCCTCGTTACGCCACTCCATCGCGATGATACCGCCCTGTGCGTTGTTGTACGCGCTGCCGTAAGTAGCGGCGTCGCCTTTAACTCCGCAGCCGGCGTTGTTGTCGGTGGCGTTGTAGCAATCGTTTGAAAGACCCGAGTCGCTCATTATACGCTTCACGTCCATCGAGCAACCATTTGTCGTGTGCAGCGTCATCTGGTTGCCGTCGTTGGCTTTGTTCGCAGCCTCCATCACATCGATCTCACCGTTATCCGGCCAGTTGGCAGGGTCGACGAGCCACAAGGCGGGCCAGGTTCCGCATCCGAACGGTGTGTGCTTTACATCGAAGATGAAAAGGCCATTGTCGTATTGCGCCTGAGATTCGAGTCGCACGGAGAAGCGGCCCGTCGATGCATCAACTGGGGACTGGGGACCAACGCTGGTGTCGACTCTTATGACGGCCGAATCCTCAGAAGCATAGGTGAGGTTCTTAAATAGGCAATTATTAGCGTGATGTTGGTGCGCAGTGTTGTTGGAGCGCCGAGAAAAAGTAAGCACTTACCAGTTGCGTAGCTTGCACTTCGGGGACATAATGAACGAATCCCTGCGCCGGATCATATCCTGTAAAATAATTGAACTTATCGAAGAAAGTCGTTCCGGAGTCTAAGAATGCGGTTAGTCGGGTTCGGCTTTTGTAAAAATACAAATACGGATTTTGACCAAGAAGCTTACATTCGTCTGCCAAAGCGTAATTGAGTTTGGTATAATTCGGGTATCGATTTGCCTTGGCGACCTCAACCGGAGTGACTACAGCGATGATGATAATGATAATAAGAGCTGCCGCAACAATAGCCCAAGTTCTTTTCCTCCAAGATCTTGGATTCCACCAAGGTAAAGCTGATTGATTATGCATATTCCGTCGTGGATAATCTTGTGGATAATCTTGTGGATAGTCTTGAGGATAATCCTGTCGTTCTGTCGAATAGTAGGGTGGTGGACCAGTTACCATTTCAACTGGGCCGTCGGTATCTCGAACATGAAATGAAGCAGGACCAGCCTTAGGCTGAGCGGGCGTGTTCTCCCAACCCATATTTGTAGTCAAATTTTACTTGGCCTGCAAGATAAGCTCGTGAAGAAGGTTGCGGCGAACTTCGCTTAGTGACCGTCCGACGCCGAATGTTGTTGTCTGCTGCGCCCCAATGCCACCAATAGCCTGAAATACAATTTAAGTGGTAGCCTAGTGGAAACAGGTGACTCTTTTGAGATGAGTTGTGTTTAAAAGAGTGCGAGGGTTCTAGCCGCGGCTGTCGGAATTATACTGGTTAGGGGGTGGTTGGCATAGAAGTAAGGAAGTAAGGAAGTAAGGAAGTAAGGAAGTGTGAAGTTTAACAGCGTTGCTTAATGTGGCGTATAAAGTTGTTGTTGTTGATGGTGGATAAATTTCTAGAATTGTTTCACCAGGTAGTTAAATTGACTCTAAGCTTGAAAGTTTATTCTATGTGATTAATGTGACGAAGGTAGATAGGTAATAAAGACAAATCTTGTCACCCACTCATCCAAAGAGTAGTTGATAATACGAGATAAGAACCATCTAACTTCTCGTTTACTTCGGAGAGCTAGCCTTAAAGTACTACAACAATACTGCAGCAATGCAGCAATGCAGCAACGGAGGTTCAGCAACCACCAATGGAAAGGTTGCATATATCGTACCACAAATAAAAGACTGGAGGAAAAAAAGGCTGACGCGTTGGAAGTTCCACGTTTGGCGCCGATGAAGCCGGTTTACCTTCCGGTCCTAATGGTTGCTACATTATTGCTACGTATTGCTACGTAGGTTGTGCCAAGATTTGATACGACATATTGCACTACTCTTCGCTACTTTTCACGCCAAAGAATCCGGTTGCCTGGTGCCTTAATCGGCCCCTCCTTAATGTGATGTGTACTTCTCAATTAGTACATTTTGTACCTGGAGCTGCGGGTCCTCACGCACTCGTTTCACTGCTATCTGATCCACGCTACGATCGAGCACAGCCCCCCGATGACGTGCGGGAAGCCTAATCGATAGACTGTTTCGGTGCAATTCCGCAAAGCTACAGCGAATGAAACAACGCGCCAAGGTAGGACCCGCGTTCTAGAACGTCTACTCTCGTACGAAGTCTTATCCGATTTAATGTTTCAGTGATACCCTCACGAAATTTCTAATCTAGTATAGAAAGGCTAATTGTTCAGAACATCAAGTAACTCAGCCTTATAGATATATGGTTATGCATTATTAATAGTTAATGTGAGTATATGTAACATGTCATTCCAGGAACCAACTTATGTATGATAGTCATAGTTACATTCTAAACCAAAGCTGCGGTTTTGCCTAGTTATTGTTATAAACTATCCGATTACTTATAACTAGACCTTATCTACAAGATCATCCAAGGTCCATAGTTTTGACTTAATACAGTAACTTCTTTCAATTTTACCCCAACCCGATACGACTATCATTTGTAGCTTCTACTATGTAATTGCCCAAGCAAATGTCGTTCTGTCGTCTAATGTTTGTAGGACGCTACCTTAGCGCTGACTCGGTACATTTTTATTGAAGTGACATGTCAACTCGTTGAAGCCGTTTTGGATGAGCGTCTCTTTATCCCTAGTGATACCAAGAGGTTGTTCAGAAAAGGCCTTGTTACTAAACCCCTAGACGGACTCTTCGAAGTGTTTCTACAAAGACCAGCAAGATAAAGCCATCTTTTCGTTGAAGGATATTTTCAACAGCGCTACCACTTCTAGAATTAGCTGTCGATAAGTCTCACGCTTTATTATTTATCGTGCCATGCTACCGGGGCTTCATATCTAATATATCTAACTCTGTCCAACTCACTTTACTTACCTTACCCAGTCTAGACAAGTCCATCTAGGTACATATATATCTCAAACGGGATACTATTAGCAATGAGCGACGCTGTCGACAGCCTTATAATATATTTACCCGTCATTGTATAGTCATAGGTAATCCTATATACTATAGCCCTTTAGAGGTTGGTGCTAAAAGGCTATGAGCTACTTATAAATGAGACATTGCTACTATAGCAGATAATAAATAAGAACCAACTTAGGCGAATCATAGACTGCTCGCCCTCTTACACTGCCTTAGTGAGGTTAAAGATGACGCTTATATTTCGATTAGGTATATCCTCTGACCTGTCATAAGTGACATCAAGCAAGCTCCAATAAAGCGGCAAGAAATAGCTGGAGGTCGGCAGAGCAGTCGTTACACAACCTATATGCGGGGATAGACTATAGCAACTCTTATACATACAATATAACGCAGTTTCTATGCGCCGAGGGGACGATTTGGTGACTTCGGTACTTAACTCGGCAGACTAATGCTAGATATACATCATTTAGTGTGGTTCAAGCCAATTAGAATTTATGTGTGTATATACCTTGCTTACATCGTAGGTATAAACTTCCGAAGGGGTTATCTTGTCTTGAAGCAGACTATAGGATAATCCACCAGATCACATATATTGCGTGACCTGGAATCAGGGGGGGAATTAAGATTCAAACCATCAAGTTAAGCAACCTATTTACTGATTAATTGCTTGATAGTGGGCTCCTACATACTATATATTTATGTACACTAGGTTTGCTCTAGCCTATCTCCCAGAAAGTTCAATTACCTACCCAAAGGTTAACAATGCTGCGCGAACTTATTTACAGCTCTATTGGTCTGGTGTTTTTGGCCTACGTCCTTGACTATGCGATTAGTTTCGCAAACGATGCGCGGGAACCAAAGCGTGTGAATCCAAAGGTCCCCTTAATAGGCCATCTCCTTGGGATGGTGAAATATGGAGGGTCATACTTCACGCACATGGGGTAGGTCTGTTAAATATTCCACGATACGTATACGGAGATTATTCCATACCTGACTTGAAGAGCGCGGAAGGCACCGGGTTTCGTTTAAAGCTAATATTTTAATCAATTTGCCTAATAGCATAAAAACTAATGACGAGATATACACGCTCGCCATAATCAACACCAAAATCTACGTGAGCAATTCGTTGCGTCTGATGCCCTTGATCCAAAAGGCCTCTAAGACGCTCTCGTTCCGGCCGTTTCATAAAACAGCTATACAAAACATATCTGGCTGTTCAGCGGCAAGTGCTGGCTTGTTCGACGGCCCCCTTACCGATGACTATGGTCATATTTTAAGGGCGACACTGGCACCCGGCCCCTGGCTAGATGAGCAGAACCTACGCATGGGGCAGAGCGGTGCTACGCTGGTAGACGCTATAATCAACGGTGGGAAAGAAAAGATTTGGCTATTGGAATGGGCGAGACATATAGTCGTACAGGCTAGCAGCTGTGGTGTTTTTGGCAAAGAACATCCTTTTCTGGATCCAGAGGTTGAAAAGGCGTTTTGGTAAGTAGGCTTTTAATATACTATTCAGTAAAACCACCATGTGCCCATTACTCCTATCCTATTAAAGTAGTCATATATACCCAATTCATTCACTCGAAGCCAACAGTTAGGCGTAGGAAACTCCAAGCCCACATACCCATGCACATGGCAAGCCTGGATTTCTTTGGAAAAGCCGTCGAATCCCGCAAGGTGATCCATAAAGCTCTCCTGAAATACTGCGCAGCACCGCCCGCCGACGCAGCACGCACTCTACTCGAGCGGCAGCGCGTGTTAAGGGAAGCAGGAATGAGCTTCGAGGATGCCGCTAGGCAGGAAACGGGTATGTGCGTGGCTATGTTTGGAAGTACGGTTGCGACTCTGTACTGGACGATCTGGGAGCTTTTCTCGCGGCCTGGTTTATTGGCGGAAGTTAGGGAGGAAATAGGAACACAGGCTGTTTCTCAGAAGTCAAGGGAGGAGATGGAGGAGGCACATGATGCTGAAGTTGATTTCCTGCTCGACATTGCCGCTCTCAAAACCCGATGCCCCCTCCTCCTATCTGTCTTCCAGGAGACTCAGCGCACGCGCCATGTACACGCCAACATCCGATATGTCTTAGAAGACACGCTTCTCGACGACGGGCGGTATCTCCTACGCAAGGGGAACTACTTA
This sequence comes from Daldinia concentrica, assembly GCA_902805455.1. Taxonomy (NCBI): domain Eukaryota; kingdom Fungi; phylum Ascomycota; class Sordariomycetes; order Xylariales; family Hypoxylaceae; genus Daldinia; species Daldinia concentrica. The sequence continues at coordinate 691,159 of CADCSW010000012.1, forward strand.
ATGATGCCCGGGTCTCCTATCCATCACGACATAAACGTATGGGGACAGTCCGCCGGTACATTCGACCCCTACCGCTTCGTACCTAAGACGAGCAAAGGCGATGCTGCACCCCTTCCCAGCGGCTTCCTCTCCTGGGGAGCACCGCCATACCTTTGTCCGGCGCGGCAGTTCGCATCCACAGAGATCCTGATTATAGTAGCGCTGCTTACGATGCAGGTCGACCTGGTGCCCGTGGCAAGCAATGGCCAGTGGGAGAAGAGCCCTGCTTTGAATTATAGCGAGTTGGTTTCGGTATTCAATCCGGCTAAGGATGTGGAAATGTTTGTGAAGCCTAGGGAACAGGGCGTGGGGAAGTGGGCTTTGAAGATGGGGGAGAGTAAGACGAGAGTACCTATTGCATCTGGTTAAGGGGTTGGAAGTGTTGTAGTTGAATTATACGATGGTAAATGGGATATCACAAACAGCAGTATAAGATGGATCTTCCAAATATGACGATGTCATGCGACTTCTTATTTAGGCATGGGTTTATACCTGGCAGTATGCTTCTGGATGTCTCTACTTATTAACAATATCCCCAATCCTAAGTAGTTTATGTTGAGATACTATTGAAGATCTGTTTGATTCTAGTTTCCGGCACATAAAAACTGATACAATGATCCTATTAAACCCTATTTTCGGGATCTTATGAAGATAGACGTTGCACTCCTCCCTCAACTGCCTAGCCGGTCGAGAATGAGATAACATCACGATATATAAATAATGACTAAGATAGCATAAGAAGATTGATAAGCTAGGTTAAAATTGGCTTATAGAACGCCTTGGTTAGTTCGTAGATATCTTAAAAGAGCATAGTTTGACAAGTTGGTTTTTCTTCAATGGATCGATCGCATAGTAGAATCCCACTCGCCCAATACGCCTTCTTCTATTTATACACCGATGCCCACTCATTGTAATGCTGTTGACTTTAGAATTAGCCGGCCTAGCCATTCAGGTATTGACGCTAATTTGGTGCGTAGGGCGCAACACTGTTACCGATGAGTTGGGAAGAAAGGAATGGTCCCGACGACGAGGAAACCCATCGGATTATATAGATACACGCTATCTGATGAACCCCTAGCTTTTCTAACCGTATGTAGGTATGCACATGAAGACAATGTGTAGTAAATATTAATGTATACTGATGCTTCAGTCATCTTCGTCCACCCGAGCACGTTTTGGTTGCCTCGACTCTCCCTCCTGCAACCCATAGCCTCTCTTGGATGAAGAACTCTGATCCACCTCGGCCATGAACTTGTCCATTTGAAAGGGGTCGTTGACAGCTGTGTCCTTCTCGAACTGGACAGGCCCTTCTCGTACCTGATTCCCATATAATTAGTAAGAGTCAACAATAGGTGGAAAATTTGAAATACTAACCTCGGCATCTCCAGCCCCCTTAAATGTTCCCTTACCCAGTACTTCACCGAATCGGCTGGTCTTCTGAATCTTAGCCATTTCTCGATCCCCAGCTCCTTCGTCTTCGTACTCGTCCATGTTCTGGCTCGGTCGATATATACTACTAATAGCATCCTGTGCTGCGAAGAGCGGCTTATCGTACGGGTTATCTTCGTTGATACCACTATCAAAACCGCTGGACTGATTGAATAAACGCGAGTCGTACATAGACTCGGCTTGTTGTGTAGGCTTTGCCAGGCCAAGAGCAATCTTTTCGGAGATGTCACGGCCCTGCTCTCTTGCCATGACCTGAATCCGCCTCTCTGCACCCATGCGGGACTGGCGAAGTTTGCGTTCCTCTTCCCGCCGTCTCTCTTGGCGAGCCTTTTCTCTTTCGCGAATATCTGAGCCATCACTTTCCGAGCCAGAATCCGAATAACTGTAGCTGCGTGATCGCGACCGTGACCGTGAATCGCGGGAAGTTCTAGAGTCGCGACGTTTTGAAGCGCCACCACGCTCCTCTCGGGCTTTCTGCGCAAGCATACGTAGGTTCTCTTCCTTCTGTGCCTTCTCCTTTTCTGCGAGTCTTTGTTGCATAAGCGCTCTCTGGCGAACCTCTTCTCGAGCATGTCGATCTGCCATGAAGAGTGCCTCTGAAAATTGTGCGAACTTGTCGTTGATCGTAACATCTTGTAAACCTCTACCATCCGCCGCTAATCGCTTGTCAAGAGGAACCGTGAAACCCTTCGGATTCTTCCAATTTGACACTGGGGGTGGAATTTTCCACATTTCTTGGTCTTCGGCGGTCAACTTTCGTGGTGGTGAGTGCATGATAGGTGGCGGAGGGCTGGGAGGTCCACGCGGGATCTTCTTATGCTTGAACTTTGGTGGTTCCACTATAGTATATTAGGTTAGTATTGATGATATACGGATATAAAAGGAATTGACAATGGAAAGGGAAAGGGATGCACGTACTAGGATCCTTTTGCCTCTCTACAATTTTCATAATCCTGTCTTGCTTCTTCGAGTTGTCCCCCATCTGATTCGCCGGTGTGTAGCGTACGAATGTAGGATCCTTCCGTGCCCCAACATTGACATTCTTCGGCTTCTGGGCTGCGACAGCACCGCTAACAAGCGTAGCGAGGGCCTTTGCCGTTCGTTCTTTCGTTTCCTCCACCTCTTGCTCGCTGGGTCTCTCTAGATTAATCTCGCCTGCATCCGCACGCTGTCGAAGAGGAATGAGATCCTTAAATGACGAATGAACTATCCTCCCTTCACCGTGGCCCTGTCTCGCGATGGCATCGTACTTGACCTTTCCGGTGGCATCAACTTGAATTGCTAGAGCATTGCTTGTACCCGACTCTTTACCCATCGATAAGGGATATTGCGCGATCGGAATCTCTGGAAAAGCGCCTCCATCGCCAAAATCTTCCTGACCTCTTGGCCGCCATCCTGATCGCTGACCGTACGGCGGCGGACCCGTTCTTCGAAGGACAATTTGCGATTCGTCTATTTGACCTGCACCAACAATTCGAGGGCCACGCTGCTGGGCGTGCGCTGGGATATCTTCATCCTCACCGGTGTACTTCGGCTTCGGTAAAGCAGCCGTAAGTGATGCTGCCATCGTGAGGACTGATTGTAGTGTATTTTTTGTATGTTGTTGAAAAATAGACTGGCCAAGTTTGCAGCACCTGGAAAGTTTAAAGTTCGTAGATGCGTCGCGGTTCTGCAATACGACCTACCAATTAAAGTGGAGAACATACGAATTGTGGCTGGGAAGCTGTGAGGTACCTAGGTACCTCCTCGCCACGGCATGTTTGTACAGGTTACCTAACAAGTATATGCATTTAACGATACCTGGTGTTGTATTCTTTAGGTAGTACAGTACTTCATATTTCAATAGTTACGAAGAAACTTGGGACTTCTTATCGAGTACTACGATGAATAGGTAGCTGCATAGAAAGACATGCAGTTGGATACGTATAAAATGATCTGGTACCTAAGATAGCAAACACTTAAGAATATAGTGCATGTCACTTTACCACTTACACGGGTAATATATACACACCATGTGCGTATAAGTCACCGTGACACGTATTTCTAACTCTGGAATAGCTGCCATTCCCCTATCTTGACCGAAAGACTTCTCATCCGATTATGCCGACAATTCTCACTCCATTTTGACTCCTAGGATACATAACGCATGAGGTGCCAATGCCAACCGGTGTTCCAATACGCCGCAAAACCAGTCTTAATCTTAATACTTCAAGTTCTTCCTTTACACGTATCCCTTCCGTGCGCCCTAGGATATTATTAGCAAAAGCGTGGTAGTCTATAAACAAGTTGCATACCTGGAAGAAGAATCGGACGACGAAGACTTGCAAACCACCCATGCAAATAACCATTAGACACTGAATTAAGCTGAAGTTGACAATTCGTGACTCCGTGCTTCGGACGGTACTAAAGTTTCGATTTTCTCGTGTGCGGAAGTACTTCTGGTTCCGCGCAATCGTGGAGAGTTGACCCGACACCTTGTATATAGATTCTTCGAGAGCTGTTGTTTGTTCTGGAGTCGATCCTTGCTTAGAGGGAAGCTGAGCCCGTACTTCGTCCTCAACCTAGATAAAGGCGAATTAGAACCTATACAGACTATCCAACAACGAGGATTCTACTCACAGAGATCTCGAAATCAACAAACTTCTCCGAATATGTGCTCATATCATTATCGAAGCAAAACTTATACTCGCCAACCTCATTGGCCGTGAAGACGAAGTCGCCCTGACGCTCCTTCTCTCCATCCAAAATGACCTTGCCTCCGGGACCAGTTACTCCATAATTGATGTCGAACGAACCACCAGATTGCACCTGTGGTAAAAGCCAGTCAGCGGGGCAGTTCGCAAGGCAATGCGCATAGAACCTACGGCGAAGTAGAAGGCAATCTTGGAGCCCTTCTTTTCGGCTGCGGCGTAAAAGCAAGCCTGCTCATTAGCACCAATCTTATAAGTTAAAGCGGTTGCCGAGACTAAAGAAAAAAGGCAGGCGAATAGCCCGGCCGAAAATAACGTTAACTTCATGTTGTGTTGTTGTGCGCAGTCGGAGGATATGAAGTTGGTCGAAAGCTCGGGGGACCTTCTGGACAACTTGTCGCAAGCGATAATTGCTTTAGCTGCCACGCCTGAACATTGAATTCATGGGCCAACTGTCAGGGGTCGGGTTATTACTTGGCCCGACCGCTAAGGTCGGTACTTTGGTACCCATCTTTGATACTTTACCCCCTAAGTGTACCTAGGCTTAGCAGCTCGTACAGAGTTTAATCAGTCAAACTTGATTGGTCCCAGATAAAGCATACCGGCGGGGATAGTGGAGAGCTTCAGCCACAAGTACAGGCATAGACAGGCAATAGATGTAACTCTATCACTCCACTGTCGTCACAGCTACCTAACCTTGTAGTAGGCTAACATTGCGACAGGAGGTTCGGTAACTTGCGACGGAAACCCTACCTTCGCCCTACTTTTCAACTTTGCATCTACAACTTTTAGATGGCCTTTCCCTACCATCTGTTCGTGACGCCATCATAGGCCTCCATCTGCGGAGTTTATTTTTTTATCTCAAATCTATACCCATTTCTTCCTCTCATTCATATATATTAGATTTCTAGGCTACTCATCTAAGTCTCTAAATACCTATTAGGTGGTCCGGCGAATCATTCGCCATATAAGTCGAGCTTGACTTGTGTCCCTTTTCGGCCCCCGAATTTATTACGCTGTTAATGATGGGGGAACACACTAAGAGGACGGCGGCGATCACGTCCACAGGAATTAGAATCGCTTCAATCGTCTTTCTACGATGGGTAAGAGTTTCACCCCCTAACCCCTAATATGAATTCTACTAACAACAGCAGGTCGCTTTACCCGTAAGTTACACTAATTATTGCGCCGTCTACGCGATATGGCCTCTACTTAAACTTACTAACGACTTCAGCCCTTTATCCCGATAATTTATACACTATTCGCAATATATCTTCCATCCTTCATCTCAACTTACGCGACCGAATCTAAATACGAACTTATTGACGAAGTCGATATAGTCCTTAAGGAGGACATCTTGAATAAAGATGATGTTGCAAATGGAACAACCAATGAAGCTGTCGTAGTTGAGGAGGTTGATGTTGAAGAGACAGCAGAAATCGTGAAGAAGCCCCTAAGTCCCCTTAGCACCCTCTTAAAAGGGACCCCGAATCCGAATAGTTTTCTCTTGACGGCGTTAACATTCTTACTCAATGTCGCCTGCGTCGCGATGGTCACTGACATGGTATACACACCCCGGTGGTTCCATCCCAGTCATGATCTTTCTTTTGCTCGTGTTGGATACGTCTCAGACAGCGAGGCGAAACTGCTGATCCGGGAGCCCGATCAGACCAAAATGCCTGTCACTGTTCAAGTTCATATCAAAGATGCACAGCCGCCGTTTGATAACCCTCTATGGCAAACAGCTGGCAGTATTCTTTCGACGACTAACGAGACCGACTTTACCGCGGTGGTCAATATTCCCCTGAGCCATTCTAAGCAGCGGGTGTACGAATGGACCACCTCGAACAATCACTCAGGTGAATTCACATCTGCTCCTAAGCCGGGTTCCCTACCGGAGCTTTTTGATGGCAAATTTACCTTCCTATCTACCTCGTGTATTGTTCCGCGTCTTCCTTATTCTCCGTTCGATCACCCTTTAGCTTTCCCAGGCATGAAACATCTGGCGAAAGTATTACCGAGCTTGGGCGCGCAGTTTATGTTGTTCCTTGGTGATTTCATTTACATCGAAGTACCTCAGCGATTCGGCGACTCCGTTGAGAATTATCGACAGAAGTATCGCCAAGTCTATGCTTCACCCGACTGGCCAGCCGTAGGCCAAAATCTTAGCTGGATTCATGTTCTTGACGACCACGAAATCTCCAACGACTGGGATTCGAAGTCGACCGGTGTATATGAAACGGCCGTAGACCCCTGGCACCATTATCAGACCGCGGTAAACCCTCCGGAGGCTAAGAAGGCAGGGGGTCAGGGCATCGTATCACGCAAAGGGGCCACATACTTCTCATTCATTCAAGGACCTGCTAGCTTCTTCATGCTTGACACCAGAAGTTATCGATCCAAGAACTCGGAGCCGTTCGATAGCGAAAACAAGACGATGCTTGGCGACACACAACTCGAAGATTTCCTTGATTGGGTGCGCCGCCCAGAACCTAAGGGTGTTAAATGGAAGATTGTTGCCAGTTCCGTCCCATTCACGAAGAACTGGAGGGTGAACACCAAAGACACCTGGGGTGGCTTCCTCTCTGAGCGCCGAAAGATTCTCGAGGCTATGTGGGATGCTAGTAGCCATGGAGTAGGCTTTGTGATCCTATCTGGAGACCGCCATGAATTTGGTGCGACAGCCTTCCCGCCGCCGAAGAATAGCACATGGTCAGAGAGTGCGACTGTCCATGAGTTCTCGGCAAGCCCTCTTAACCAGTTCTTTTCGCCTATCCCTACCTACTCACAGACAGACGATGAAGATGTCCAGCTCAAGTAAGTTACGCGATAACCCCCCTAAATTAGCAGTACATTGACAACAGTAGATATATAAACGCGGGCAACTCTAAGTTTGGCGCGATTACCATCGAGAAGTTTGCAGAAGGCGAGCAGAGCAGCTTGAAGTACACCGTCTATATCGACGGCGAGGAGAAGTGGAACACCGTGATACTATCGCCGGAATCATTACATCCGGCGAAGACAGGCGGCTCTTTCTGGGATAGGCTTAGGGGAATTTGATCCTAATATGGGTAATCTCACATATAATACACAGCTAGCTATGTGCTCGCTACCATGCTCTCGGTTGAGCATCGAATTTGCTGGGCAGATCAATAGACCATAGTTTTTAATGCAAAACGACGCAATTGTTATAGGGTGCAAGATGCTAAACGTGATACTCTATCTTTTATTCCAGTTATATTTACAGTCTACCTTTCCACCCCACATCTCCCTTAAACATAGTACCAATCATGTCAAGCCTATAATTACTAGGTTAGTCACAAGATTTTGTAGTACCACTCTCAGAGACCGTCATGGGCGGGGTGCTGCTGGACCTTGAGCTGCGGCCCCTGGTTGATGTTCTCGAGTGCCTCTGATCCGAAAAATCGGAATATCGGGCCCATGCACCATAGGGCCATGCTTGTCCCCTTAATAGCTCTCCTGACAGGCGCGCTTCGTGAAGTAGTTGCTGCCACCTCTCGCCCAGTTCTTCGATGTCCTTCTTTATGTCAGCTAGGGCTCTAGGGCCTTGATGTTCCTGCTCCTCTTCTTCGCTGCTGTTTATAATCATATGAGAGTGTAGACCCTTTTTGATCGCCTCCTGCTGCTCTGATTTAGTGCGGTGATGCGGAGGTCCTGGCGAGGATTCGGAGCCTATGTCCTTGGTTTTGCCCTTTTCATCTCCCCCTTTCTCGGCTTGATGGGGGGTTACAGTTATGTCGGAGTCTTTCCCTGCTGGTCTCTGCAAGCTTGGTTTTTGCTTGGGCGATGGTGATGGCGTGCTGATTGGCGAGACTATGTCTTCCGAATCCTTGGACTCGGTAGCAGGGCTGTTTGGTATGCTGCCATTTCCCTGTTGTTTACTTGGGTTCTTCCTATGCTGCTGACTCCGTTTCTCGGGCTTAACCGCTTCAGGACCGTAAGCTGCTAAGGTCGGGAGGTCCTCAAATATGTAAAGCCCGCCTTGAACAAATTCCTTAGGAGGTATCTCCGCAAATGCTTGTCTATTGATGCTATCCGAGATATATGTGAAATATATCTGAGGGCCTACATGTGGTGCGGCCCGGCGAGCTGGCGATAAAGATTCTGGCACGCCCGGGTGTTGTCGTGGATACCTTGGCCCTTTCGGCTTCGGATGCTTCGAAGACCTATTATAAGAATAGTCGTGATAGTAAGATGACCTGTCCATAGGGAAGCCATCCACTCCAGGATTAGGACTATAAGTAGGGTTGCCTCCCGGTCTCCTAGGTATTGTATGGTCTGCCTGCATATAATTGTAATGAGCACCAGACACTGGACGGCGAGGTATCGGATTGGGTGGCTGCGTTGATCCGTCGTGGTTTCTCCGGCCGTGATTAATAGGATTCTGGCTTCCAGCTGTATTAGATGGTTGTGCGTTAGATAGTTGCTCTATACCCCCGTGCCGCGGTAATTCTTGATCATTAAACCTGCCCAGCTCAGCCGGGTTGTTTGGTGTCCCCGGTGGGGGAGGGTGAGGAGAAGAAGGGGGGAGAGGGTTTGCCGGCGGGTCACCAGCAGCTTTGTCGTCACTAAGTTTTTCTATTATTAATTCACAGCACTTTTTGATTTTATCTTTCCATGTTTTTACTGGCGGGCGGTCTGGAGCATCAGGACCTTTTGTCAGAGGAGGGTAGTGCTTCATGCGATAGAGATAACATCCCCCCATGCCGAAGAGGACGAAGAATATTGCAAGCATAATAGATACTACGATTGCTGGCTTCTGAGGTACGGGCTTGTTATAGGCGAGAGTTGCGATGAGGACACCACCAGCAGAGACCAAGATGAGGCTCACAATGCAGCATGGTATAACTTTGTAAGTGATATCTCGCACACAGCTGACTCTGCGAGTGCTTTTAAGCCTAGCTTGGCCCCCTTCCAAGTCACCTAGGGGTTCATTTTCTGTTACAACTGTGGCCATGGTAGTTGGGGTTAGAGGGTATTTCATGAATTGACAGCATCGAGTCACCTCTGCCATATTTGAATAGGCAATATAATAAATGGTAGATATTTCTCGAACAACTGTGCATATTCTATAAGAAGGTTCTAGGTTGGTTGCTACTTTGATATTAATTAACAAAGATGCATTACAAAAGACTCGAGAAAACAATAGAACGTATGAGCTTAAGATTTAGTTATAGCATTAGTTAGATTTTATAGTTATATGCTTTAAATTAAGTTGATTCCCTACTTACTGCATGTTAGAAAGCTACACGCTTATAAAACGCTATATAATATAGAACTATGTCGATAATTATAAGCCAACGGAAAATTAGTACACGATAGGAACGGTGATACCAAAGAGCATCTTGATATGCATCAATATATTAGCTTGTTCTCGAGTGTCCGAGTATTAGGCGGAAGATACCAGGATAATAATAGTCGATGCACATGCATGGCTAAGTGAAACATATCTAACTACCTCCTAATATGTCTCGCTAATATGGTTATTGTGTTTTGCGTTTCGTAATAAGTACTGAGTAGTGAAACTATTGTGATAACCTGAGCTTATATGTGCTATAGACTCTATATATATAGTTGTACCTTAAGAGGCACCTTTAAGGGGACAAGGAGTAATAGGAGATGTACATGTAAGTCTAAGAGACCAGCTTACTTGTGGCGCAGCAAGAACTAAAGCTTAGCCACATCCACTAATGAATATGTAGGTTATAGATAATAGGTTGATTTTAGTTCTCATGGCCTCCACTACGATGGCCCCATTTCAATCGTCTTAGACTTCTTTCGAGGTTCGAAGGAGTGGCTTAATTGCTACACCCAGCCCCTATACCTCTACTCATCCATACGCGTTTTATTATAGGTCAATATGAGTTTTAATCTTAGAACGATAAGATGCAGTCGACATATGATGAGGTTCGTAGTTGAGATTTCTAGCTCGAGATAAGTCAAAGCTGACAATACTTGTTTGTAGTTGGGCGGCCGGAATTCGCCGTAGTCTACCGCCTTTGTACCACTTGCAAGCCAGAACACTGGCAACGACTTCTGAGAAGCCTCTTGTGTCAAGTTCGAGTGGCCACCTCAAGTTTTCATACCCTAATGCCGTTAGCAACTTGAAACGGTCCTCACTGTAAGTAATTGGCTTTGTCCAACTACAAATATTGCCGTATCTATTATGGTAACACTTGGGAAGACCCAATATCTGGCTACGGTATGTGAACCCTTCATGATAGATGTTACGCAGTTGTGTAGCTCATCTTTTAAGGGACAATTGCCGATGCACTAGCTGTGTTCACCAAGATACCATGCAGAGGAATTTCAATACATTCGACGTATGTCTGTCTTCCCCAATATAACTTTGCAAGCATTCTAAAGTGTACTCAGATACCGGAGGATATTGAGCCCTCTCAGATTAAAGCAGACCATGATGGAGTAAAAATACAATGTAAGAGCTTAGTATCATTGTATTTAATGGCTTCTAAATAATATCATACTCATTTTTGTAGGGTCAGGAGATGCACACGAAAGCTTCTATCCATGGGACTTTCTTGAATTCTACCTAAAGTCTAATAAAAGAGCACCGGAGCCTATTGAGTACGTCTTACCTTGATTGAAAAATAACTCAAATTTGACTAACACGTTACAGATCAGAGTATTTCGGAGCACAAGGAGCAAAGGGCTCGCGAAGCTGGCCCCCATCCTTGAATTACGGGGATTTTTCGGCAAACGAAACCGAGGCTGTCGGCCGTTTGACGGGTTTTATCGTAAGTCTCTTAGTCTGGCTAAAAGGGGCTTATACTTAGGATTATCTTTAGAGACGTAATGGTTTTGCATTTGTTACCGATGTGCCGGTTGACTCGGCAGAACCAACTGAGAAGCTACTGGAGAAGATCGCCTTTATAAGGCAGACGCATTACGGCGGCTTTTACGACTTCATTCCGGACCTCGCCCTTGCCGACACCGCTTACACCAATATAGCATTAGGAGCTCATACTGACACGACTTACTTCACTGATCCCGCTGGGCTTCAAGCGTTCCATCTCCTTTCCCACACCGGCCCTAGCAGCGAAGCCAATCCAGGAGAAAATCTCGGAGGCCAATCCCTACTTGTCGATGGATTCCATGCTGCGGATATTCTTAAGAAAGAGGACCCAAAGTCATTTGAGGTGCTGAGCCGGGTCAAACTTCCGTGGCATGCTAGCGGCAATAAGGGGATCACCATATCACCTGACAAGCTGTATCCTGTTCTCGAGGTAGATGAAAGCACTGGCAAGATGCATCGAGTTAGATGGAACAACGACGATCGTGGAGTCGTCCCTTTCGACAGCTCCTACTCTCCAGATGGGTGGTATAGGGCCGCAAGGAAGTGGCACGACATCTTGAGAAGAGAGTCTATCGAATATTGGTTTCAGTTAAAGCCGGGCAATCTCCTAGGTGAGTCTACACGATCTCAATTAGGATTTCTACTTATATGGATTTATAGTGTTCGACAACTGGAGGGTTTTACATGGCAGAAGCGCCTTTACTGGAGTACGAAGAATATGCGGTGGATATAGTGAGTTCGATATTTCTTTCATCTGCATCGTAACAGCTATACAGTATTAACTAACATCTCCCCAGTTAATCGGGATGATTTTATCTCGAGATGGAGAAACACTAATTACCCACGGGACGAGATCCTAAAGCGAATTATAGGCTAACTTTTATCCCTGGCGCTACCGGCCATACTCGGCATAACATGCTCGGGTAGAAATATCCCTTGACTGTCAGGTTTAGACCTAGGATTTTGGAGGCTAAGAGACGACACAAGTAACGCCGGTGTAGTGTACTTACAGAGCTAGGTATTTTATTTGCCTTATTTGGCAACCCGTTAACTTGACTCACCTTGTTCTTACGTTATATTTGCATAGGAACGTCGTTATTCCTTAACTTCTCCAACATGCCTGGCGGGTATCAAGTGACCCCCCCTCATTACCCCATTGCCTAATGTCTGGGGGAAACGACCGAAGCGGTTTACGCCCTATACATAGAACGAAAGCTGGGAATCTAGCTTGCGCTTATCTCCATACCCTCCATGTGTTAATGCAAGACGAGCCCACGAGTTCACGAGCTTGCATTTGGCGCATCAATCCCACGTTGTTTTGGATGGCCACTTAAATAAGAGCTGCAGTAGTCAGGCGTCCTAGCAAACCAGCTTTCACAATTCGCTTTAGGCGGTTATTACTCCGCAGTTTTCTTGCAGGGTATAGATCTTAGCAGGCGACCCTTTACTGCACCTGGACGTCATCTTCGGCCCGGGTCCATCACATCGGCGCAATTCGGTGATTATCGTATAGGGTCTGTAGTTTGCGGGATACCACGTCTTTATACCACGTCTTTATATATGATTAATTCTAATGTTTTCTTTTTTCCGCCATGCGTCACTTGCTATTTAAACACTTCTCCTTTCTCTTTCATTGTCTAGAACAAAGAATACCAACTCTCGGTACTCATTCTCGGGTTACTACACCTTCCCAGTTTTCTGATTTTCTAGACCATCTTATACAGACCCAACCGTCAAGATGGCTGATATGAACACTGGCACTTTTAAACATGACATTACAGAACCTCCTAAATCTAATCTAGTCTTGCCGTTATTTTCCCTTAAGGGCAAGACGGCTATCGTATCTGGCGCTGGCGCTGGAATTGGTCTTTCGATAGCTCATGCATTTGGTATGAACGATGTCCCCTATCTCGCAGTCTAGGTTCCCGTAGCATTGAACATACACTAACAAAGAATAGTAAGTTGATAACGCATTGTTATTTCAATGCTCCCATAAGAGCCGCGACCCTTACAATCGAACCCAGTAATAGAGCGCAAGACACAGACTCCGTTAAAAACCGAAAGGTTCTAACGGTACTCACGATTTGCTCTACCGTAGTAGACTAACTCGTACTAGGCCGAAGCGGGAGCCGATGTTGCGATATGGTACAACTCCAACAAGAAGGCCGTAGAAGAGGCTGCCAATGTCGAGAAAACTTATGGCGTTAAGTGTGAGTAGATAGTCTTAGGCCTCGCAACTCCAATGTACCTAATCTGAACTTCGATGAATAGGCAAGGCCTACCAGGTCAACGTAACGACATGGGAAACGGTCCAAGCCGCCGTTGACGACATCGTTAATGAGTTTAACGGGAGGCTCGATATCTTTGTCGCGAACTCGGGTATTGCGTGGGAAGATGGGCCCTTCATCGATGGCCCACTCGAGACAATGCAGAAAGTGTTGAGGGTTAATATTGACGGCACCTTGTTTTGCGCACGAGCTGCCGCTCTACACTGGAGGCGGCAGAAGAAAGAGGGCACTACCATCGACGGACAGCCGCTAGACAACTTCAGCTATGGCAGTTTCATCAGCACCGCTAGCATGAGCGGCCATATCGTCAATATTCCTCAGCAGCAGACTGTATACAACGCGTCTAAAGCTGCGATCACCCATGCCTGTAGGTTCGACTTAGCCATGACCTTAAGATCCTGTACTTACACTAGTCGCAGGCAAGTCATTGGCGATTGAATGGGTTGGCTTTGCGCGTGCTAACTCAGTTTCCCCGGGTTACATTAAGACGGATATTTCAGCCTTTATCCCTCCTGAGACCAAGAAAGTCTTTAAGGACAAGATCCCGATGGGGTAGGTTCCTCTTTTGCCGCCATCCTAACTTCATCATTTAACCCTGACTGTAGACGGGAGGGCGAGCCTGAAGAACTGAAGGGCACCTATCTGTACCTAGCCTCTGACGCCTCCTCGTATACGACTGGTATCGATATCATTGTCGACGGTGGCTACTGCGCGCCGTAAAGGAAACATTGAGATCTCGGTTGACTTTTCTGGTTGGGATAAATGGAAACTTCCATAGCGCTAGACTCTTGGTGGTAGAGGCGTTTCTCCGTCGTTATTTTATAGAGAAGGTAGGCGTCTAGATTCTTGAAGCTTATCAGGATACCCTTATGAAGAAATTATTTTATATTATTTGACTTAAGGTTAAATCGTTTGATATGTAACTCGTCTTAGCTAAGCGTCACGTGTAAGTGTTGGCTAAGTGTAGATGGTTCATGCGTTTATCGCGGATGAAGTCATCGTCAGGGGTGAGCATATGTTATTACGCATTGATGATTAGGTAGGTGGTATGGCAGGCTCCTGTTGGTGTAACGATACTTCAGAAGATAGGACAGATAGACAGAGCAAATGCCTGCGTTGAATTAAGTATTTAATGAGGTACATGGCTGGTATTGGAATACCTAAGCTCTTATCGCATCTGTACTGGTGTAGATAAGAACTAATTGAAGCTTTTGTTACCCTTGGGCATTAGGTACATGTAGGTTAAAAATGTCCACAATGCACATGCTCGGAAAATGTATTATCAGATCTCCTAAATATGGGAGGGACCCTTTTAGAATCCATTCTAAATCCACACCGAGAATCGCATAAACCAACCATATCTAGTTGGGTTTTTTACCTCCTATGTCATTATCACCTTTTCGGGGAGGCTTATTTGAAGTCACATAAGGTACATATATGTAGGTACCTACGTAGCTCAGCCTGAAGGCCTAGAATTGAAGTACCTTTTTCGTATTCCCTACTCCACTTACAGCGTATTACACCGCATTGTACTTCTATATATCGTATTGTACAATAGGGCATCTACAATAGGTTAGCAGGTACGAAGATAGGACTAATATGTACGTGCCTACCTAAGGATATCATGTAGCCAATACAGCGAGCTCCAGCTTTAAGGAGGTGCAAGAGCAGGTACATAATCTTTAGCGTAGCACACAGCACGTAACGAAGAAGTAACACACACTCCCCTGATACCTCCCACTTAGATCGTTTTTCGTGCCTTGCCAATCCTGCCTGCCTTCCGCCGCCTAACTTGCTAACTCATCATTTTCATTATTATTCTCCAGTTTCAGCCCTCGTGCTCTTTTCCACTTCTTCTTCAACATTCAACATATCCACTAACTTCAACGGCCCAATAGATCTCCAAGTTGACTTAATTTTATTCCCCATTTCTCTTCACACTTTTGCTGCTTGAAGCGCTGTTATTATCCGACCCTCGTAGCTAAAGGCGCATCATTGTTCATCAACTAACTACATTTCACTATGGACGCTGGAGAGGGCCAGGCGCCTTTCTCCCCTCCTGCGGGTTCAGATCCACGCAACGTTCAGGTCGACAATGCCATTCGCGCTATTCAGGAGAAGAAGCCTCTCCCTGAGATCGACTTCAGCATCCATACTATGGAAGATGGTGCACAAGTTAGCACTATGGAACGGGTTTGCAAAGGTAGGCTGCTCAACCCCGAATTCTTAGGAACTACCCCGCCACTCAGTTAAAATGATGATTGACTGACCGACCGTGTATTTAGATGTTCAAGCGCCCGCCACATTCAAGCCTACCGACGAGCAGTTTTTCGAGGATGATACCCATACGAAACCCAACATTACTTTTTTGAAGCAGCACTTTTATCGCGAGGGTCGATTGACCGACGAGCAAGCCTTATGGATCATCAAGACCGGCACTGAACTCCTACGTAGCGAGCCCAACCTATTGGAGATGGATGCCCCTATAACCGTCTGCGGTGATGTTCACGGCCAATACTATGATCTGATGAAGCTTTTCGAAGTCGGTGGCGACCCGGCTGAGACTCGGTATCTCTTCCTTGGTGATTACGTCGATCGAGGCTACTTCAGTATCGAGTGTGTCCTATACCTGTGGTGCCTAAAGATACATTACCCAAAAACTCTTTGGTTGCTACGCGGGAACCATGAGTGTCGCCATTTGACCGACTACTTCACCTTCAAGCTTGAGTGCAAGCATAAGTACTCCGAGGCTATCTACGAAGCTTGTATGGAATCCTTTTGTTCCCTTCCGCTTGCTGCTGTAATGAATAAACAATTCCTCTGCATCCACGGAGGGCTCAGTCCTGAGCTGCATACTTTGGATGATCTGAGAAATGTAGGTCCTCAAATATTCTCCTTGGCCTTATCTCTAGTGTAAGCTATGGTCTTTTGCTGACCTCCGATAGATTGACCGCTTCCGGGAGCCGCCTACACAAGGATTGATGTGCGATATCCTATGGGCTGATCCCCTAGAGGATTTTGGTCAGGAGAAGACTAGTGAATACTTCATGCACAATCATGTGCGCGGTTGTTCGTATTTTTTCTCCTACCCTGCAGCATGCGCGTTCTTAGAGAAGAACAACCTGCTCTCTATAATTCGAGCACACGAGGCTCAAGACGCCGGTTATCGTATGTACCGTAAGACTAGAACTACTGGATTCCCAAGCGTTATGACCATATTCTCCGCGCCCAACTACCTTGACGTTTACAACAACAAGGCGGCGGTATTGAAATACGAGAACAACGTTATGAACATTCGGCAGTTCAATTGCACACCGCATCCGTACTGGCTTCCTAATTTTATGGACGTATTTACCTGGTCTTTACCGTTTGTTGGTGAGAAGATTACCGACATGTTAATCGCTATCCTGCATACCTGCTCCGAGGAGGAGCTTAAAGAGGAAACACCTCTATCGTCATCTCCTGGCCCGCAGTCGCCTCCACTCGGGGGTCCTTTGTCAGATCCAGATTCGATTGAGTACAAGAGACGGGCCATTAAGAATAAAATCTTGGCTATTGGTCGACTGTCCCGAGTGTTCCAAGTACTTCGGGAGGAATCCGAGAGAGTTACGGAACTCAAGACCGTATCCGGCGGACGACTACCTGCGGGTACACTCATGCTTGGCGCAGAGGGGATCAAGAATGCTATTAATACCTTCGAGGATGCTAGGAAAGTCGATATCCAGAACGAGAGATTGCCACCTAGTCACGAGGAAGTTCAGAAGCACCAAGAAGAGGAACGACAGCAGGCATTGGAGAGGGCCTCCCGGGAGGCTGACAATGATAAGAAACTACAGACTCTTTCCAGGAGGTTGAGCACGTAAGTACTGACTTGTTATCGTCTTATAAGCATCCGCTTACAACCAAGCAGGGATCGCAAGCGATGATCCAATGCGAGTATATATCAGCTAATCGTTGTGATAGTGGGTGAATATCAACTCGGTGTTCGCGTTTATAGTGGTTGCGCTTGATGCATATCTTGGCTTAGCAGATTAGAACATCCTATCGAGGTAGTACTTTTGGTAATTCTTCGAACGATACTAGTGAAGCCATGCCTGGATTATTGCTCTAATAGCACAATACCGAGGATTCAAGGGTCTCTAATGAGACAAGCTGGACGATACAGTTCCATGTGACCGACGCAGAATTGAGATGAACGCGGTGTTGGGGAAAGGATGTCTTACGATACTTGGCGAGTTAATGAAAATCTTGGAACTGTGCTAGAACCCTAGGACGGTACTAGCCCTACGAAAATCTGACCTTGATCTACTATTATCCGTAGAACCGATTTAACGTCATATGAAAGTACTTAGACATGTGATTACTGAATTAGACGAATACTTGACGCATGGGACGACTAATCATGGTACTGACGAGGTATGACTCCTAGATTCTTCGACTCCCAAGCCAGTCTCGTTCCGCCCTTACGTCAACGGCTTGATAGCCCATCCTTAGGTACCTAGTTAGTGAGTAGCGTGGCTAAAGCGAAGCTATTCATCCACCCTTTTAATTGGCCTCGCACTCCTTTGATAGCGGTAGAAGCTTCTCTTATCCCGCCTATACAAAACACCGCCCAATTCTAAACCTACTCACATATCAACGTTGATCGTATGACCTAGAAGATAGCCAGTATATTAGGCGGACTGGCGACGCCGCCGGGGACATTACACGGCTCGCTGACGACGAAGAAGGACCAGCGCTTCTGGGCCTCACAGTATGCGGCGAGCTTTTCTAGGTCAAATAGCTCGCCGATCGGACATCCCCAGCCAGAGAGAAGGACTTCGTGCAGGATGTGCGGGGAGTCGGGGGGTGCGGGCCAGCTCTCGACTATAGGATAAGTGTTAGTGGTAAAGGGGAAGAGGTTGGAAGGAGGCTAGTGATTAGCTACGTACAAGAGGGCTGGTCTCCTGCCACGGCTGAGAAGTGCTCCCAGATCCAGCGCAGCATGGCTTCCGACCGCTCGACGCCGCCGAAGTGGTGCGGGACTACGGCTTGGTAGGCGCTGAGCTCGGTGTCGGTTTTCTGGGGGTAGGTTGCTGTGAAGCCTATGCGTGTTGTTAGTAAACTGTTTTGGGTACTCATCTGCAATAAAGGTAAGGGGGCTAGATGTTGAAATAAGGAGGATAGGGCAGGGGGAAATACGTGCCTGAGCGGATGAATAAGATATCGCCAAATTTAACCTCAGTTCCTTGCGTAGCCAGACACGCCTGCAGATCCTCAAGCGGGATTGCATCGCTCTTAAACGGGTCGTAAGGCTTAAGGTCAGCAGTAGGCTGCGCGAGCCGCCAGCTGTGGTAATCGACTAAGACGCCGCGGCCTACGATACCCTGTTCCGCCCACGCTGTTGGCTTGTAAGCTCATTATTCCGCACACATATATATACCAACCCCCACTCTACCCATCCCCCCCTATCTAGAAAGTAAACGCACCATGTATCCCATTAACCGTAGTCTTCCCACCGTCCTCACCGACACCGTGTATATCATCCATAGTCACGCCGTTATAAAACCGCGCCTCGCGCTGGTAAGCATAGTGTCGTAAGCCGTCCCATTGCGTCGATACCTGCGAGTTGAAGGTCCAGACGTCGTCGTTGACGACGCGCGGGGACTTGCGGATGAGGGATTGTGTGAATACGTGGCGCGAGAAGAAGGATTTTTGGGGCTGCGCGTTGAGGGGCCAGTTTAGGGAAATGCTAGATTGGGTAGGTTAGGTATATGGGATTAGCTGGTTGAGGTGGTTGTGGGGAGTATATAGGAAAGGGAGAAGGATGAGGTAGGTAGGTAGGTATGCATACCGGCGGCCTGTCTTGATCTCGTTCTTGGCTGCGGCGGCTACTCGCTCGTCTGTTAGCCGGTTGAGTGTTCCTAGCTCGTCTTTGTCGCCGTATAAACGCCATGCCGAGTAGTGCGGGTCTGTCTGCCGTAGGGGGAGGTCCTCGAAGTTCGGGATCCCGTTGTTGTTGAGCTTGAATCCGGAGACTGGCGGAGCCATGGTTGTGCGTATGTGTAAGTCAAGTGAATACTTATTTATGATTTTGATTAAATGCCTTTATTATAGAAGGAGTGTTCCTTGCGACTGATGGATCGGTAAACTGTCTACCTCATAATATATTCTGTATATAGAAAATATTGGTTCTATTCATAGTGGCATGGCAACACGTAGTCTATCATGACGAAATGACGCTATCCCCTCCTTTTATCCTAGCACCCTTTCAAAGTCGTGTCGCGTCGGGAAAGGAAATGATGCCGATCGTAAGCCATCCATCTCCCCGCACTCGGATATGTTTCACGGTTGAGATGCGGATTGAGGTTAACCCAGATCTTTACGCCTCTGCCTTGAAGTATAGCACTATCTCGAGCGCTGTTATATGACCCCACAATGGAAGCTGGTTCGCTTGGCGGGTTAATGTGTAGCGAACCTTTCCCATCTGTGGAATTGGTAGCATTAGCGCAGTGGTGTGTCTGATGTGGTATATATCTATTTACTTGCTTATCTCTATTAACTCAGTCGTGTGCTCACTCGGAGTGGTATCATCACAGTTCATATGTAAACGCAGCAACTATATAGCCACATAACTCATTATCATCACTGAACCATGCCCGCGTGAAAATAAGAATGTTAAGGTGCACTTCTGTTACCTACTACCCATGGTTGCATGATTCGCATCCTGGGGAACGACAATACCAAACTTATCATAAGGGAAATTCTCCAGGCTAACAAGCTGTTCGGCCCAGCCATCATCAACCACGCCGAGCTGTTCGTCATTGCCAATGGGATATAACGCCGTTCTACCGGCAAGCACCTCTTTCTCCTTGCCCTTATACTCGGCAGCGAGGCCAAGATGAGGAACCCATACGGCCCTCATGCCTGCCCTCCGCCCCGCCTCCACGCCTAGGACGCTGTCTTCGAAGACTAGGCACTCGTTAGGCGTGATCCTTGGAATTCCCTCAGGTAGTGATGAATTAATTGCTTGGAGGGCGAGTAGGTAGATATCGGGAGCCGGCTTGCCACGCTGAATTCTGGGATCGTCTCCTAGGACCCGATGTTCCTCTGGAATTAGATCCAGAACAGCCTTCGTTTCCGGCCGCGAAGTCTTTAGCTCGTAGTTCGCTTTATGGCTACTCGTAGCGAGGGCAATTTCAACCGGTAACCCCTGTATATTCTTCGCGCTCCTAAGATCCTTGAGAAGCTTCTCTACCCCGGGGAGAGGCCTGCACTCCTGGAAATGGATCCGGTGTTGTTCAGCTTGTTCCTCTTTGAACTGCTCTCTTGAAATTGGTAGCTGGGCCCAGCTGTGAAAGGTGTCGCCGTGGGATGAGCCAGGGACGCCCATCAGCTGAGCCTTGATGGACCAGGGGAGACGGGGTCGTCCGTATTTGGTCAGAACTATGTCGGCGCAAAGAGTGTATAAATCCTCGGTGTTAATAAGGAGACCGTCCATGTCAAACAGACACGCCCGAATTGGGGGAAGGGTTTGGGGAGGTACTCCGGAGATCGATTCCGGGCCCTCATTTTGATCCGCAGTCACCATAACTGAAATAACTAAGGTAAAGTATCGAGTGGTTCCGATTTATAGATTACGTAGTCAGCTAGGAATGTACGGCGGCTTGTATTTTGAATTCGATATTGAACCGAATACTAAGTAACATGCGAGATTGGGAACCGGTTACTCCCGCCGGGATTTAATGGTTTTGTTCGTCTAAGCTAGACTTGGCCCGCCGGTGGCCGGAGGAGATCGCCTCAATTACTTAACCCAAGCTTTTTGGGTTCGACTGAACATGCCACTGAGAAAATGCGTAGCAAGGGAGCATGAATAACTAGAAGCCCGATTAGCTACCTACGTATTAGACGCTATCGACTACAGATGCTGTGTATGTTGACGAATTGCAAGGGCTTGTGTCTTGTTATTGGATAATCTGCAAGCTTCTGCATAACACCCCCACTCAATTATCTATCTCACTGCCGTTTACTGAGGTGATTGACTCTGAGACTCTAAAGATATAAGAAACCTCTAATCCGGTACATAATCCATTTTCTAACATTTGTCTTGAAATTTTTTGGCTGTCTATAAAAGGCATAATGGCTGGAACTACGAAACTTGAACTTCGAACGGCTCTTGGCCCTGTCTTTCGGGATGTACTACCGAATCCTCCTCGGGACTGTACGACTGATGAAATCCCAATTATCGACTTAGCACTGATGTTTTCTGAGAAGCTCTCCGACCGTAAAAGTGTCGCCGATAATATCAGATCGGCTGCTACTAATAATGGTTTCTTCTATATCAAGAACCATGGCATACCGGAAGAAGTCATTGCTCAATGCAAGAAGCAAGTAATCAACTTTATGAGACAGCCACTAGAGAAGAAGATGCTAGTGGACTCCAGAACACATAGCAAGTATTATAATGGATACCTTGGAAATCGGAAGGCTCAGATCTCTCGAACCGAGAGTGCCGACGTTAGAGAGTCATTTTCATTTCGGTATAGCCCAGAGCTCGATCCAGATCATCCAATGAATACTTCTGAGCTTCCTGATGAGGTGAGATCATGGATCCGCGCAGAAGACTTCGTGGTACGTATATTTGACCTTTGTTTATCTACTCTAAGTGGTACCGAGTTCGCTGATTTTTTGGCGTTAAAGTGGGAGGGCACAAAGCATTTGCCAAACTTTAAGGAGGACACTCTCGCATATTGGAGGAGCTGCTTAACTCTAGCTAGAAGACTAGTCAGAGTATTCGCTCTTTCACTAGACCTTGAGGAAGATTATTGGGACGACAAAGTCACACACCCAGGAGCAGATGGCGTCTTCAATTACTATCCGCCAAGGACTGTAGAAGAAGCTGAAAACAAGTTTGTTGGTCTAGGGAGTCACACAGACCTGCAGCTGTTTACGCTCTTGTGGCAAGACAGCGTGGGTGGTTTGCAGGTGCTGTCCAAAGAGGGGCAATGGCTGAGGGTGAGATGCAAACGGCACGAAGACTTAACCTATGCTGATAATTTCTGAAGGCACCTCCAATTGAAGGAACTCTTGTTGTCAATATCGGTGACTTCATGATGCGGCTCTGCAATGATATTTATAAATCCACTGTTCATAGAGTCACAAATGAGTCCAGCGCAGAACGTGTCTCTCTACCATTCTTCTTTGGTATGTCACTAACCCATTACTTTCCTTAAGATGTTCGCTCACTCGTTCACTCGCTTACTAGGTCTCAACTTCAACTGTGTTGAGGGTGTTGTTCCCTCATGTACCTCAGAGAAGAATCCGGCTAAATACGATCCCATCTCTTGCGGCGACTGTAAGTTTCCACATCTAGCCCGAAGGTACCCCTAATTGATGAAATTTAGGGTGTCAGATGAGATTCAAGATTGAGAGAGATGAATTCCTCAAGAATCAGGAAGCACAAAAAGCAGTGGCCCCTAGCGCTACTGTGGTAGCTATGTAGATGGGGTATTTCGCTTCATTTCACCTGATTCTATTCGAGGCGGGGTTATGATTTTGCTTGTCTGATTTCTCGGCCATCTACAAGACCTTTTGAATGAGTTCAAGAACGTCAAAGAAGGCTTCGCGTTCAGGCTTAAGCGTTTTAAGACCAAGTCCAACGACGAGGGTACGACTCTCGTCCGAGTTTCTCCTTGCGATGTGACTGGCGATTTGAACAGCATACAGCTGCGCTAGGGATTCACGCTCTTCACCACCTCCGCCAAGTAATGTTTTGGGTGTTAAGTGAGACAAGGGCAGCAAGTTAGAATTTGCTAAGGCCATGTCTACGCTGGCTGGTGATGGTGCCGATAATGGTACTTGAATCTATCATTGAATTAACACTGCTATTTGGGACATTGACTTAGTATAGTAATAATTTACCCATTGTGATAATCTACCCTCTTGAGATAGAGTAACAAGTATCTTGTCTGAGAAGTGTAGAACAGAAGCTTCGGTCGCTATTCCATCAATAGGTCCGGTAGCAGCTTTTGACTGGACCGGGAACGGCGCTTCGACTACTTGTGAGGCATCCATATGTTCAAAACGTGTAATTGAAGGCCACTTAGCTTGTAAGATGTAAGCAGTTTGGATAGTAGAGTCAAACAACCTTGCCTTAGGTTATTGATGGTAAGAACTGTGGCTGGTATTAAGACATTGTTCTTGTGGCTTGCGCTGTTGAATACCTTAGATAATCTGTTAGAGCGGGTCTGTAGCTTATAAAGTGGACTCTGTACCATCGAAACGACCTAATGCACCCCGCGCTAACTTGATTTGATTTCTGGATGAAATTCTGCCAGGCGGTCAAAATTTCAATGTGGTTTCTCTTCCCAGTACATCACTCAGTTTTCACCATCGACAACAGTAAAAATGCCAAAATTTGTGCCGCGTCAGAGGAAACACAAGGTCCTTGCGCGTGAGAAAGCGCTACAAAATGGCGTCCATGATGGTGGAGATGCACCTCCGCAGACGGACAGCAATGCGCTGGAAATTCTCCCAGACGCTCAGAAAGCAGACCGTGAAGCCAGGAGAGCTCAATTAAGAGATGAGCTAAAGGGCGAGGTTAAGGTCACCGGCAAAAAGGCCAAGCGTCTTGAAAAATATATCGATAACAAGCTCAAAAAAGATGAGAATCGAGTTCTCCTAGCTGAATTAGCTAAGAATAAGATTGACACAAGCTTGTTTTCGAGTAGTCGGAGTCTTGGCCAGGGAAAAGAGACGAAGCGCCAGGCACTTAGTCGCGCTTTGAGAGAACGAAGAGCAGGCGTTGGTGAGGACAATGATGATATCCTCTTCGAAACCAAGGATATTCTCGAGAGCGATGAATCAGAAGGTGATTTCGAAGCGCATTCAAAAACTAGTCGCTCTAAAGGTCAAGAAAGCGGATTCTCTCAAAATGCTGCGTCGGCAGTCAATGGCTCTACTACTAGCGATGCTAAAAATGCCTTACCGGAGAAATCCGCGATTTCTGTGGGGTCTGGATTAAAACGTCCTCTAGAGTTAGACGACGAGGGGCGACCAGTTATACAAAAGAGACAGAAGCGTGGTGGCGTAAAGTCGAAAGTGCATGCGAAGGCACAAATCATACTGCCTAAAATATCACCTAAGAGTACGGAAGAACGCATGGACGAGGATGAAGCTAGCGATGACGAATGGAATGGGTTTAGCTCAGACGCGTCTGCCCACGATTCAACCAAGTCCCAAGAATCCTCAGAGGATGAGTCCGACGAAGATGAATCTACGGATCAAGAGTCTAGCAGCGATGATGAATCATCCGAAGAGGAGGAGGACGTTTCGAAGAAGAAGGAGAGATCCTCTGCCTTTAAATCCTGGGCCCATGAACAGCGTAATGCAGCCCTTGGATATGAGCCTGTCGACAATAATAATTCGGTTTTGAATATTACGGTCCCCAAGGATTTCAAGCCACGGCCGCTGGAGCAAGACCCATTACCCATGGAATTACTTCCGACAAAGGACAGCGGGAGAAAGGCGTTTAGCGTTCCAGTCCAGAGGACACCTGAGATACAAGATGCGCGGCTTAAGCTACCGGTGGTAGCTGAAGAGCAGAAGATCATGGAAGCCATTCACAACAACAATGTAGTAGTAATTTGTGGTGCCACCGGATCAGGAAAAACAACACAAGTACCCCAGTTTCTATTCGAAGCTGGCTACGGCTCGCCTAACTCACCTACACAAGGCATGATCGGGGTGACACAACCACGAAAAGTCGCTGCGGTCAGCATGTCAAAGAGAGTTGGGCAAGAACTTGGTGATCGGTCAGACGCTGTCGCATACCAGATTCGATTCGAGGGCACAGTTGATGATAAGACAGCAGTTAAATTTATGACGGATGGTGTGCTTCTTCGTGAAGTCGCCAATGACATTTCACTTCGCAAATATTCTGCTATTATTATCGATGAAGCTCACGAGAGGAGCGTCAACACAGACATTCTTGTTGGGATGCTTAGCCGAGTCGTTAAGTTACGAGAGGAAATGTCTAACGAAGACCTCAAGTTGGCTCCACTGAAGTTAATTATCATGTCCGCCACTTTGCGGGTAGATGATTTCATAAAAAACCAAACATTATTCCCAATACCACCGCCGGTTCTTAACGTTGAGGGTCGGCAGCACGCGGTTACTATGCACTTTTCTAGGCAGACTCGTCACGACTATGTCGACGAGGCCTTTAAGAAAATTATGAGAGGACATCGTAAGCTCCCACCAGGTAGCTTCCTTGTCTTTCTTACTGGACATGATGAAATACAAAGGCTTAGTAAGAAGCTCAAGCTTGCGACTGGTGCTATGAATCCTATCGTATATCCAAAGGTTCGAATATCCGCCAATGACGCTCCTTTAGAAGTCGAGGATATCGACTTCGGAGAAACTAATGAAATGGGAAATGACGATTATGACCTACCGTTTATTGATGAGGAAGATGATGACGACGAGGATGATGGTGAATTCGACGTTTCGGAGGAGGTTGGTTCAGGACCCCTGAAGATGCACGTCCTGCCCCTATATTCATTATTACCCACGAGAGAACAAATGCGAGTATTTGACGATCCGCCTGAGGGCTCACGTGCCATTATACTTGCAACAAATGTTGCCGAGACAAGTTTGACGATACCTGGCGTTCGCTACGTATTTGATTCAGGGCGGTCTAAAGAACGAAGATACAATAGGGAAACTGGAGTGCAAAGCTACGAGATCGGCTGGATCAGCAAAGCCAGTGCGAATCAACGAGCTGGACGTGCTGGTCGAACTGGACCAGGTCATTGCTATCGGTTATACTCTTCTGCCGTGTATGAGCGGGACTTCCCCGAGTTTGCCGACCCCGAATTGCTGAGAATGCCTATCGAAGGCGTAGTGCTGCAGCTCAAGGCGATGCGGCTACAACACGTAGTTAACTTCCCCTTTCCTACACCACCGGAGCGACAAAGCCTTGCTAAAGCCGAGAAACTGCTTCAGTACCTATCAGCAATCACCGAATCAGGTCAGGCTACTCAAATCGGCCAGACGATGGCAAAGTTCCCCCTCCCACCCCGTTTTGCGCGTATTCTTCTAGTTGGACATCTCCACGACTGCCTACCATATACTGTGGCACTCGTCGCAGGATTATCTGTAGCGGAGGTTTTTATCCCGGAAAGCCAAGCGATACCAGCTCTAGCAGCGGATCACGAACACGATTTCCGCACCAACCAGGATGTAGCCGCGGAGAACCAGCAGATCCTAGCGCGACGGAAGTATAACCAAGTTCACCGTAACTTCTGCTCGCTAGACGATAGTTCCGACGCCATCAAGCTCCTCCAAGTCGTCGGGGAATTCGCACACGGCCCGACAGAACACTGGTGCGAGAACCACTTCGTGCGCTTCAAAGCGCTCCAAGAGGCCCAGAAACTCCGCCGGCAGATCACAAGCCTACTTCAGAAAGACATCCCCGCATTCACCAACCTAACTTTCAAAGAAAAACTAGACCGACCAACCCCCAAGCAAATCACGGCCATAAAACAAATGGTCGCCGCAGGCTTCATCGACCAAGTCGCCATCCGCGCCGACCTAGCGCCCTCCCCGCCCGAAATCTTCCGCAAACCCCGCCGCGCCATCGATGTCCCCTACGTACCCCTCAAGCCCACCGAATCCGACTCGCGCGACCCCTTAGCTGGGCTAGTATACATCCACCCGTCGTCCTCGCTCGCGCACCGCAGTCCCCAAGAATGTCCCGAGTACATCGTGTACACCAACCTGCAGCGCGCAGCCGCCGACCCGTCTGCGCAAAAGATCCCCAAGACGAGGATGCTAGCGCTGACGGATGTTACCGGGGCGCAGTTGGCCGCGCTGGCGAAGGGCACGCCGTTGCTGTCGTACGGCAAGCCGATTAAAGAGGTACCGAGGACGGATGGCGCGCGGGAGTGCTGGGTTGTGCCGTATTTGCGGGCGGAAGGGGGTGGTGGGTTGGGTTGGCCGTTGCCGGTTAGGAAGATTGTGCAGAGGAAAGTTCCGGGGAAGGGCTGGGTTGCGGAGTGATATGGGGGATTGGATTATGCTGCTTAAGTAGATTAGAGAGAAGATGGGTGATTGTGTTAGCGGGGAGTAATTCGCTGTTGTTATGTATATAAAGGGAGTCGGCGGAATTAAAAAGATAATTTGTTTACGTTCTATGCTGTATGTTTATCCCTCTGGTATCTATGAGGATGTATGTATGTATGTGTGTTACGAGTTTGAACTATTTCGTCGGAATAATACGTATGCCTTTCCATAAGTTCTTCCCTTAACCATAGCAAAGCAATACAGCATTATACTAAACCAAATACAAAAGGGCAAGATCCCAGATTAGTTAATATATTATTAGGTTAGGTAAGCTATAGTTAGAGCAATAAGATACAGTGTCACTATTCACAAATTACAATCACCAAGCCAAGCCAAACACATTCCGAATATTCATAACGCACACGCATCTATTCCGCACGGCGGCGATCTATAGCAAGCAGTCAATCGTGACGGTTCATGTACTATACAGCGAATCCTCTGCGAATGCAAACGCCTCATCTCGGCATGATACTTCGTGCCCGTCTATATCGCGAGACTGCTAATTAATTCCCCAACGCCTTGAAATACCAGACAGAACTGTTTGTGATGCTATCTAACTCGGGTTATGTCGTGTGTTATGTCTTAGTCTGATGCGATAATTCTGTCTTGCGGGGAGAGGCCATAATATCCTCTGATCATGCGGAAACAGCGTCTATCCTGTGTCTAGGTAGTAATTCCATTGCTTAGTGTTCTCGATATGGTGGTGGTGGCGCCGTAGAGGGGCCGGGAAGAGTAGTGAGGGACTGCTCGCTAGTTGGAGGTGTTGGTCCACTTGCCATTAGTCGAGTTACCTTCACCATCATTACGGGGAAGTATTGCTGGATAAACGACTCGCTATTTTATGTTAGTATATACTCGGAATGATTGGTATAGCTTAGGTCCACTTACGTGTAATAACTGTGGTCTGCGTTATGCAACTGAACAAGGTTGTGAGCCAACTCGTGGGCTAGTACAACCCACCACCAGACAGAGGCGGCAGCTTTGCCTTGCCCTGACATGTTCTCGGCGTGCAGCTGGATGAAGAAGCGTAGATTGCAGAAGATACTACCATCGCGATTGAAAGCAATCGTACCTCCCTCCTCATCGTAGAAAATGTGCAGTGAAGAGCGGTTGATAGAATAAACATCACCCACATCGGCCAGTATTAACGCAAAGGAGTTGATGGACACGTGATTATTCGTAAGGAACTGCGTAGGATTAAGATCTGGTATCGCCCTTGATACAAATACGCGCATTCCGTTCGATGCATCCGCTACAAAATTGAGATCCTTTCCTATAGTGTCATCGCAATAAGTAGCTTGTTCCTTAACTTCTCGAGTCGTCGGCGGTGAATAAACTTGGGAGGAGTCGTGAGCTCTTGTAGACATGATGGCGCTGAGAAGATTCTGCTGAACTATAGCGGGATTTGTGACCTTGCCGTCGTCCTTCTTGCCAGATTTGGACCCTGAACCTGATGAGGACTCAGCTGGCGGTAATTTTGCTGGCTCTGGATCTGACTCCATAAAGTTCCTCAGATTATCCTCTGCCTCACTAGAGGTATCAAACCCGAATCGTTTAGAGAAATTCGAGAAGAAGCCCTTATTTCTCCTAGTTTGCTGTTGTGGCGTATTGGCCGGTGGTGATGAGAAAGTTTCGCTGTCATCGGGAGATCCAAACCCGCCAGGCATGCGTGGCGGTGGTGTCCTATTCCTGCTCCTTGTTGCAGCAGCAGTAGCTGCAGCTTGAGTGTGTCTTCTGAATTCTTCTTCTCGTTCCCTGATATTGGCCTGCTCAGCATCTAAGGCCTTGCGCCTTTCTTCCTCTGCAATTCTGGCTTCAGCAGCCTTGGCTCTGAGGATGCGGTCAACATTGTATCCGCGGGCTCTTAGGTCAAGCAAATCAAGCTTCAGGAACGGCTCGAAGAAAAAGTATGCTTGCTGACTTGGCCGATTTAAAATAAGTTGACATACTGCTTGTCCTACTTGGTACATATCGGGACGAGAAGATTCGGATGCAACATAAAGGATCCAGCCGTTGGCAGCTTTCAAACTCGCTGCTGACCTCTTTTCGGTGTGCGACTGACTTTGGCCACGGAGTGATCGGCGAAGAGAGACGGACCGCACAGCTTCTACAGTTAGATTCTTCTCGAGCCACCTCGCATCGTGCTTGATAGCATCCCGCGTGTATCTAGCATACTCGTGGATGAATATCTTTGAACGTTCAAGAACATGCTTCCGAAGCCAAAGCGCGCCATCCTGTTTCTCACTCTGCGGTCCAACTCTGAGATCCTCTTGGACAATAGCGGAGAGAGCTTGGGAGCCGAGAGCTATGTAG
Source organism: Daldinia concentrica (assembly GCA_902805455.1). Lineage (NCBI taxonomy): Eukaryota > Fungi > Ascomycota > Sordariomycetes > Xylariales > Hypoxylaceae > Daldinia > Daldinia concentrica. Next base: position 720,876 of record CADCSW010000012.1, read on the forward strand.
AAGGCTTCCAAGACGTCTTCCTCTGGCGCACAGATCAAGTGATCTTTAAACAAGCGGTAGCTAATGTAATCGTCTAAGATAACAATGCTAGCCGGGGTCGCAAGTTGATATGATCTGATTGGTGCTTCGTCTTCCTCAGTTTCCGATGTTTTGTCTTTAGCGGGTGCGCTGATCTCTTTAAATGCAAGGAGGAATGGAGAAGATTTCATTTTCCTCCATAGCTCCTTGTCTCTTTTAAGAGTTGCTGTATCTTCAGCTAAGAGTCTCAAAACGCTCAGGTACTTTTCTGAGCTTTGAAGAACACTAAGCAGTCTAGCAGGTTCGCCTGCTGCTAGCTGAGCAATTTCTAGCTTGGTTGGTTCGGTCTTCGAACCACACGCCGATAGAAATGCATTTGCAGAGCTGCCAAAATCAACAAAGTCAAAAATATCTCCGTACATCGTTGAGCTACCTAAATAACATTGACGGGGACTTAGGTGGACAACATTGCCTGCCTTATCCTCTTTGTCTGTCGCCATCCGGGAGGTTGCTAAATCCTTTCTACGCACTACAGGCACGATAAGAGCTTCCCGAAGCTTGGTAATCACGCTACCATTAAGCTCATTTAGGCGAGTAGCAAAATAGCCAAATAGTGAGACAGCATCCTGGTGGTTTGAGGGAGGTTTAGCTAATAACCGCTCAATGCATTCATAAATAGGGGGGTCTGCAACCACGCCGAATTTCTAGGTGGCAATTAGTAAAATGTCGCACAAAATACTAGGAAGGCAGATAAATAATTTGACTTACAGGGGCATGAGGATGAAGATCACTACGTAAGATGTGAAAACCTAACATGGCGGCCGCATCATTTGTAAAACATTGAGATGGGCTCGCAAGTTGCTGAGCATCCCCCTGCAGCGGGAGGAAGGCTTTAGTCGATGCCCCAATATTGGAAGATGCGTACTGATTGCTATGGTGGTAAGTGATAAAATAGTTCATGGCATTAGCCCTTAGTGTCGGATTGGACGAAGCCATCATAACGACAATTATAGAAGCTGAAGGATATGGACGCAGGCCAAGATCAATTAAAAACTTCCCTTCAGCGCTTCCAGGCCGTAAGTTGCCACCCGGCCATTGAATGAGCCTGAGTCCAAGCGATCGAAGCGGGCCTTTAGGTTCATAGAGATCAGAGACTCTATACAGTTGTGAACTTGCTTTGGTGGACTCTAGACCATCGGGTCCATCTTCTGCTGGACAAATACGTGACTCCTTGAGCTTTCTCAGATCATCCTTTGGAATATCTTGCCGTACGGATGCTAAATATTTGATAAGTTCGACATGGCTCCATTTTACTTGTCCAGAATCCTCAGCCTCTGCTGAACGATTGAGCAACCGCGTGAAGATCGTATCCAGATCAACGGTTTTTCTAACTCCAATCGCGGTAAGAAATTTATCCTTCAGTGAAGAACATCCCTCAATAGTTGGAAGATCATCGAACAGTTTTACACTTTGGAAGAATGACTCTGTTGGCTTCCTCATACCTAGCTTAGTTGGCATAACAGTGTGATTCTGGAGCAATGATGTAACAGTTCCTTTGGAGCTCTGGCTGAGATTGTCCCAGCTTTTTGACAATACCGTGAGAATTTGTACCGAAAACTTAGGGGACTTAGTTAAGTTCTGCTCATCCGGCCTCCTCGAACAAGTTTCAATCAGGAACCGAAGCCAAGGAACAATCTCAAGGGATTCCCACCCTAGAGCTTGCAGCTGAGTCGAATTGCAGTGCTTAGTGAAATCGTAGGGTAGGGTGGTCGGCGGTATTGGCAAACCAGCTGGTATCTTATTTGGGCTAATATAATTCTTGATATTTCCTAGGGCGATAATACCGCCTTGCTCGTCAGCCCCCTCAGTAACGAGGCCCACTGCAACATCAAGGAGTCTGTCTCTACTCGGTAAATCAAGCTCGCCTTGAGCAGCCTTCTTACTGGCCCAGTCTATGAAGCTGATGAGTTGAGTCTTATTAAGCGGATTTCCAGATAGTTCTATCCGGACATCGTCTACAGTTATAGGAGATAGCAAGTCGAATTCGACCAATTTCTGAATGAAACCAGTGGTTGAGAGTTCAGGTGGGATTACCGGGATCCCATCGACGAAGTTGGCAAGCTCTTCTGAACCAAGTCGAACCTTGTTAGTAGGAAGAACTCCTCGACTACTGTAGACTTCTACGAAGGGCTTTTTGTATGATGTCCAGAATGCTTCCTCGATTATCTGTGAAACGTGACCACTGGGTGTTGAATCTCCGAATGTGAAAGCCTTTAGCGTATGCAATGCTTCTGGCATATATTTGGCAACCTCCTTCGACGTGATGCCGGCGCCCGGGGTCTCCGCAGCCCACTGCAATTTGGTCTGCAACTCGGCCATCTCATTCGAAAAAGCAAGCCGGGTCATGATACCAGCAGCTCGCAACATTTCAATATTCCATGTCCTGACCCATCTTGCATTTAAATCGATGGCCTCCCGTTCTACAGTAGGTATGACAGAGGGCGCTGAGATATGAATGCCAGCACCGGTTGTCTGGGTAGTTGGGAACCCAATGAAGATCCGACCGCCTTTCTTGCTCGGTAGTACGGAGGCAAATACATTGGTGGCCTTAGAAACAGCTTTAGAGCTCGTGGAATTCTGCGAGGCCTGTGTTTCATCATACGAGGAAGTCAATACTGACAACTTAGCTAGCTTTGGCGGGGGCTTTTTGGTGGCCCTCTCCAACTCTGCCGAGAAATTAGCAGTGACGGACGTCTTGATCGCAGCAGTAGTCACCCTAAGAAATATGCTGCTTGACGATAATGTAGTTATGTCTTCGGATATGGCCTCTTGGGCAAGTTTCTCTTCTTTTGCCACTTTGTTAGCTTTCGCCGTAGTAGGGTTGGCGGTGAGCCTAGAGAAGAAACTCCGTAAAGACGGCATCTCCGAGCTACCTAACCCGTAAGCCTCGCTCTTGGCCGTTGCTGCCACTTGGGGTTTCCACCCAATGGCGCCCATGAATGAGGCGTCTATCTGTGCGCTCGCACGTTCAACGCTCTGGACCTTCATGAGACGTTCTTTGGTGGTGGTTTCGACATCTCTCGACAACGCAACGTCGACGCTGGGACTAGTTTTCTTTTGCAGATGGAGGATTTTGTAGTCATCGATCCAGAATTCAATATGCTGGAGTGCTACAAATGTTAAACTTGTAGCTAGGAACTGACTGACTGACAGCAGATTTGGTAAAGTTGTTGTCGCATTTCGATAGTCTAGAACGAAGGCCGTATCTGAGCTGCGTTGGTCCTCAGGGACCTGTAGTTTTCTCGTAAAGAGAGCATTCCCTTTCCAGTAGAAGGCCATAGCCTCGTGGCCTGAGCTGACAAAGGGTTCCTCACAATCCGCGAAGACACTATAGAATCCTACACCAAAAGCGCCAATCTTAGTCTCGTCAGGGTTGCCCTCAGCGATCCTCTTCAGCCTTCCCCAGTCAGTCTTTGTAAATGGTTGGCCATTGTTCTGAACGACGAGTCGCTTGAGGGTATGGTTTGCGATTACGTGCTTTAGGATCTCGGATCGATCTGTAGTAGGTGGTAGAGGAACTTGAGTCGAAGGTAGGGTTTCCCACTTGATCTTCACGGTAGTGGCTTGAGCATCGGCGGCATTTTGAATAAGCTCCCGCAACGTAGTCCACTCGCCCGAGTATCTCGCTAGAACCTTGTCGATTAAAGCTCGAGTATCGACGGTTACGGCTTCCTCGTCTTCGCCATCCCGTAAGGCGGCGGCTCGGAGCTTTCCATAATCCATTGTTACGGTTAGTAAAGTAGTAGATTGTTGCTCAGTGGAACATAATAGTTAAGAAAACGTGGTCGTGGTTTGTATTCTGGCGGAAAAGGAAGAAACAAAGTATTTATTGACTCGAGAAAGACATCTCTCGTAAACAAGAGGCGCGTCGTTTTGGTTTGGGGAATATGAGGTAGTCATCCAATCCAATGATGGCAATTGCTGAGGCTGCGGTTGCGGCGAAGAGCCGCGTAAGGCATTAGCTCTTAGGCAAGTTACTCAGGTAAATTCTAGAACAAATAACATGCAAACAATAAACATGTAAACGGTAAAGTTGAATTAAATCTTAAATCTCGGTGACAGTGAATAAAAGCATGCACGCGACAAAGACAGCAGACTCGTGAGTGTATGTACACTGTGAAGTCGAGGGGGTTTGAAGCCTCTTGATTCGTCTCGGCTTTTTGGTAACGATGCATGTTTAGCCCCAGGTTTGGGGGTTGATAGGTCCGAAAATAGGTACCTACATGTACCTGTATTTCATTTATGTAGGTACCTTATGCACATATCTCTAGTGTAAACTCCACTTATCTCCGCATGTTCATGTACTTTTATATCCAGTTATAGTAAACATTCGAAATCACCTGCAGGCTGCAGCTTTAGCTTATGCTCGAAGTGCGTCCTTCCTACGTCAGCCCCGTGCTACCAGTTCTTGGGTTGTTTACAAACACACAATAGGTCATACTGGACTGTTCCTTGTAACGACTGTTTCTTGTAAACTCGAGAATAAGCTCGTAAATAGGGGACACACCTCATTAATCTTCATTAAGTGACTCCTAAACAAACTAAACCCGTTTAGCAAACAGGCCGTGGTAACCTTCAAGGTTAATATAACTAGTAGCATCAACTGCTAACTTAATATTCGACCATGCAAAATGATACATTATAGTTATAGCTCGTGTAATTCGTTTTATGGTTATCGATGGCGATTGCCTAGAGAATTCCTCCTCCCACGTTGCTCGGGGCTTCGACTTCGTCGTGGTCTTCCATCCCTTGATCTAGGCCTAAAACTTTCTTTCCCATCTCTCCTCCGCCCAATCCTCTCTGGGCTCCGAGAGCGGCTATGTTCACGTCGGTGGGATCTTCTATGTCTATGGTCATCCCGCTCAGGACTATAACTCCTTCGCCTCCGATAGTCATGTCTGTCGTCCTTTTCATCTCTTGATCGATGACTATGGTGACCGTCCCTTCTCCTTGGCGATCTGTCCCGGTATCTCTCTCGACTACGGCTTCTGCTCCTATGTCTCCTCCGGTGGTGCCGTCCAGAGTCATGTTGTTTTGTGGACGTCGGTCGGGCGTCGTTGGGTAACCGTTTAGTATCCGCCGGGATAGCGGTAGAATCTTCACTTTCCACCACACCTCTTCCTTCGCTTATATCTATGGCATTTGCACCCGTAACATTTCGGGGGGCAACGGGTAAACCCAGCGCACGAGCTAGCGCATCTTCTTCGGCTTCTTTAATTCTCTTAAGCTCTTCTTTTCGCTCCCGGGCTGCCTTTTCCTGCTCCGTTTCCGTAGAGGATGCTTCTTCCGACGCATCGGCTTTCGCGTACCATGTAAGGTCTTTCCCTTTCGCCCAACGACCGACCGGGGCTTTCAGACTATGACCGAGGTAGTTCTCGCGATGGTTCGAAGTGGCGACATCCTCCCAATTGAAGTTGACCCCGCCGCGCGAGCCCGTCTTGCGGATGCTCGAGACAAGATCCATGGCGATTAATTGGCCGGTTGTATAAGTTCGATTATTTTAGGATCAATAGTTTTCGTGAAATGCTGTGAAGGTATTATTGGCGAAAGAGATGGAAGTACGGATGGGTAATTGAAGTTGAAGAATATTAATTGAATCGAGAATAGGTAAGTACCTAGGTACGAATCTGTAGACGCTAAAGTACTCAGGTACTCCCTGTATCAACAGCCCCACTTGCAGCTTCTAGGGCGATACTGTCATAGGTACCGTTCTAACACAATTATCGATAAGAGCTTCCCTCAATCCCACTCTCCACACCTTAGAGACGTAAAGTTACAAGGCAATCTAACTTCTATCTTTCAAGCTTCCGACTACTTCTCGTTTTCTAGTCAAGACCGGCCCAACGGGGAATCGACAAAGATGGCGACGAGCAACGAACCATTAGACGAGATTCAATGGCGCCATCCAAACTACGCGCAGACCCTAGGAGGCCTACATTCCAATAATATACTCTTCTACTTCGCCGAGTCTCCGTTCTTCGACCGTACTTCCAATAATGCCGTTCTCTTTACCCAAGCTACATTCAATGAGAACATGAAATTCATAATCTCGACCCGTGAGCAATTTGAGGGCCGCCTCAAACAAATGTCAGGACTGGAGTATATAGTCGCCCAGGAGCCTGCCGAGTCGGGTCCCGGCATGGGAACTGGCGTCTGGGTTATCCACAAGCAGACGCGTCGCAAGCGAGAGCCCGAAGACGAGGTTACTGTCCATGCGGCGTATTATGTCATCGGAGAAAATGTGTATATGGCACCAACACTCGCGGATATCCTGAGTTTCCGGATGGTATTTATTTCATATATTACTCTTCTCATTTACAAATATTCGAGTCTAATATTTGATTCGTAGGTTACTATCTCATCGGCTTTGAGCAAATGTTTCGCGGCTGCAGATAACGCACGAACGTGGTCGCCAGCCCTCGGACATATGTACAAGACAGCACCGAGTACTACACACAATAGAGCACAAGCACTAGAGTCGAAAGGAGCGACGCCAATGCCCGAGGTACAAGGGAACAAGGCAGTCCCGGAATCGAAGAAAGCGACTCAATCAGTAGCCGTGGACTCTCGCTTAGCCGAGCATTCATTCATGATCCATATGCAATACGGCGGAGACTACATGGATGAGAACCCCATTACTGGTAAACCTGGCGAATTCCACCTCACATCCACAGGTCGCAAAGACAAACTCCAAACATTAGCTTTGCCGAATCTTGACACGTCTTTCAAGACCTCTGCGATTACTCAGCCGGATAAAAAGGACACGAAAGGCGATAAGACACCAAAGACTCCTACAGGAATGCCGTCTAAATCTAGACGGAAGAAGAGTAAGGCTGGTGCCACCCCAACTTCTGCATAGAGCGCCGAAGCTGGTAAAGGTGGTAAAGGTGGCAAAAAGAAAAAGAAGGCAAAAGGCTCTTCTCCTAATTTATAGTTAGAGAATTCCGTAACAGGTTGGCGTTTAGGGGACTAGGTAACCGGATATTGATACCCCCTGCTATAGGTATAGTCATAGGTGTTTGACTTTGGCCACAGACTAATTCTGGTCTCAGGTCATTATCTTAATATGAATTTGACGTTTAAACGATTTTAAGTGACCTAATACTATGTCCTATTTCCAAAGCTTACAACTTTACGCCAGGACCAAAATATCATGAACCAGAAAACGAGAAACGAGCGTGAAAACGATAAGGGATAAGCAAATTACTCGGACAGCTTTTAATGTATTACAGACTATCTAACAAATCCTATAACGGTCAGAAATCAACCCATCTTCACTTCCACGGCACTATACGGTTTCTCTGCTTTACCGCTCCCGTAGCTCAGCCCCCTCGTCACCATCGGGCTTTCCGTAGCTCTAGACCCGTCGTGCAGCATGACTGAGTTCATCTCGCTCAGCTGAACCTCCTCGCCGGCCCGGGGGCGCATCTCGCTCTCGTACACGTCGATCAGTTCGGCCTGCGACCGGCCTTCGGGGTTGGCTAGTAACTTGACGAGGTTATAGACGTCGGCGAGACCGTGGCTCAGCCCTTGTCCGCGGTCTAAATGGAACGTGTTAGATCAGTTTTCAACAATTTTTTAGGGATGAGTATAGAAACATCTCCATAGATGTCGACAGGTATGATATGGTGGTGGAGTCTCAGAAAGGGAATAATAAGTCCACTTACGATACGTCATAGGGTGCGCCGCATCACCCACCAGCGTAACGAGACCCCCGTGGTTATCCCACTTATGCTCCGGCAATGACGGGTCCCAATTCGACAAGCCGACCCAGTAGACCTCCTCGTGGTCATCAGGCAATAACTCGAAGCACTTGCGTATGGGGTTCACAAACGCCTTACTCCTCTTCTTGGCCTGGCGCAGCCGATCACGAATGCTCATCCCCGCCGCTACCTCGGCAGCTTGCTCCTCGAGACTGCTCGGCCACGCGACGTAGAAGGTGAACCGCCACTTTTCGGGATGGTCCTTCTCGACCCCGTCCATCAGCGTCAGCGCGCCGAGCATGTTGTCCGGGTGCGGCCAGAGACTAATCAGTGCGTTGCCGGCGATTTTCCGCAGGGCCACGGCGTATTCGGCCGAGAACGAGGCGGTGATGAAGGTCGCTACGAGGGGCAGCCGCTTGACTGCGGCACGCTCGACGCCAACTAGTTCTCTGCGAACTTTGCTCTGGCTTCCGTCAGCGCCGATGATTAGACGGCCTGTCTCAGAGGTCCCGTCCGAGAAGTACGCCGTGACGCTCTTGCCGTCGTCCGCGTACGAGATGCGCTCGAGCTTTTTGTTGTAGCGCAGGTCTGGGAGGCCTTCGGCAGCGAAGGCGCGTAGACGCGAGCGCAGGACACGGCATAGATTCTCCGCAGGTTTTTCTGTCAGAAGCTCGCCTGTCTTACCGTTGAGTATGGGGAAGTACTCGAGAGGTGCGGGTTTTATGTAGGGATCGACCATTGTCTCATCTACACGGCTCCATTTCTCCTCTCCTACCATGGACTCCAGGAGCGTAGTAGCCCAGTGCAGAGCAATTCCCCAGTCTCGTCCGCTGATGGGTTAAAACACGTTGTGTTAGTCCTCGATACCCACCCTTTTTTAAAAGGGGAAATCTTTCACGAGATTATTTTGCTTACTGCTACTTGTTAGTTACTACACACAAGATAGTAAGAAAATCAAGGAAAATAGGAGTACGGGTATCAAAACGTTATGCTCTTATACATACCCTTCGCGGAACGAGTGTTTCATCTCTCTCGAAGACTATAGCCCGGATGCCTTTCTAGTCGTATATTAGTAAGAGGGTCGCTGGAAGGGTATATTTCTAAAGTGAGAGAGAGAGCGTAATATACCACGTGGAGAGCGTGAGCTAGAACCAATCCATTACAGCCTAGTAGAGTAGAGTATATATTAGTACTTCAACAGTTGTTTTGGAAATATTTCATCGTGATAGGGGCTCTCTTACCGCCACCAATAATGAGAATCGGCAGGTCTGCTTGTTTGCCGTTTTCTGCCATTATTATATATTCGAGGAAAGCAACGTTCTTATTGATCCAAATGTTAAGTATTTAGTTATAAATATGATATTTAACAAACTCGTAGAACTCTAGAATATATAGTCAAGAGGGCTGAGTGAGTGATTATCCGTAACTCGATGCGGAGTTAAAAGCAAAATCCATTTCGTCCAGATATGACCATTATATATTCATCCGACTCCGCGATATGTCATCCCGTTACTCAACTTCGCTGTCAGTCGTTCGTAACTCAAGGACGAGACGTGGGGCCTCGCGCTATGCAGAGTTACATCCGGCTCCTCTACCCCAGCCACAAATCATGCCCGCGATCTGCCCGGAAACCGAAGTGGAGTTCACCTTTGATGTAATTAAGGTAAACATCCAATGAAGAGCCGGTGGACTCTCATATCATTCGCCCTTCGCATCCTTGCGTCAGGCGCGAGGACACAAACCCCCCTATTCGAACTCCTCAGATCATTAGCGAAGAAGGTCTGCTGCCACGAGATCGAACGACGGAGACGATTTCGCGTTTACAATGGCACAAAGAGGTGGGGTACAGACCACTTTCCAGGCCATTCACGGTTACAATTAAACACCTGCAGACTTCACGACGAAAGATGTTTCCTGATTCGGATAAACTATTTTATAAGTATGGTAGATCAGATGCTCGATGTTACGCCTTATTCAAGATGCTTAAGAAAGAGTATACCGTTTACCCGGAAAGATAGTTTAACTTTACGCCTTCCGATCTTCTAGTTGCATTACATACGATGCACGGGGTATTGTGATCGGATAGACTTTGCCTGTGGCTTTACTACAGTTACGAGCCCCTCGAATTGGATCACATGTATAGTATCAAAACAACCGATCCGGCTAGAGTTGTAGATAACTATTGTACCTACCGATATTGCATCAATTATATACCTCTATTAAATTAATCGGACTGATTATGGGCGCATTTTATTAAAATATCGCCGTTAAATCCGGTGGTGACGCACACGATGCTGCAAGTATTAACCTCGTTGCATCGTTTAGCTTCAATATTGAGAACGAGCCTCTTAATCCTATAAAATTTTGTTTTAATTCCATTAGCCTACTTATGCCATAATTGTATTTTTAGGTAGTTAATTATATACGTCTTTCTCTTTCATCTATCAAACCAACGAGCTAGTGGGCTCTTTGGCGCGGTTTATTAGTTGTGATACTGTGGCTGAATATAGTAAGATCTTTACCACTACGGACACGGGAAAATAACACAAACAACCAGAATCAGCCATGTAAGAGAACGATGGTTACTCCTTTCAAATATATATATATATATTGACTCCCCGGGCATATACCGGATATAACAGAAATTCCACCTATGAAATCAGGTAGTTTTAGCCACTTAGGTATGACTGCTCGTCCGGGAACTCCTAATATATCGTTGACGTGGAACAATACTGAGCAGCACCTAAACAATCTAGAGGATTATCATGAGTCAAGAAATCACACCTGTAAGAAAGCAGCCGCTTTGACGACTCTTCAAACTCGTGGTAGTGGCATTTATCTATTTACCATAAGAACACTCAAAAGACTTTACTACTAGGCATCCTTCAAGGTCATAGGCGAGCATTGTATCGTCTAATGGATATTTTGGCATCGTGATAACTTTATCTTAAGTACTTTTGTTACAATAGAATCCGCTACTTAAGTAGTTTAACTTAACAAAAAGATTTATTCTCATAAACGAACATTAGTTAAAATTAGGAAAATCTACTAATTCGAATCTAGCCAAGGCTAACGTCTTAAATTCCTTTTAGATTTGTTCACCTCGTTACCCCTTTTATTCTCCCAAACTAACCTAACCTCTCTACAGTGCCCTCTTCTTTATATCGGTGTGTAAACCAATTCATACGTGGCTTGGTACCTAGGTAGGTACCTAAGGTATGTACCTATGTAGTAGTAAGTACATAGGTCTCCGTACTGTGCTTCCACCTGTCGATACAATGACTCCGACTAATATCACGTCGGTTCGTACAACTGGTGAACTCAAGTGGCATGTGAGTCAGCGTAATTGATCACTTTTGCAACCTTATTTATTCCTTAACCCAACTTTAACTTATCTGTCTACTAACCTCCAGTCCGCATTAAGTCTCTACTCCCTCAATTTACCTTGCCTACTAGGTACGAAGCAAAATTTCATTAAGATCTACGAGTTGATCTCCGAGTTATCCTACGACAACGCGTCTCAAAATGGCATCAGATACAGTCAAATATCCGGACGATATTCTTTGCGTCTGTTCAACTCCTCAACGAGACTTAGGCATTTTTCTAATTCGGCCCATCCTGCACCGAATGCAAACAGTCCAAGAATCCCTCCAAACAGCCTTTAAAACTCCTCCAGCGTCAGGAATGGGCATCTTAGATCGTCTCCCTCCAGAACTGATACTGATGGTAGTCTATCATCTTGATATTCTTTCCCACTTAAAGTTCCGTCAAGTCAACCGTCACGCTCGTGTCCTATCAACTGCCTCGCAGGAATATAGGCTAGTTATAGAACATGGGCTGGAAGGTGTGCAGAGCCTACTGCGCACTGGTCTGGCGCATAATTTCGCCATCGCAGACCTATACCGTTGCCTCATCAGCCCCAACTGCACGTTATGTGGTTGCTTCGGTGGTTTCATTTTTCTACTCACCGCTACGCGTTCTTGTTTTTCCTGTATTATGACTTCAACCGAACATCGCGTCACTAGGATGTCTACTTTGGCCAAAATTACACAAATACCCACAAGCGAACTGGACCGGCTATTGACTTCGATTCCGCGCCTACGCCCCGTGCCATGTTTATATTCAATGGAAGAAAGAAGCATCAAACATCCAAAGTTTTTGTTCGTTGAGGAGCAGGCAATTGCAACATTAAAGTCACTCGGCGTCCTCCAGAAAGACTTTGCCTATACTTTTACATGGAGCAACGACCACGTCAATGAACGTTTCTTGGCGTCTACGGAACTTCCATGGTATAACCTGGACAAGGCACAGACCGAATACGGCGTAAGCTGCAAAGGATGTCAACCTCCTCTTTATTGTCTGTATGTAAATCACGGGAATCGTCGGCGAAAGTTTTTTTCAACAACGGACTACTTAATTCACTTCAAGAATTGCGCGAAAGCTCAAAATATGTGGGCTAAGGATCAACAAGCAATGAGGCTATTTAAGGAACTAGGCTACCTAGATAATTCTACACAGAATTCTACAGATTAAGGTATCTTACTAGTCAGTCATAATACATAATAAGGAGGATAAAAATACAGCTAGATTGTCTCAGTGATAACAAGTACCTAGGTACCTACGAAGTTTGAGTTAAAGCTTTACGTAGAGTACGGTCAGCTACCCAGATGTGTCGTCCCATTTCATATGGCTAACTTCTAGCTTTAGAAATCGTCTGTAGTCAATATAAGGCAGCATGTCATACATATTATACACGTCAAGCAGAAGAGGACCAAAAATATCAGCAGCAAGCTATTAGTTAAGGCGGGTTCTTTGTACGTATGAGACACAGGAAGACTAACGAACCCACTTAAAGATAACTAATCTTCTAAGCTGAGCTTCATTCGGCGTGCAGATCTTGCTAGAAGTCAAAGTGTAATTGTCAACACAGACAGACCAATGTACAAAGCACTGACAGCGACCACAATAGGCCCTTCATCCTCATCCATTTGGGCTATCTGCTTCGGGGTTAACGATAGGAGTGGGGGAACTGTTATCGTAGACTAAAACAAGTTGATTATGGTGTAAGAGTGAGAACTGGATTTGCACTTCTTTTGGGGAACGCTGAGCTTCAAAATATGGTTTATAGCGCTCGGAGACTAACAGGTGGATGCTTGGAAATATTAGACCGAGAGATAATATTTTGGCTTGCTTACTCTGTAGTATAAAAATGGTGATAGATTCGGCTGCGGCCTCGTGCTAGGTAATTCTTGCAATACTTCATCGCGTACAACATGATTTCAGTGCGTGAGATCATTAGAACGGCTAAGAGTGTCTACGTAGATATAGATATAGATATATTAGGTGGTAAGACTTGGTTGCTACTGTTGTAGTTGATACCCAAATCAAAATATGAAATTGGGACTAGAATTTCGAAATAAGGCGCGAAGGGTTGCAGGCATGGGGACCGACAGTAATGAGTTGTTAGTGAGTTACACAAAGACAATATACGAGAAATAAATTGGAACGTGCATCCTTGACTTGCAACATGGAACCCCTTGCAGTCGGTACCGTACCATCATATATATGAGATGGTTCGTGTAATGTTTGCCGGGCCAATCGTAGGTATTACATAGGTAAGATAGGCACTTCATACATTAGTTCCCCCTGCGGTGCTAACAGGTGATAGCAAGATTGGCGTACTACATACAAAGCTGACTCGATGGAATGTACGTAGTAGCCGATAGTTAAAAAGGATATCAAGTCAATGAGATGTGACTGGTAAAATTAATAGCATTTGAATAGGTAGCTAACCTAATCCACCTAACCTACCTAGTAACATGTAGCGAGAATTTCTAAGATAAAACAGTTTCTTTCACACGTAGGTAACGAATATTCTGCAATAGAGTCATAACCTCGCATACGTAAACAGGTATACTTACTAATTACCTAGATATAACTTCGTTTTTATTTTAACATTTTAATTTTTAACAGTTATCCAATACCGCAGCATGACTACGAAGCCGTCATCTGCGCCCTGGGTGGATGAACCCTTTCATCTGATTACGACTCCTTCAACATACTTTAACGCACATAAATCCTGACGGCGAAGAGGAACTAATAAGCGTGCCTCGCTAACCAACCTTTAGGATTCCCATTCTTACGTCCATGTTGCTTCTGACATGGCACATGCCCACAATGTTATTATACGGGGGCTCAATACTATCATCCAACAAGCTCCACATGTCCCTACCTCGACAGAAGAGGCATATAATGCGAAAGACGTGAAAGGCCTTCTCTTCTACGTTCATTCATGGTGTAATATGGTTGGGCATCACCACTGGGTTGAAGAGTCATTCATATTCCCTGAGATTGAAAAGGTTGCGGGCAAGCCGGGGTTAATGGACAACCCTCATCACCAGCACAAATTATTCCATGATGGCATGGAGAAATTGTTGGCGTATTCTCAAGCTAAGAAGCCTGACGAATACCGATGGAGCGGACCTAGCGGCATGAAAGAGATCATTGATTCGTTCAGCAAGGATTTGACTGGACACCTTTATGACGAGATCAACGTCTTCTTAGGACTGAAAACTATAGATAGTACGGCCCTAAAGAAGACGTGGGATCAAAGCGAAGAAGTTGCTAAGCAGGCAGGGAATATCGGGATGTTGGTAAGTTCAAAAATGCTATCCGACGGCACCAAGCTAAATTATTTGATCTAGTATGATGTGTTCCCAGTTGTGACTGGTGGGGTCGGCCCAGACCATTGGTATTTGTTCGCCAGACAGAGTAGGTGCTGTGTCTCTTTGTTAGGTATAGGTATTAGGTAAGGGGGGTATCACGCCGCATTCTATAGTAACTAATAGCATCAAAGTGAATGAGTAGGCTACTATATAGGTAGTCAGTTTATAACGAATGAGATATCTCTGTGTTCTGCTCTAGAATGACAGACCCGTATTTTGACGTGGGGTTGGGTCGATCCCGATGCTACGGATACCTGAGGATTAGTCGATGCCTCCCATGAGCTTCCCATAAGCCGCAACCATACACCGAAGAGTTGTTGGATTATTAATATGATTTTTTGTAACTAAAATAAAAGGGAATATTTTTATTATATATATTTTTTACAAACACTCGAGATGTTTCTGAGTGTCCGAATACCACGTGACCTTAGGTCACGCGTATTGCTCAATTATACCTGACAAGAGTCGAGCCAAATGTAACTACACGATTCCGATATTGGGTGACTTATCCGCTACCACTATGCGCCTTAGACGTGTCCAAGCAGCCTGCTTCTAATATTTTGTAATCCCTTCTAAAAGCATCATGGTACTTATCTCCGGCTATTAAACATAAGAAATGAACGATGTAGCGAAATATTTGTAAGTATTCAAATATTAAACGTAGGTTATAAGGTATGTATATGTTGTATTATTATGTTATCTCTTAAAAGGATTAAATAAGTATATTTATTATATATAAGCCACGAGTATAAAGCGTATTACCAATTATTTAATTTATTTACCTTATATATTCTAGCATTTCCATTCGAATTATATCCGTAATTTACTTTTAAAATTCTTTTATAATAATTAAATTTATATAATTTCGTATCTTTTTTAAAGTTTTAATTTTACGCATTAATAAAAGCGTAGATTATTAAAGCTTTTATAAAATAAATTCCCGAATAATGTTTATTCTTTAATTTTTTTTAATAATAATAAGAAATAATAATTTTTTTTATTATTTAATACGTTAATATTATATTATATTTTAACTTTATTTATATACTTTTAATTTTATAAGTATTTTATAAATAAACGTTATTTTCTTTATAATATTTGTTTTTAATAAGTTTTAATTAATATTATTTTTATAAAATTATAGTTTTATATTAATATATATTTTTTTAATTTTATAACATTATTAATAATAATTATTGTAAATATATATTAATATTTATTTTTTTATTTATTATTTATTAATTGTTTATTAAATATGTTAAATAGTTTTATTTAAGTTTTTTTCTCGATTTTAAGTATTAATTTTATAAAATTATAAAATAAGTTTTATAATAAAAGATTAAATATATAATTTATTTAATTTATTCGGTTTAAATTATTACGAAAAAATATGATTTATTAATATATATAAAAGATGTAACTTTAATATATATTATTTAATAATTATTATAAATATTTTAAAATTTTAATATTAAATATTTTAAAATAAATTTATTATAAACTTATTATTTATTTTTATATTTATTATTAATTAAATTAATAATATAAAATTTTTACGTTTTTTAAAAAGGTAATTTCTTTTTAATAAATTAAGTTTAAGCTTTTTAAAGTTATAATGATGGTTAAATGACTCATGAACGTGTTATGACGTTTTACGTCTTTAATTAAAAGGAAGATATATTTATGTATTATACATTATATAAAAAACGAATTCCTTTCGTTCTTTTATTATAAATAATTTTTTCCTTAAATATTAATATTATACCAGTTTTATTGTATTTAATTTATTTATTATTTGCTTTACTATTATTTCTTTATATATATATTTATTAATATTAATCAATATTATTAAATATTTAATAATATAAATTAACAAAATTAAAAAAGTCATTATTACAATAATTCGGAAGAACTTATTATAATAACATACGCAATATCAATAACTTTTTTTCCACAAGAAAACATTTATATTATTTATAACGAATAATCCTTTATTTATATATAACTTTTACAAAATATTTTTACGCCATTTTAATTTAAACCTTTTATCTTTTATATCTTTATTTTTTATATTATTTATATCCTTAATAATATCTTAAATTTTATAAGTAAAAAGTTTAACGTAAACTTAAACTTATATTATTAATAATAACGTAATGAAATAAAAAAATAAAAATAAGTTATTTAAATTTTTTAAATTAATTTTCAATTAAAAATTTATTTTTATACAATAGTTTAATTATATAACAATAAAGTGGAAGTTAATCGATTTATAAATAATTACTTTTGAATAAAAGGCAATTTAAGTATTATTTGCGTTATTAGATTTCGAAAATATTGATAAAAACTTAATAAATGTACGTATATTCGAAGAAATTATAAATAAATATTAAAAACAATTTAAAAGATTTACAATAAATAATTTTATAATATTATTAAAACAAATACGTTTAAAATTACAAAATATATTAATAATAAAAGACGTTTATATAAAAAAATATAATACCAATTATATAAAAGTATTTATTAATTTTATAATATTACGTAAATTATTAATATAATATATTAATAAACTAAATATAATTAAGCAAAAATAATTAAATACATTAATATAAAAAATATTTATATATAATATTAATAAAAGATTGATTTACCTTAACGTATAAACCTATATATATATTATATTATAATAATAATCGATAATTTTTAATTTATAAACGTTAATTTAAATAATTACATATATAAATTAAACTTTATTTTTTAATATAACTTTAATTAAATTACCTTTTTTCCGTTATTAATATATGTTATTTATTTTACACGTAATACTCCTTCCGCCTTTTACCTTTAATAATTTTTTATTAATTTTTAATATTTTATTTTTAACTTAATAATCGGGAATTATTACATACTTCCTTTTCCAACTACCATTTTTATTATATAATTTATTTTTAATTTACATTATAATATAACTTAATTAACTTTTTTAAAAGATATCGAATTATTTATATTAAAATAATATTTAATTAATAAAAAACGTTTTTTATTTCTTAATTTTATAAAAAATTAACGCGTTTTTTCCCGATTTACTTTTATAAATTAACGCCTTATATAATACCCCAATATATATAAAATAATCAAAATATAATTTAGTATATAATATTAGCTTTATACAAAAGCAAATTCTTATAATAATATCGAGAAATATACTTGAATTATTTAAACCGTTATCGGATGGTTTTTATATAATAATAGCGGTTTTTTTAAACGTTAAAATAAGCGGAAAAAACTAATTTATAAAAAGTTACGGTTTTTTTTTTTAAACGGTTTTATTATTTATATTAACAAATAATTTAACAAGATAAGCCTTTATATTTATTAGTAATTAATAAGCGTAAATATATTATAACGTTTTTTTAACACAAATTTTTAATAAAATATATCTTTTAATTATTATAAGTTATTTTAAAAAAGTTTAAAATAATAAAAATAATTATACGGGTAAAGCTTATAATATCTTTGAAAATAAATTCCGATTTTTTTTAAATATATATTATATAATAAAAATCTAATAAACGTAATTTTATATTATATTTTTTACCATTTTTATAAAAAAAGTAGTAATATATTTTTTATATAACGTATTTTAATATTAGTATTTTGCAAATATATATTTAATTATAAAATAATATTTTAATACGGAATAAAATAAAATATAATATTATTAAAATTAAATATTTATTATTTTTTATAATATTAAAGTTAAAAAAAAGAATAAAGAAAAATTAAATTTAAAAATATTATAAGCTATATTCGATAAATTATTATTATATTAATATACTTTAAAACGAAACTTTAAAGGAAAATAATAACTTATTATAACCATTTATTAAATATATTATACCATTTTATAATTATAATATATTTTATTTATTCCATTATATTAATTTAAAAATTTAACGAATAAACTTTATATTTTAATAAATATTTATAAGAATTTAAAAGATATACAACAATATATAATAAAAGAAAGTAATAAAAATGTTAATTAATATTATACAAAACGAAAATACTACCGAACCGATAAAGGTAAAAAATACCAAGTTAAAAAAATATTATAAAATTGGAAGAAACGCTATTAAATATATAAAAAGAAAAGATGTTAATTTATTAAATACTTTAAAAAAGAATAAAAAAAAACTAAAAATTAATAAAAAACCAAAAAGAAATAAAATAAAGAAAAATACGCCACATTTTTAATTAATTATAAAAATATCGAAAAAAAAAACTTAAAATTTAATAACAATAAAAATAACGTTTAAACTTTTAAGGCAAAAAAAGGTAAAATTAAACAATTTTTAATTGCCGTTTATTTAATAAACCAAACGTATTAATATCGGATTACTTTTTATTACTTCCTTTTTAAAAAACTTTAAAATAATATTTTTTTTATTTTAAACTAATACGTTAAAAACATTTTCTAAAAAATCATTCCCGATATAAGCGTAACATAAATGTTTATCGTAAAAAAGGAATAATATTAAATATTTATATAAAGCTTTCCCAAACGTAAATTAAAAATAAACAATAATTAAATAAATAAAATAAATATTAAATTCGATAATAAATTTTTTATTAAATTATTAAAAATAATTACGGTTAATATTCCTTTCAAATTAATTAATTTCCATATAATAAAATTAAATACCTTATTTTTTTTATATTTTAAAAATATAAATTACTTAAAAATATATTTAAATAATATTATCAATTAATTAATTAAAAAAAGCGGAATAATCGTGGCAATTATATATAAATAAAAATATTTATAATTTTATTTTAATAATATAACTTATTTTATAAAAACGGAATTATAGCGTTTATATTCCCGTTTTAACTATTTATTCGTAAATAAATTATATAATTTATTAAATAAAATCGGTTATAATATTAACATTAATAATATTAAGGAAATTAACAAATTTTATTATTATTATTAAATAAAAAATAAGGCTTTTTAAAAGTTTAAATTTAATTTAAAAAATCTTAATATAAATTTTAATTATAAAATAATTACCGATATTATATACCTTAATAAGCAACCGATATTATATATGGTCGATATAACTACGGATTTTTAAACAACACGATTTATAAGAACTATTTTAATTAAAAAAATATAAAAAATCCTTAAATAATATTAAATAAATACGTATTTCGAATTTTTTAACATTATTACCTACAATATAAACATTAATTTTAATAATATTAAATTTAAAAATAAAGCTCGCATTATTAGCGTTATTTACTATTAAATCTTTATAAAAATTTATTAATTTATTAATAAAATTAAAGAATATTATAACTTTATACGTAAAATTTATAAGATTATAACCGATAAACTTTAAAGCTTTAGTTTAAAAATATCTCGATTTTAAATGACAATTAAAGTAATAAATAATATAGTTAATCCAAATAGTTTTATATTTACCTTTTTAATTTTTAATATTTATTTAAAAATTAATATAAATTTATTATTAATTTTTACGTAAACTTAAAAAATATAAATAGTTTAAAAGATAATAATAAAAGTTAAAAAAATTAAAATATAACGTTTAATCAAAAACGCTTTAAATATAAGGAATAGTTTTAATACTTAAAAAATACTATTTATAACATTTTCGATAAAAAGTAAGGTTTTAATTTATCGAAAGAAAAAAGGATAAAAAGGCTTTTACAAAATTATCGCAATTATTAATAAAAACGTAACCATTGTTTTTAATACTTCCGGCAACATATTTATATTTAAAAACATATACGTAAAACCTTATATTAAATTAAAAGAAAACCTTATAAAAAGTAAAAAATTTATAATCGAATTATTTAAATTTATAATTAATTTAAACAATTATAAATTTATTTCGAAAAAAAACCTAATATATGTTAACAAATTTTTATATATTACTTTATTATATTTTATTTTTAAAAAATAAAATAATTTTAACCTAGCATTAAAGTTATAAGTTAACGGAAAAATAATTGTATCGGATAAACCTTATAAAGTGTTTAATTTAAAAAAATTAAATACTTTATTCGAAAAAAATATCCTATTATTTAAAATATATAATATAATAATATACCAAAAAATAACAATATTTAAATTATAAATAATTTAAGAAATTAAAGCCAAAAATATCCTTACGCCATACGAAAAATTACAATTAATAGTTTAAAGATATAATAATCTTAATAAAAAATTTATTATAACATATATACTTATTATTTAAAGAATTAATTAGCGTTTTATCTTATTGTTAATTCTTATATTTTAATATTAAAAAATAAAGATTATAATTAAAAATATTATTATAGTTTATATTTAATTAAAAATACCAATATAAAGAAAAGTTTATATACGTTTATTAACAAAATTAAAAAATAAATATTTCGAAGGAACGTTATTACGTATTATTAAACCATTATACGGTTTCGCGAAGTTAAATACGTATTAATTTAAAACTTATTTACGCCATTATTAAAAAAAATTATATATAAAATTATTAACCTTTAATTTTTACTTATTAATTATAGATTTAAAACCTTTCGAATTAACCAACTTACAAACGAATAATATCTTTAATATTAATATTATAAAATTTTTAATTATTAAAAATAAGGTATTAATTAAAATAGGAATTAAAATATGTTTTTAAAAGATATTAAATAAAGGAATTGAAGATTTTAACAATTTATAAATTATTATTTATAATAAAAATTACGAGATTATTATAATATAAAAAAGTTAAATTAAAAAACTTAAATTTATAAATAATTAATTATTAAATATGGTTAAAAGATTTATAAAGTAAAAGATCCGAAAAGTATATATTGCAATTATTTACCAACTTAAAGCCGTTTTTAACTACTTTATAACAATTTAATATATTAACCTTAAATTTAAAGAAATAAAAGCCTTTAATGTTAAAATTAAATGGTAAATAAACAATTAAATATAAAGATTAAAATATATCGAATTAAATTTATAAGATTTACGCGTATACGTTTTTATTAACGGATTATTTATAAATAATAAAAATTTAAATTTATAAATTAAATATGTTATTATTTTAAGAAATAAAAAAACCATTAACTAAAATAATAAAATTCACGTTATTAAAAATATTATTTATTAATTATTTATCAAATATAAACAAATAACTTGTAATATACTCATTAATGAAATTTATAAAATAATTTAAAGCTTTAATATTAATTACGTTATTTATTATATAATTAATATCATTTTTAAACGTTTATTTTTACTTAAAACCTTTCTCGTTTTATGTATTAATTTTTTTTCTTTATATTAATATCTGATATAAATGGGTAATACTAACGAGAAAAGGTTAATAATCGATTTAATAACGTTAAAATAATTGTATAAAAACCAAGAAATAAATAATATTTGTTAAATATATAATATTTACAATCTTATAAACGCCATAATAAAGATTATTTCAAATAAAGTAATAAAGAATTTAGTAAAGAATAACCAAATTAATTTATAATTAAAAAGATAAATAAAACGTAAAAAAAATAATAAATTTGTAACCGATTAATTACGAAAAGAAAATAGAGTAAGTGATAATTAAATGACTTATAAACATGTTATAACGTTTTACGTCTTTAGTCAAAAGGAAGGTATACTTATATACCGTACATTATATAAAGAACAAATTCTCCTCGTTTTTTTACCATAAATAATTCCCTTTTTAAACATTAATATTACACCAATTTCATTGCATTTAATTTACTTATTACTTACTTTACTGTTATCTCTTTACGTACGTACCTACCAATATATAATAATTAATTTTTACATATTAATATTTTAAAAGTATATAATTTTAATTATTATTTTAATAAATTTATTTTAATTATTAAAAAAAGTTTTTATAAAATAATTTTATTTTATAATTAATATAATAAAAGGTTTAAATACGTAATTTTTAATATATTTAATTATTATTATATATAATTTTTAAAATATATTAATTTTAAAATTTTTAATAATATATTTAAAAATATTTTTTAATTTAAATTTAATCGTAATTAATATTTTTAATTATACTTTATATTTATATATTTTATAATTATATACCTTATATTAATATAAATTATTTTATTAATTATAAAGCGTTTATTATTATTATTTTTTATTTGTTTTATAAGTAAAAATCTATTGTTTTTTTAAATTTAATAAATATATTTTTTAATAAAAGTTTAATAAAACTATTAATAATTTATTAAATTATAAAAATATATACGAAATTTATTTCGTTATTAATTTATTTTTTATAAATAAAATAAACGTTAATTTCAATATATTTAATTTATATATAAAATTATAAGTTTTTAATAAATATTAATACTTTTTAATTATTATTATATATAATTATAACGGTAATTTTATTTTTTTTAATAATTAATTTAATTAATAATTAACGTAATTAAATTATTTTTTTTATAATATTTATTATACTTTTAAATTTAAATTTATAAGTAAAAATAATAATTATTAATTATTTTTTCGATAATTAATTAATAGTATTATTACTTATATTAAAAATATACTTTAAAATTAATTTTTTAAATTATATACATCTTATATAATTAGTATTTATTTATTTTATAAAATTTCTTAAATTATTTTAATATATAAATTTATAATTTAAAACTTTTTTAATTATAAATATATATATTATAATAAGGTTTTTTATATAATAACTTAAATATAATATAACGTATATAATATTAAAATATATATTTATCATTATATATATAAAATATTTTATAATTTATATATATTATTTAACGTTAATAATAATTATTATATAATTGTTTAAAAATTTAAAAATTTTCGAAATATTTATAAATATATTAATAAGATTAAATTTTTATTAACTTAAATCTTTAATAATCTTTTTTAAATATACTTTTTAATTAAATTTAATTATTTTATTAAAGTAATCCTTTTTAATAATTATTTTTAAATAATATAAATAAAAATTTAAATTAATTATTTTAAATTTTTTAATTAATTTAATTTTAATTTTATAAATTTTATCTTTAAAAAGTTTAATAATAAATAAATTATTTATATAAATTGTTATATAAATATAATTTTTAACAAATATTTTTATATTTAAATTAAATATTTTAAATTTTAATATTTATAAATATATTATTAATATTTAATATTATATTTACGAGGTTTATTTTAAATTATATAAAGTTTTATTAAATTTATAATATTTATTTATATTGTTTTTAAATTTAAAAGGTTATTTAATATAAATATTTTTATTTATATTTTTATATAAAAAAACGATAACAATATTTATTTATTTTAATTTTAAATTTAAAATTATAATTATAACGAATATAATTTTATAATTTATAAATTTAATTATTAATATAAAAGTATTTATATAATTTAATCTTTTAATTTATTTAAATTTTTTAATTATTTATTTAATTTTATATTAAGTAATTTTATTATTTAAACCTTTTTTAATTTTATATAACCATTTATTAAATAATAGTTTACGCTTTATAAATAATTTATATAATATTTATATATAATTATTTATTAATAATTAATATTTAATATTTATAATTTTATATTATTAATGTTATTTAAGGTTATATTTAATCTTTTTATATAATTTAAGTTTAAGTTTAATAATTATTATTATTATATTAATTAAACATATTATATATTAAAAGGTTTTATTTATTTTTAATTAATACTTATTAAATAATATAATATTTATTCGTTATTTAAAGTTATATTTAAACGGATTATATAATAAATTATCTTTATATTAATTAAGTTATTATTTTTCTTTATTTATAAAGATTTTTAAACATATATTACGATTTAAAATATTATAAAGTTTTTTTATTATAAATTATATGTTAAAGCTTAAGCAATATAAAATGTAATAATTAAATATAATAAAGTTTATTACGGGAAAAAAATAATTGTAAAATATTTTTTAAATAAATTTAATTAATTTTAATTAATTTATTAATAAATATAAAAATAACGTTAATAATAATTTTAAGCGTTTTTTTAACGTTATAAAATTTTTAATAAATATATATAAATATTTTTTTTAAATATAATATTATTAACGTTAGTTATTTTATTAAAATTTATTAATAATACTTTATAAATATATATGTTATTACCTTTATATTTTAATATTTTATATATTATAATTTTACTTTAAAATATATTTAATTTTTAATTTTTTAAATAATAATTATTAACTTTAATTATAATTAAATAAATTAAATTTAAAAAGTTATTATATTAAACTTTATAAAGAATTTTATTTAAAACGTTATAAAATAATTTATTTATTAAATATACCGTTATTTACATAATAATAAATTAATATTTATTAAATATATTATTATTATATATTTATATTAATATTATTTTAATTTTATTCTTTAATTTATTTATAATATTTTTAATAAAGCTTTTAAATTATAATTATTTTATAATTATATATTAAATAATTATACCTTTTTATCAATAATATTATTTAAATTTATTGTTTATATATATATTTATTGGTAAATACGTACGTAAAAAGATAATAATAAAGTAAATAATAAGTAATTTAAATGCGATGAGATTGGTATAATATTAATGTTTAAAAAAGGAATTATTTATTATAAAAAAACGAAAAGAACTTGTTTTTTATATAATATATAATATATAAATATAACTTCTTTTTAATTAAAAGCATAAAACGTTATAATATATTTATAAATTATTTAATTATTATTTATTTTATTTTTTTTTCGCAATTAATTAATTGTAAATTTATTACTTTTTTTACGCCTTACCCATTTTTTTAATTGTAAATTAATTTGGTTATCTTTTATTAAAGTTTTTATTATTTTATTTAAAATAGCTTTTATTATGATATTTGCAAGGTTATAAATACCGTATATTTAATAAATGTTATTTATTTCCCAGTTTTTATATAATTGTTTTAATATTATTAAATTAATTATAAACTTTTTTTCGTTAATGTTATTTATTTGTATTAAATATTAATATAAGGAAAAAGAATCGATATATAAAATAAAAAGGGTTTTAAACAAATATAAACGTTTAAAAATAATATTAATTGTATAATAAATAACGTAATTAATATTAAAACTTTAAATTATTTTATAAATTTCGTTAAAAAATATATTATAAGTTATTTATTTATATTTAATAAATAATTAATAAATAATATTTCCAATAATTTAAATTTTATTATTTTAATTAATAACTTTTTTATTTTTTAAAATAATAACATATTTAATTTATAAATTTAAATTTTTATTATTTGCAAATAATTTATTAACGAAAACGTATACGCGTAAATTTTATAAATTTAATTTAATATATTTTAATTTTTATATTTAATTATTTATTTATTATTTAATTTTAATATTAAAAGCTTTTATTTCTTTAAATTTAAAATCAATATATTAAGTTATTATAAAATAATTAAAAGCAGTTTCGAATTAATAAATAACTATAATATATGTTTTTCAAACCTTTTATTTTATAAATCTTTTAATTATATCCGATAATTAACCGTTTATAAATTTAAATTTTTTAATTTAACTTTTTTAAATTATAATAATCTTATAGTTTTTATTATAAACGGTAATTTATAAATTATTAAAATCTTCGATTTTTTTATTTAATATTTTTTAAAGGCGTATTTTAATTTCTACTTTAGTTAATATTTTATTTTTAATAATTAAAAATTTTATAATATTAATATTAAAAATATTATTTATTTATAAACCGATTAATTCGAAAAATTTTAAATTTGTAATTAATAAGTAAAAATTAAAAGCTAATAATTTTATATATAATTTTTTTTAATAATAACGTAAATAAGTTTTAAATTAATATATATTTAATTTTATAAAACTGTATAATAATTTAATAATATATAATAACGTTTTTTTAAAATATTTATTTTTTAATTTTGTTAATAAATATATATAAATTTTCTTTTATATTAATATTTTTAATTAAATATAAGTTATGGTAATATTTTTAATTATAATCTTTATTTTTTAATATTAAAATATAAAAACTAATAATAAAATAAAACGCTAATTAGTTTTTTAAATGATAAATATATATATTATAATAAATTCTTTATTAAAATCATTATACTTTTAAATCATTAATTGTAATTTCTTATATAACGTAAAAATATTTTTAATTTTGATTTTTTAAATTATTTATAACTTAAATATTATTATTTTTTAATATATTATTATATTATATATTTCGGATAATAAAATATTTTTTTTGAATAAAGCGTTTAATTTTTTTAAATTAAACGCTTTATAAAATTTATTTAATATAATTATTTTTTTATTAATTTATAGTTTTAATATTAAGTTAAAATTATTTTATTTTTTAATAATAAAATATAATAACGTAATATATAAAAGATTATTAATGTATATAAAGTTTTTTTTTAAAATAAATTTATAATTGTTTAAGTTAATTACGAGTTTAAGTAAATTGATTATAAATTTTTTGCTTTTTACGAGGTTTTTTTTAAGGTTAATATAAGGTTTTATATATATATTTTTAAATGTAAACGTATTATCGAAAGTATTAAAGGCAATGGTTATATCTTTATTAATAATTGTAATAATTTTATAAAGGCCTTTTTATTTTTATTTTTTTTAATAAATTAAAATTTTGTTTTTTATTAAAAGTGTTATAAGTAATGTTTTTTAAGTATTAAGATTGTTTTTTATGTTTAAAACATCTTTAATTAAACGTTATATTTTAATCTTTTTAATTTTTATTATTATTTTTTAAATTATTTATATTTTTTAAATTTGCGTAAAGATTAATAGTAAATTTATATTAATTTTTAAGTAAATATTAAAAATTAAAAAAATAAGTATAAAATTATTTAAATTAATTGTATTATTTATTGCTTTAATTATTATTTAAAGTTAAAATATTTTTAAATTAAATTTTTAAAGTTTATTGGTTATAATTTCGTAAGTTTTACGTATAAAGCTATAGTATTTTTTAATTTTATCGATGGATTAATAAATTTTTATAAAAATTTAATAATAAATGACGTTAATAATATAAATTTTATTTTTAAATTTAATATTATTAAAATTAATGCCGACATTGTGGGTAATAATGTTAAAAGGTTTAAAATACGTATTTATTTAATATTATTTAAAAATTTCTTATATTTTTTTAATTAAAATAATTTTTATAAATTATATCGTTTAAAAATCTATAGTTATATTAATTACGTATAATATTGGTTATTTATTAAAATATATAATGTTAATAATTATTTTGTAATTAAAGTTTATATTAAAATTTTTTAAATTAAACTTAAATTTTTAAGAAATTTTACTTTTTATTTAATAATAATAATAAAATTTATTAATCTTTTTAATATTATTAATGTTAATATTATAATTAGTTTTCTTTAATAAATTATATAATTTATTTATAAATAAATGGTTAAAATAAGAATATAAATGCCGTAATTTTATTTCCGTAAAATAAATTATATCGTTAAAATAAAACCATAAATATTTCTATTTACGCATAATCGCCACGGTTACTCCGTTCTTTTTAATTAATTAATTAATAACGTTATTTAAATATATTTTTAAACGATTTATATTTTTAAAGTATAAAAAAAATAAAGTATTTAATTTTATTATATAAAAATCAATTAATTTAAAAGGGATATTAATCGTAATTATTTTTAATAATTTAATAAAAGATTTATTATTAAATTTAATATTTGTTTTACTTATTTAATTATTATTTATTTTTAATTTATGTTTAAGAAAATCTTATATAAATATTTAATATTATTTTTTTTTTACGATAAATATTTACGTTACGTTTATATCGGGAATAATTCTTTAAAAGACGTTTTTAGCGTATTAATTTAAAATAAAAGAAATATTATTTTAAGGTTTTTTAAAAAAAAGGTAATAAAAAACAATTCGATATTAATACGTTTAATTTACCAAATAAATAACAATTAAAAACTATTTAATTTTACTTTTTTTTATTTTAAAGGTTTAAACGTTATCTTTATTATTATTAAATTTTAAACTTTTTTCTTTAATACTTTTATAATTAATTAAAAATATGGTATATTTTTTTTTATTTTATTTCTTTTTAATTTTCCATTAATTTTTAATTTCTTTTTATTCTTTTTTAAAGTGTTTAATAAATCAACATCTTTTTTTCTTATATATTTAACAATGTTTTTTTTAATTTTATAATATTTTTTTAACTTAATATTTTTTATTTTTATTGATTTAATAGTATTTTTATTCCGTGTAATATTAATTAATATCTTTATTATTCTTTTTTATTATATATTATCATATACTTTTTAAATTTTTATAAATATTTATTAAAGTATAAAATTTGTTTATTAAATTTTCGAATTAATATAATAAAGTAAATAAAATATATTATAATTATAAAATAATGCGGTATATTCGGTAAATAATTATAATAAATTATTATTCTTTTTTAAAATCTTATTTTAAAATACGTTAATATAATGATAATTTATCGAATATTATTTATAATATTTTTAAGTTTAATTTTCTTTTATTTTTTTCTTTAATTTTAATATTATAAAAAATAATAAATATTTAATTTTAATAATATTATATTTTATTTTATTTTATATTAAAATATTGTTTTATAATTAAATATATATTTGCGAAATATTAATATTAAAATACGTTATATAAGAAATATATTATTACTTTTTTTATAAAAATAATAAAAAATATAATATAAAATTATACTTATTAAATTCTTACTATATAATACATATTTAAAAAAAATCGAAACTTATTTTTAAAAATATTATAAACTTTATCCGTATAATTATTTTTATTATTTTAAACCTTTTTAAAATAATTTATAATAATTAAAAAATATATTTTGTTAAAAACTTATATTAAAAAAACGTTATAATATATTTGTATTTATTAATTATTAATAAGTATAAAAACTTATTTTATTAAATTATTTGCTAATATAAATAATGGAATTATTTAAAAGGAAAAATCGTAACTTTTTATAAATTGATTTTTTTTATTTATTTTAATGCTTGAAAAAACCGCTGTTATTATGTAAAAACTATTTAATAACAATTTAAATAATTTAAATATATTTTTCGATATTATTATAAAGGTTTATTTTTATGTAAAATTAGTATTATATATTGGATTATATTTTGATTATCTTATATATATTAAGATATTATATAAAACATTAACTTATAAAAATAAATTAAAAAAAGGCGCGTTAATTCTTTATAAAATTAAGAAATAAAAAACGTTTTTTATTAATTAAATATTACCTTGATATAAATAACTTAACATTTTTTTAAAAAATTAACTAAATTATATTGCAATATAAGTTAAAAATGGATTATGCAATAAAAATGGTGGTTAAAAAAGGGAATATGTAATAATCTTTAATTATTAAATTAAAAATAAAATATTAAAAATTAATAAAAGATTATTAAAAATAAAGAATAAAAGGAATATTATATATAAAATAAATAATATATATTAAAAATAAAAAAAGGATAATTTAATTAAAATTATATTAAAAAATAAAATTTAATTTATACGTATAATTGTTTAAACTAATATTTATAAATTAAAAATTGTTAATTATTATTATAACGTAATATATATATAAATTTATACGTTAAAATAAATCAATCTTTTATTAATATTATATATAAATATTTTTTATATTAATACATTTAATTATTTCCGTTTAATTATATTAAACTCGTTAATATATTACATTAATAATTTGCGTAATATTATAAAATTAACAAATGTTTTTATATAATTAATATTATACCTTTTTATATAAACGCCTTTTATTATTAATACATTTTATAATCCCGTATACATTTATTTTAATAATATTATAAAGTTATTTACCGTAAACCTTTTAAATCGTTTTTAATATTTATTTATAGTTTTTTTTAAATATATATATATTTATTAAACTTTTATTAATATTTTTAAAATTTAATAACATAAATAATATTTAAATTATTTTTTATTTAAAAATAATTATTTATAAATTGATTAACTCTTACTTTACTATTATATAATTAAATTATTATATAAAAATAAATCTTTAATTAAAAATTAACCTAAAGAATTTAAATAATTTATTTTTATTTTCTTATTTTATTACATTATTATTAATAATATAAACTTAAATTTACGCTAAACTTTTTACTTATAAATTTTAAGATATTATTAAGAATATAAATAATATAAAAAATAAAGGTATAAAAAATAAAAGGTTTAAATTGGAATAACGTAAAAATATTTTATAAAAATTATATATAAATAAAAGATTATCCGTCATAAATAATACAAATATTTCTCGTAAAAGAAAAATTATTAATATTGCGTATATTATTATAATAAATTCTTTTAAATTATTATAATAATAACTCTTTTAATTTTATTAATTTATATTATTAAATATTTAATAATATTAATTAATATTGGTAAATACGTACATAAAAAAATAACAGTAAAGTAAATAACAAATAATTTAAATATAATAAAACTAATATAATATTAATATTTAAAAAAAGAATTATTTATTATAAAAAAACGAGGGGAACTCGTTTTTTATATAATATATAATACATAAATACGACCTTTTTTTAATTAAAAGCGTAAAACGTCATGATACGTTTATAAGTCATTTAACCATTAATATTTAAAATGTTTAAAATAACAATGTAATAATAACGTTTAAATTTTTTTTTTTTTTTAAAAAAATTTTAAATATTAATAATTAATTTTTAAAACTTTTTAATGGTATAACCCACGTTATATAAAAATAGTTACATATAATAATTAATTAGTTTTTATTATTATTAATATTTATAATATTTATAAATATATTTATTTTATTTAAA
Organism: Daldinia concentrica; assembly: GCA_902805455.1. Classification (NCBI taxonomy): domain Eukaryota; kingdom Fungi; phylum Ascomycota; class Sordariomycetes; order Xylariales; family Hypoxylaceae; genus Daldinia; species Daldinia concentrica. The sequence goes on from CADCSW010000012.1 coordinate 752,478, forward strand.
TATAATAATTTTAATTTATAAATATTTTATTTTAATATATTTATATAAAGTTTTTTGTTTATTTTTTCCTTTATATAAATTTTATAAAAATAATATTTTTTTTAAAGTTTAATATTTATAAATATATTTATTAATTTTTTAAAATTTTAATTATTTAAATAATTTAATCTTTTATATTATATTTTTAAAATTAAATTAAAAATAAAATAAAAATAAAAAGTTATATTAAAATTTATTATATTAAAATTATTATTTTTTTAATTAATTATATATAAGCTATTTATTTTAATTATTATTAAAAATATCTTTAATGGTTAAATGATTTATAAACGTATTATAACGTTTTATGCCTTTAATTAAAAAAAGGTTGTATTTATATATTATATATTATATAAAAAATAAGTTTTTTTCGTTCTTCTTTAATAAATAGTTTTTTCTTTAAATATTAATATTATATCAATTTTATTGCATTTAATTTACTTATTATTTACTTTATTATTATTTTTTTACGTACGTATTTATTAATATTAATTAATATTGTTAAATATTTAATAATATAAATTAATAAAGTTAAAAAAATCATTATTATAACAATTTAAAAAAATTTATTGTAATAATATACGTAATATTAATAACTTTTTTTTTATAAAAAATAATCCTTTACTTATATATAACCTTTACGAAATATTTTTATATTATTTTAATTTAAATCTTTTATCTTTTATATTTTTATTTTTTATATTATTTATATTTTTAATAATGTTTTAAAACTTATAAATAAAAAGTTTAATATAAACTTAAATTTATACCATTAATAATAACGTAATAAAATAAAAAAACAAAAATAAATTTTTTAAATTTTTTAAATTAATTTTTAATTAAAAACTTATTTTTATATAATAATTTAATTATATAATAATAAAATAAAAATTAATTAATTTACAAATAATTATATTTAAATAAAAAGTAATTTAAACATTATTTATGTTATTAAATTTTAAAAATATTAATAAAAACTTAATAAATATATATATATTCGAAAAAATTATTATTAAATATTAAAAATAATTTAAAAGATTTATAATAAATAACTTTATAATATTGTTAAAATAAATATATACGAGATTATAAAATATATTAATAATAAAAGGCGTTTATATAAAAAAGTATAATATTAATTATACGAAAACATTTATTAATTTTATAACATTATGTAAATTATTAATGTAATATATTAACGAATTAAATATAATTAAACGAAGATAATCGGATATGTTAATATGGAAAATATTTATATATAATATTAATAAAAAATTGGTTTATTTTAACGTATAAACTTATATATATGTTATATTATAATAATAATTGGTAATTTTTAACTTATAAACGTTAGTTTAAGTAATTATACGTATAAATTAAACCTTATTTTTTAATATAACTTTAATTAAACCATTTTTTTTTCGTTTTTAATATATATTATTTACTTTATATATAATATTTCTTTTACTTTTTATTTTTAATTAGTTTTTATTAATTTTTAATATTTTACTTTTAATTTAATAATTAAAAATCATTATATATTTTTCTTTTTAATTATTACTTTTATTATATAACTTATTTTTAATTTATATTATAATATAACTTAATTAACCTTTTTAAAAGATATTAAATTATTTATATTAAAGTAATATTTAATTAATAAAAAACGTTTTTTATTTTTTAATTTTATAAAAAATTAACGCGTTTTTTTTCGATTTATTTTTATAAATTAACGCCTTATATAATATTTTAATATATATAAAATAATTAAGATATAATTTAATATATAATATTAACTTTATACGAAAATAAGTTCTTATAATAATATTAAAAAATATACTTAAACTATTTAAACCGTTATCAAGTGGTTTTTATATAATAATAGCGGTTTTTTTAAATATTAAAATAAATGGAAAAAATTAATTTATAAAAGGTTACAGTTTTTTCTTTTAAATAATTCTATTATTTATACTGGTAAATAATTTAATAAAGTAAGTTTTTATATTTATTAATAATTAATAAATATAAATATATTATAATATTCTTTTAATATAAATTTTTAACAAAATATATTTTCCAACTATTATAAGTTATTTTAAAAAAACTTAAAATAATAAAAATAATTATACGAATAAAATTTATAATATTTTTAAAAATAAGTTTTAATTTTTTTTAAATATATATTATACAATAAAAATTTAATAAATACAATTTTATATTATATTTTTTATTATTTTTATAAGAAAAATAATAATATATTTTTTATATAACGTATTTTAATATTAATATTTTACGAATATATATTTAATTATAAAATAATATTTTAATATAAAATAAAATAAAATATAATATTATTAAAATTAAATATTTATTATTTTTTATAATATTAAAATTAAAAAAAAAATTAAAAGAAGTTAAATTTAAAAATATTATAAATTATATTTAATAAATTATTATTATATTAACGTATTTTAAAATAAGATTTTAAAAAAAAGTAATAACTTATTGCGATTATTTACCAAATATATCGTATTGTTTTATAATTATAATATACTTTATTTATTTTATTATATTAATTCGAAGATTTAATAAGTAAATTTTATACTTTAATAAATATTTATAAGAATTTAAAAGGCATACGATAATATATAATAAAAAAAAGTAATAAAAATATTAATTAATATTATACAAAATAAAAGTATTATTAAATCGATAAAAGTAAAAAATATTAAATTAAAAAAGTATTATAAAATTGGAAGACATGTTATTAAATATATAAAAAAAAAGGATATTAGTTTATTAAATATTTTAAAAAAGAATAAAAAGAAGTTAAAAATTAATAAAAAGTTAAAAGGAAATAAAATAAAAGAAAATATATTATATTTTTAATTAATTATAAAAATATTAAAAAAAAAACCTTAAAATTTAATAATAATAAAAATAACGCTTAAACTTTTAAAGTAAAAAAAAGTAAAGTTAAATAATTTTTAATTACTATTTATTTAATAAATTAAACGTATTAATATTAAATTATCTTTTATTATTTTTTTTTAAAAAAATTTTAAAATAATATTTCTTTTATTTTAAATTAATATATTAAAAACATTTTTTAAGAAATTATTTCCGATATAAATATAATATAAATATTTACCATAAAAAAAAAATAATATTAAATATTTATATAAGATTTTTCTAAATATAAATTAAAAATAAATAATAATTAAACGAATAAAATAAATATTAAATTTAATAATAAATTTTTTATTAAATTATTAAAAATAATTATAATTAATATTTCCTTTAAACCAATTAATTTTTATATAATAGAATTAAATATTTCATTTTTTTTATATTTTAAAAATATAAATTATTTAAAAATATATTTAAATAATATTATTAATTAATTAATTGGAAAAAGTAAAATAATTATAACGATTATACATAAATAAAGATATTTATAATTTTATTTTAATAATATAATTTATTTTATAAAAACTAATGGTTAAATGACTTATAAACGTATTATAACGTTTTACGTTTTTAATTAAAAAAAAGTTATACTTAAATATTATGTATTATATAAAGAACAAGTTCTCCTCGTTTTTTTATAATAAATAGTTTTTTTTTAAATATTAATATTATATTAATTTTATTGTATTTAATTTATTTATTATTATTTTATTATTATTTTTTTACGTATGTATTAAACAAGTATAAGGTTAGTCAGCCTGGTTATAAAGCATTTTATTATGTAATTTTTATTTTTTAAATCATATAAAGATTTTAAAAGCTTTTTATCTCTTTAATCAGAAAAAAGAAAATATATAAATATTATTATAAAAAACATTTAATCTTTAATTAACAATTATATAATTACTTTAATCTTTAAATTTATATTAAATTTATTTTATTAATTTTTACTTTTCGTTTATTAATTAATTAAATTTATACTTATAAATCAAAGTATAGTATTTTTATTAATAACTTAAAACTTCTTCTAAAAATCAAGTTATTAAAGTGATAAATTATATTTTACAGGAATTACTTACTTTTTATTTAATGGCAACCACTATAAGACTCAAACCTACAACTTTAATTTTAAAAGGATTGTTAAAGGTTAATTAATAATAATGGTTTTAAAACCATAAATTTAAATTTGAGAATTTATGGCTATAATTTGAGAAAGATTAAAGGGATTATAAAAAACCTTAAAATTATTAAATATTAATAATAAACTAAATATTAAAACTTTATTTAAACAATTATTAATTAAAACTATTTAATTAAGAAAGTTTTTATTAAAATGTTAATAATATAATCGAATATACCGAAATATTATTAAAATATTTATATAATAAAGTAATATCGAATAAATTATAAAATAAATGAAATAATTAATAATATATATTATAAATAATAGGATATTACGAAGATTATTAATATAAAAAACAAATTATAATTAAAAATATAATACGAAAATAACGTATAAAACATAATAAAACGATTGTTAAAAATGATAATTAAAATATAATTAAATAACGATATAAAAAAGAATTAAATTAAAATTTAACCTTATAATTATATTATTATAATAAATAATATGGTAATAATAAATAATAGAATTTATAATTAAGAAATCCATTTATATATTATTATTATTACGTTAAAGAAATTATTAATTAAGTTATTTATATAAAAAAAATAAAAAATTATTAAAATTATTACAGTAATTTTATTATTATTTGTTTTGTTATACTTTAAAACGATATAATTAAAGGTTGAGTTAATAATTACCCACCTTTAAAATAAACTACATAAAATAAAGATATTAAAAGATAATTAAATATCCGATTAAATTTTAATAAACAAAAATAAATATTATTTCTTCCTTTATATTAAAAATAAAAGGCAAAAATATCACCAATATCATTCGGTAAACCAAATATTATTTATATCTTTAATTTACCAAAATATTAATTAAATTACAAAAATTAACCTTAATTAAAAATAAATTAATAATAATAAATTTAAATCATAATCTTTACGTTAAAAAAAAATAACCCAATTTAAAGTTTAATTAAATCTATTATCTTTTAAAAATACTATATTAACACTACTTATTTTATCACAAACATTATCAACTATTGATTCGATTTATATTAATCATCTTAAATTTATCAAATATAAAAACATTTTAAATATACCGTTTAAAAGTAAAAACAATTAAGAAAATCTACCTTTTAAATAACCCTTAAGCTTAAAATAAAATAAGACAATTAAACTTACAATATAACTTTAATATTTTATTAATTAAAAAGCTATTAAAATTATATTTTAATTACAAAAAAAATTAATTAATATTTAATTTATTATTTAATAAACTTAACTATTTAACTTTAAAAACAATTTAAGTTATAACCCGATAATAAATCTTATTAATCAAATCCAATTAACTATTTAAACGCCACCAATTAATTTAAAACTGCCAATTTACTTTTATTAAATTATATTACTTAACCTTTAAAATTATAAAGATAAATTATTTAATAAATTAAAAATTATATAATAATTAAAGAATATTAACGAAATTTTTTATTATTACAAAATACTTAATTAAGATTATATTAAAAAGATTTTATTATAAATTATAAATTAAAATATACGTAAAAAGGTTGAAATAATTATTTTTAATATTATTATTTAAAACTAAGCTTAAACTTTATTAAAAAAGAAGTTTGTTATACGTAATCCGAATTAATATAAATTATATAAATTTAAACTTAAAGATCTCAACGAAAATACTTCGATTAAAAACCCGGTTAAGTTAATAAATTTAATTAAAAATTATTCGATTATTTTTTAAAATATTAAATTGAATATAATTTAAATTATTAATCCAAACAATTATATCGAAACAATCTTAAGTTAAATTTAAAATAATATTTTAAAAGATATTATTTATTATATTAATTCATTATTTACAAATATTTAAACAGTTTTTTTTAATAAAATTAAAAATATAATTTATAATTGAATTAATTAAGAAATTAAGTTATTTTATTGCCATTATAGTCAAAAAAAATCACTTAAGTTTAAAGATTAAAACAATAATAATATTCCATTTTAAACATTACTAAAGAAAACTCGAAGAAATAACCTTAACAATTTTATACGACCAAAGATTTTTAATAAAAATAAATTGAAATTATTAACAATTAATAATTTAATAAATCGTTTCAATAATATATAAATTAACATACAAAAGGTTATTTCGGATTAAATTAAACAAGAATTAATTGCCATAAAAGATATACTAGTAACATCGCTTTATATTATAATACGGGATAGTTATATTTAATTTTTAAATCGTATTTTAAAAATCAATTAAATTATAACTTATAAATAGCCGTAACTTTTCAATTTTCGTACAAAAAAATATAATTTAATTAAACTATTACCTTTATTTATATTTAATTATCCACTTAATACTTATTAATTTTATAAGTTTTAAAGGAATATTTATATAAAATATACGTTACTTAAATATTTTATACTTTATATTATAAACGTAAACAACTTTTTACATTATAATAAAAATTATAATATTTATATTATAAATCGATTAAATAAATAAAAATTAATTTAAAACTTAAATATTCCAAATTAAATATAATAAGCAATTAAACAAAACGGTTAACTTATTAACATTATTATTTATAAATATATTTTTAATTAAAATATTAACGATATTTTTGCAAAGAAAAAAGCCAAATATTACTTAAAAAAAATAATTCTAAAAATAAAAGACCTTATAGCCTTATAATATAAAATTAAAAATTAAAATATAATAAAATAACATAAAAAAATAACAATCGCTATAAATATAATTATTGTAAATTAAGCCGTTACAAACATAGTTTAATTTAATACAATTAACATAATAAATATTAATATTATTACAATTAAAAATAAATTAAACGTTATTAATAATATACTTTTAATTAAATACGGTTAGTTTCTTAAAATAATAAGCAAAGACAAGATTATACAAATTAAAGAAATTATTAAAAAAGAAATAAATAATTAATTTAAAAAATTATTATTTAACATTAATACAATTAAACAAAAAAAAGGTTTAAACGGCAAAACAATTAAAGTTAAACATTTAAATATAAATATATTTTAAAAAAATAAAAGTATTAATTAATATAAATTTAAAAGATTTACCTTAATAAAAATCTCGAATATATATATTAAAAAAACTATTATATTTTAAGAAAAAAAGTTTATTAAAAACATTAAAAAACAATTTAATATAATATAAAATAAAATAATTAAATTTATACTTAAGTTTAATAAATTAATTTATTAAGAATTAATTAAAAGATTTTTTAATTAAAAAGTTATATTAACTTCGTTTATTAAAATTTCAAAAGAATAAGCTTAAAAGGATACAAATATTAACGTTAATTACGTTAATACTTTTAAATTTTAAATTAAATTATATACGCTTTTATTCGCAGAAATTAAACGCTTTACAAATGAATAATAAAAACAAAAGTTAAGACCTTTATTATTAAATAACTTAAAAGCATATTTTAAATTACACTTTAAATTAATAGTTAAAATTAAATCATATAATAATAAAAGTTTAATTATTAAAATAATTAATACCAAAGTTAAATCGTCAATTATAATACAATTATATATCCGAAATTATAATTTACCCATATAACGTAATAACTTTATTTATAAAAAATTTAACAATTTAATTTAAATCTTAATATTAAAATATATTAAAAGGCTAATATAACTAATAAGCCAAAATCTACTATTACCAATTTATATTATTAAAGATAAATATTATATAAATAAATTTATTATAAGTTTAAACTTTATTTTCCAATTATAAATTAAATTATTAATTAAAAACGAAAAAATATTAATAAAAGTTATAGCATTTAAATTAATATAAATCGAAATTTCGCTATTATTAAAAACCTTAAATAACCAATTTTTTAAAGATTTTATTAAATTATATTACGTGTAAAAAAAATAAAAACCATTAATAATTAAGGTTTAATTAACAACGTAATAAAGTTTAATCTATATAACCAATAATTAATTAACGAAAAAATAAAATTAAATTAACTTAACTTTAAAGTTATTAATATTAAAAAATATAATTCGTTTTTTTATAATTAAAACAATACATTTATTATTATTAATATAAAATTTAAAAATTAAAATTAAAAAAATTAAAATATTAAAAATGATTATTTATTTAATTTAAAAAAAAACAAAAAAGTTAAAGCAATATTATTTAATAAAAATTTTTTTATACTTATAACGAAAGTTTTATAAAATATCTTTAAATATTATAAAAAAAAAAAGTAAAAAACTTAATATTATAATAAAAATTAAACAATTTTAATTAATATAATATATAAAAATAAGTTTTAAAAAGTTTAATTTATAAATAATATCCTATTTAACGGGTTAACTTTATCCGGATTATTAAATTAAAAGAAAAATATATTAAAAGAAACTTTAAAGAATATTAAAGGTTTTAATTTATTTAAAACAAACGATTTATATTAAAATATTACTTTTAAATTTATTAAAGAATTCCGAAAAATACGTTTAATACCGAAACAATTTAAGGCTTTAATTATTAAATTAAAAAATATAAAGCTTATTAATTAAGAAAAAAAGATATTTATTAAAATCTTATATTATCAAAAAAAAGTATTAATATAAGGATTTAATAAACTTGGAAAAATCAAAGAAAAAATCGCACCTTTTTATATTATTAAAACATAATAATATAAGGTTTAATAAACTAAAAACATTTCGATTTTAATACTGTTAAAAGATTATATGATTAAGATTTTATAAAATAAAATTAAAGTAAAAATCTTCGAAAAAAATCATAACCCTTATCGGAATATTTGGTTTATTATTAAAAAGAAAAATGGTAAATTATAATTAATTAATTTCGTTATTAAATTAAACGCTTAAATAATTAAAAACGCGTTTTTATTTAAAGATTATAATATATTTGCCGAAGAATTTGCTACTTATACAATACTTTTATATATAAATTTATTTTTAAGATATAATTATTTAAATTTATTTATTTATAATTAAAATATAATAATATTTATAATTTTATTTAAACTATTTAAATTTACGACAATCTTAATAAAAGTAATAAATTTAATCGTTTATTTCTTAAAAGTTATAAACCATATGTTATTTAATTTAATTTTATATATTTACGAATTATTCTTTAATAATGTTAATATAAAAAAATCAAATATTAAATACAATAATTAAAAAGTTTACTTAAGAATTTAATAATTTATATTTAAATATATTAAAAACTTAAATAAAATATTATTAAATTTTAAGTTAATTAAAGTTATTGTAAATTTAAAGAAATTAGAATTTTATAAATTTATAATTAAGATCGTAAATTATATTTATAAATCAAATGGTCGTTTACTTAAAAAAGTTAAAGTTTTAAAAATCCTCGAATGGGATACGTATAAAAATATAACAAAAATCCGATCATTTTTAAGCTTAATAATATATTTCCGTATATAGATCGAAAATTATGCCATGGAGATATTACTTTTAATAAAATTACTATGTAAAAAAGAACCATTTATATAAAAAACACTTTAAATTCGAGTTATAAATAAATTGAAAGAAGTATTTATAAATCCACTTTATTTTATTATGATTGATTATAAGTTTAATTATTAAATAATACTTAAAATAAATAAATCTAGTTAAGGTTAAGAAGTAATAATAAGATAATTTAATAATTAAAGAAATTTTAAACCTTTTTGTTATAAATTAAAAATATAAAAAAAAATTAAACTAAAATATAATGGTATAAAGTAAAAATGCCTTATAATTATAAAAATATTAAAACGACTTAAGAATTACTTTTATAAAATCCAATTCTTATTAAAAACTAATGTAAAAATCTTAATCTCTTAATTAAATAATAATTTTTTTAGTTTATTTAACGTTATATTGTTATAATGGATCGTTTATATTAAGATGTTTAATTTTAAAATAAAATATATTATAAGAAAACGCAATATAATAATAAACGCTTTATTAAAAAAACTAAACGGTTTTTTTAATTAAAAAAATAAAAAATGAAAGGAAAATCTTAATAATTTTATTAATATATAGCTTAATATAATCACGTTATTTTTAATTAATTTCGAAGTTTAAATATACAATAATAATTTATAAAATAAGTCGTAATTAATTATATTATTTTTAACAAAAAAATGGAATATTAAATTTTAAAAAATTGCTTAATATTTTATAACATTAAAACTACTAAAATACTTATTAATTAATTAAATAAAAAAGGGTTGAAAAACTTAAACTAAGTTTAAAAATAAAACTTTAAAATATATTATATTTAAAAGAATCTTTTGGAAAAAAAGCGGAAAAAACTAATTAAATTAACAAGTTATTAATTATAAACTTATAAAACGAAGATTTATTGCCGATTTATATATTTAATATAATTATAAAAGTTAAGATTTTACATACCGATATATTTTTAATATATATTATTAAAAAAAAATATATAAATATATAATAAAAGCAATAAAAATTTATGTTTAATATTAAAAAATTAATTAAAAGATATTGTTAAATAAAATAAATTATTTTAGCCTTAATATTATTTTAACTTATTGGATCTTTAATATATAATATATATTTAATAATTTTAAATATAAAGTAATTATCGAAATACGAGAATAATTATCAAATTATTTAAAAGTAATACTTTTAAAAATAGTAAATTTGGATAAAATAATAAAATTTATAAAAGAAAAAATAATTTTATAATATAATTAATTATTAGAAATTAAAGTAAATAAAGGTTTAAAATTTAAAGATTAAATTATAAAAGCTTATATAAAATTCGGGATTAAAAAAGTTGTAAAACTATTTTATTTTTTATAAGTATAAAGATAAGTGGAAGTTAGTTATAAACCGATTAAATTTAAATTTATAAAAATAATTAATGGCATTAGTAAAAAATGGATTTAATATTTAAGTGTAATAATATAAGTCAATAAAATTACGATTAAATTTAATAGGTTTAATTTTTATAAAATTATTTATAATTACCATTTTATTTTCCCGATTAAAGCAGTTATTTTATTATAAAAGGTATTAAATTAAAAAGGAATTAATACAAAAGAAAATCTATTTATTATATATATTTAAATAATTAAATAAAGATTAGTAGATATAAATTATGTTACTTGGATTATTATCGAAAAACGTTAAATAATGATATAAAAGAATAATTAATAAAATGCGTATAAAATAAGAAAAAAGCCTTTAAAGGTTGATGATTTTATACTTTTATACGATACGTTTAAATATATAAATATATCTTGAAAACGCCAATTATAATATAATTAGCAAAAATTTTATTTAATTAGTAAAATTTTAAGTATTAATAAATATATTATAAAATATTTTAAAGGAAACGAAGTATAAGGGAATATATCAAGAAATAAACTGAAGTTATTTATATAAAATTACTAAAGTTATTAAGAATTTATAAATTTTAAAAATAATAAATAAATTATTGGGCCAGTTATAAAAAGTATTGATTAAGAGAATTTAATATTAATAAAGATAAATATTTTTAAATTTAAAAAAGATGATTATAAAAGGATTTAATATTTAAAATTTTAAATAATGATTAAAATATTTGTGGAAAAGAAAAAAGAATTCGAAGATTATACGGGTATTAATTTAAATGATTTTAAATCGAAAGATATAAAAAAGGGATTATATTATTATTTAATATGTAAAAAAACGCGGCCTGATTAATTTTTTATAAATTTAATTTAATTAAATTGTTTAAAAAATATTATATATATAAAATAAGATTTGATTAAAAAATTACGTTTATTTATTTATATTATTAATATTATTTATTAATTATTATTATTTATTTTACAATTTTAAAATCTTTTTTAATAAAGTTTCATTATTATATTCCTTTAAATATAATAAATTCTTTAATCGAACGTTTTTAATAATTAAAGGTTTTTTATTATTTTTAACCTTTAAATAATAAAATCAAGGCTTTTAAAATAAGCATTATTTTATTGCAAATAAATAATTGCTATAATTATTATCAAATTAATTTAGAATTAATTAACAATTAAAGAACGATTATATGCTAGCATAAAAAAAAGACTTAAAAAATTTAAAATACTTTTCGTAAATACAATAAGGAATTTCATTTGGGTAACTAAAGATTTAAACAATTAAACCTTTAATATATTAAAGATTTTATAAATAAAATATAATTTGCCTAATTAAATTACCTTAATAAATATTTACGTAAATAAAGAGCAAACCATTATTACTTTAATTTTAAATATAATTGACGTACGGTATTATTAATTTAAATAATACTTAAAACTCTTTATTAATAATTACTTAATAAATATATCAATTAAAAATTACACTATTAAAAAAATGAATAATAAATCGTTTAAATAATTAAAAAAATTTAATTATTAAAAATATAATATATTATTAATATCCAAATTATTTATAAATTAATAAAATGAAAGATATAATTCTTTTATTATATTAATTATTTATTAATATTTTATTATTTAAAATTTATTAAATTTTTAATTAAATAATTCGAAAATTTTAAAATAAAAGAACGATTTAAAAATAAAGTTGTTAAGATTATTACTGCTATTATTATTGTTATTAATTAAGTTAATAAAAGTATTAAAATTTAAGAAAAAAACATAATAAAATAATAAAATAATAATTAATTCTTTAAATGTAATATTATTAATAAAAATAAAAAAGGATAATATTATGATAAAAGTAAATATAAAGATTTTAAATAACTATAATAAATATTACGTTATTAAGAAACAATATAATACCATTAATATATTAACAAAAAGATAAAAATTTAAAATAAATCAATTAAATAATAATAATTTAAATTAAAATAATTATAAAGATTAAGATTAAGTTATTTAAAAAGAAAAAAAAGGAAGATCTTTTAAAAGAAAAAGGAAAAAAAAAGCAATTTACACAATTTATACGTATTAAAGTGGTTATTTTATATTAAAAAATCATTAAAATGTATAAACACACACAATACTTTTTAATTAATCTTTTTAATTAATAATAATTATCCAATTCTTAATAATAACGTTTTAAAATATAATATAAAAAGAATTAATTATTGTATTATCTTTTATTTATTTAATTTTCTTTTCTTTAATATTATTTAAAAATATATTATTATTTTAATTAAATTATTTTTTATTTTAAAAATAATTTAAATTTATTTTACTATATTATATTAACATATTATATTATTATTAATAATATCTTTTTTTATTTAATTATTAAAATATTTAATTTTTCCTTTATTAAAGTTAAAATAATTAGTAAGTAGTAAAAAAAATATAATATAATTTATACGTTTAAAGACGTTATTTACGGCAATATTATATTAGATTAAAAGAATTATATTAATATTAACCTTTTTTATACAATTATAATTAATAAAATTATATTTTTAAATATAAAACTTATTAATTTATTTAATATTTAAATATTATCACCAAAAATCGATAAAATTAAATAAAAACGGGAATTATTTTTTAAATTTATTCGCATCTTTTAATTATATAAAAAAAAAAACTTACTTTATATCAAATAAGTTATAACCTTATAAAAATTAATAATAATAAATACTTTTAATTATATAAATAATTACGAACATACGTCAAATTAAACGCTTAATTATAATACTATTAAAGGATTTAATGTAAAAATAAAAAGATCTTTTAAAAAACAACTTAAAATAATGGCATTTTTAACATACATTAATCTAACAAACCTTAAAAAATTAAAAAAAATAACCGAAAATTTATATTATTATCTTTTTACAATTTATATATTTAAATAAAAACATATTTATATATTTAATATAATTAACAATAAATTTAAATAACAAATAAATCATATTAAAAAACAATTAACATTAACTTTAAAAAATTAAAACCTTATTTTTAAGTTTAAAAAAATGGCTATATTTAATATAATTAATTAAAAAGACAAATAATTATACAATTACTAATATAAACTTACTTTATATTTAATTATATAATAATTAAAGATTTTATTTAATATAATTAAATATAAAACAAATTTATATATATTATTAAAAAATTATATTATTTTTATTTCGAAATATTTTAATATTAAAATAATTAATAACTTACCTATTAAATTATCGTTATTAATACTTTTTTAAAAAAACAAAAATTTAATAACTAAAAATAAACCCCAATTTAAAACTTTTATTATAAAAGCCAAATCTCTTAAGCCTTTTATACTTAAAAATTAAATAATTAAAACTTTAAATATATTTAAAATCTTAAAATACTTAATTAAACTAACCGTTAATAATAATAATATCTTTATTAAAAATTTCTTATCCATAATAAACTTAAATAAACGTTATTTACATAATCTTAATCCATATAAAATAAATCAATACAAATATAGAATTTTTATATTATATTAATAAGTTATTAATATTTATAAAATTATTACTATTTAATTATAACTTAATTTTCCAATAAGATAGTTAAAATGGGAAGAATTTAAAAAACAATTAAAAAAAATAAAGCCAAAACTTAAAAAAATTATTAATTAAACTAAAAACCATATAAAACAAGTAAAAACTAAAATTAAAAAATAAATAAAAGCCGTTAAATTAAAAAATACAAACATAGAAAATTAATTAATCGCACCATTATTAAAATAGTTTATAAATTTTACATTTATTTATTTTTTTATCGAAATTATTTCGTTAATATTAACATCGTTAACTTTAAAAAACATTAAATAAATATAAAGTTAATCAACCTAGTTATAAGGCATTTTATTACGTAATTTTTATTTTCCAAATTATATAAAGATCTTAAAAGCTTTTTATCTCTTTAATCAAAAAAAAAGAAACACATAAACATCATTACAAAAAACATTTAATCTTTAATTAACAATCATATAATCACTTTAATCTTTAAATTTATATTAAATTTATTTTATTAACTTTTACTCCTTGTTTATTAATCAATTAAATTTATACTTACAAGTTAAAATATAATATTTTCATCAATAGCTTAAAGCCTTTTCTAAGGATTAAATTGTTGAAATGATAAGCCATACTTTACAAGAATTACCTACCTCTTATTCAGTATTTATTAATATTAATTAATATTATTAAATATTTAATAATATAAATTAATAAAATTAAAAGAATTATTATTACGATAATCCGGAAAAATTTATTGTAATAATATATGTAATATCAACAATTTTTCTTTTATAAAAAATATTTATATTATTTATAACAAATAACCCTTTTTTTATATATAATTTTTACAAAATATTTTTACGTTATTTTAATTTAAACCTTTTATTTTTTATATCTTTATTTTTTATATTATTTATATTCTTAATAATATCTTAAAATTTATAAGTAGAAAATTTAATATAAATTTAAATCTATATTATTAATAATAACGTAATAAAATAAAAAAATAAAAATAAATTATTTAAATTTTTTAAATTAATTTTTGATTAAAGACTTATTTTTATATAATAGTTTAATAATATAATAATAAAGTAGAAATTAATTAATCTATAAATAATTATTTTTAAATAAAAAACAATTTAAATATTATTTATGTTATTAAACTTTAAAAATATTAATAAAAGCTTAATAAATATATATATATTTAAAGAAATTATAAATAAATATTAAAAGTAATTTAAAAGATTTATGGTAAATAATTTTATAATATTGTTAAAATAAATGTATATAAGATTATAAAACGTATTAATAATAAAAGACATTTATATAAAAAAGTATAACATTAATTATATAAAGGTATTTATTAACTTTATAATATTATATAAATTATTAATATAATATATTAATAAATTAAATATAATTAAATAAAAATGGTTAAATATGTTAATATAAAAAATATTTATATATAATATTAATAAAAGATTAATTTACTTTAATATATAAACTTATATATATATTATATTATAATAATAATTAATAATTTTTAATTTATAAACGTTAATTTAAATAATTACACGTATAAATTAAACTTTATTTTTTAATATAACTTTAATTAAATTATCCTTTTCTTATTTTTAATATACGTTATTTACTTTATATATAATACTCTTTTCACCCCTCGCTTTTAATAATCCTTCGTTAATTCTTAATATTTTACTTTTAATTTAATAATTAAAAACCATTACGTATTTTTTTTTTCAACTATTATCTTTATTATATAACCCATCTTTAACTTATACTATAATATAACTTAATTAATTTTCTTAAAAAATATTGAATTATTTGTATTAAGATAATATTTAATTAATAAAAAACGTCTTTTATTTTTCGACTTTATAAAAAATTAACGCGTTTTTTTTTAACTTATTTTTATAAATTAACGCCTTATACAATACTTTAATATATATAAAATAATTAAGGTATAATTTAATATATAATATTAACTTTACGTAAAAATAAACCTTTATAACAATATTAAAAAATATATTTAAATTATTTAAACTATTAATAAATACGTATGTAAAAAAATAACAGTAAAACAAGTAATAAATAAATTAAGTGTAATGAAACTAGTGTAATATTAATATTTAAAGAAAGAACTATTTATAATAAAAAAATAAAAAGAATTTATTCTTTATATAATATACGGTATATAAGTATAACTTCCTTTTAACTAAAAACGTAAAACGTTATAACACGTTTATAAATTATTTAATCATTATTTACTTTATTTTTTTTTTATAATTAATCGATTGTAAATTTATTACTTTTTTTACGTTTTACTTATCCTTTTAATTATAAATTAACTTAATTATTTTTTATTAAACTTTTTATTACTTCATTTAAAGTAACTTTTATTATAACGTTTATAAAATTATAAATATTATATATTTAACAAATATCGTTTATTTCCCAATTCTTATATAATTATTTTAACGTTATTAAATTAATTATTAACCTTTTTTTATTAATATTACTTATTTATATTAAGTATTAATACAAAAAGAAAAAGTCGATATATAAAACGAAAAAAGTTTTAAGCAAAAATAAACGTTTAAAAATAATATTAATTATATAATAAATAACGTAATTAATATTAAAACCTTAAACCATCCCGTAAATTTCGTTAATAAATATATTATAAGTTATTTATTTATATTTAATAAATAATTAATGGATAATATTTCTAATAACGTAAATTTTATTATTTTAATTAATGACTTTTTCATTTCTTAAAATAATAATATATTTAATTTATAAACTTAAATCTTTATTATTTACAAATAATTCGTTAATAAAAACATATACGCGTAAATCTTATAAATTTAATTTAATATATTTTAATTTTTATATTTAATTATTTATTTACCATTTAATTTTAATATTAAAAGCTTTTATTTCTTTAAATTTAAGATTAATATATTAAATCGTTATAAAATAATTAAAAGCGGTTTTAAATTAACAAATAGCTGTAATATATACTTTTTAAATCTTTTATTTTATAAATCTTTTAATTATATTTAATAATTAACCATTTATAAGTTTAAATTTTTTAATTTAATCTTTTTATATTATAATAATCTTATAATCTTTATTATAAATAATAATTTATAAATTATTAAAATTTTTAATTCCTTTATTTAATATCTTTTAAAAATATACTTTAATTTTTATTTTAATTAATATTTTATTTTCGACAATTAAAAATTTTATAATATTAATATTAAAAATATTATCCGTTTATAAGCTGATTAATTTAAAAAATTTTAAATTTATAATTAATAAGTAAAGATTAAAAATTAAAAATTTTATATATAATTTTTTTTAATAATAATATAAATAAATTTTAAACCAATACATATTTAATTCCGTAAAACCGTATAATAGTTTAATAATATATAACAACGTTCTTTTAAAATATTTATTTTTTAATTCCGTTAATAAATATATATAAACTTCTTTTTATATTAATATCTTTAATTAAATATAAACCATAATAATATTTTTAATTATAACCTTTATTTTTTAATATTTAATGGTTAAATGACTTATAAACGTGCCATGACGTTTTACACCTTTAGTTAAAGAGAGGTCGTACCTATATACCATACATTATATAAAAAACAAATTCCCTTTATTTTTTCCTTAATAAATAATTCCCTTTTTAAATATTAATATTACACCAATCTTATCGCATTTAATTTACTTATTACTTACTTTACTATTATTTCTTTACGTATATACCTACCAATACTAATTAATATTATTAAACATTTAACAATATAAATTAACAAAATTAAAAAAGTTATTATTACAACAATTCGGAAAAATTTATTATAATAACATACGTAATACCAACAACTTCTCTTCCATAAAAAACATTTGCATTACTTATAACAAATAATCTTTTACTTATATACAACCTTTACAAAACACTTTTACGCCACTCCAATTTAAACCTTTTATCCTTTACATCTTTATTCTTTATATTATCTATATCTCCAATAATATCTTAAATTTTATAAACAAAAAATTCGGCGTAAGCTTAAACCTATACCATTAATAACAACGCAATGGAATAAAAAAATAAAAATAAACTATTTAAATTCTTTAAATTAATTTTTAATTAAAAATTTATTTTTATATAATAGTTTAATTATATAATAATAAAATAAAAGTTAATTAATTTATAAATAATTATTTTTAAATAAAAGATAATTTAAGTATTATTTATATTATTGAATTTTAAAAATATTAATAAAAATCTAATAAATATATATATATTTAAAAAAACTATAAATAAATATTAAAAATAATTTAAAAGATTTATAGTAAATAATTTCGTAATATTATTAAAATAAATACGTTTAAAATTATAAAATGTATTAATAATAAAAGGCGTTTATATAAAAAGGTATAATATTAATTATGTAAAGGTATTTATTAATCTTATAACGTTACGCAAATTATTAATATAATATATTAATAAATTAAATATAATTAAATAAAAATAATTAAATATATTAATATAGAAAATATTTATATATAATATTAATAAAGAATTAGTTTATTTTAACGTATAAACTTATATATATATTATGTTATAATAATAATTAATAATCTTTAATTTATAAACGCTAATTTAAGCAATTATATATATAAATTAAATCCTATTTCCTAATATAACTCCAATTAAACCATTCCTTTTCCGCTATTAATATACGTTATTTATTTCATATGTAATATTTCTTTTATTTCTTATTTTTAATAATTTTTTATTAATTTTCAATATTTTACTTTTAATTTAATAATTAGGAATTATTACGTATTTCCTTTTCCAACCATTATCCTTATTATATAATCCATCTTTAACTTATATTATAATATAATTTAATTAACTTTCCCAAAAAATATCAAATTACTTATATTAAGGTAGTATTTGGTTAATAAAAAACGTCTTTTATTCCTTAATCTTATAAAGAACTAACGCACCCCCTTTTAGCTTATTTTTATAAGTTAACGCCTTATACAATACCTTAATATATATAAAATAATTAAGATATAACCCAATATATAATATTAGTCTTACGTAAGAACAAACTCTTACAACAATATTAAAAAATATATTTAAATTACTTAAATTATTATCGGATAATTTTTATATAATAATAGCAATTTTTTTAAATATCAAAATAAATAAAAGAAATTAATTTATAAAAAATTATGGTTTTTCTTTTTAAATAGTTCCATTATTTATACCAGTAAATAATTTAACGGAATAAGCCCTTATATTTATTGGTAATTAATAAACGTAAATATATTATAACATTTCTTTAATATAAGTTTTTAACAAAATATATTTTCCAATTATTATAAACTATTTTAAAAAAACTTAAAATAATAAAAATAATTATATAAATGAAATTTATAATATTTTTAAAAATAAGTTCCGATTTTTCCTAGATATATATTATATGGTAGGAATTTAATAAACGCAATTTTATATTATATTTTTTACTATTTTTACAAAAAAAATAATAATATATTTCTTATATAATATATCTTAATATTAGTATTTTACGGATATATACCTAGTTATAAAATAATATTTTAATATAAAATAAAATAAGATATAATATTATTAAAATTGGATATTTATTACGTTTTATAGTATTAAAATTAAAAAAAAAAATAAGGGAAAGTTAAATTTAAAAGTATTATAAGTTATATTTAATAAATTATTATTATATCAACATATTTTAAAATAAAATTTTAAAAAAGAGTAATAATTTATCGCAACCATTTATCAAATATATTATATTATCCCATAATTATAACATGTTTTATTTACTTTATTATATTAATTCGAAAATTTAATAAATAAATTTTATACTTTAATAAATATTTATAAAAATCTAAAAGGCGTACGATAATATATAATAAAAAAAAGTAATAAAGATGTTAACCAATATTATATGAAACGAAAGTATTATTAAATTGATAAAAGTAGAAGATATTAAGTTAAAAAAGTATTATAAAATTAGAAAAAACGTTGTTAAGTATATAAAAAAGAAAGATGTTAATTTATTAAATATTTTGAAAAAGAATAAAAAGAAGTTAAGAATTAGTGAAAGGTTAAAAAGGAATAAAATAAAGGAAAATATGTTATATTTCTAATTAATTATAAAGATATTAAAAAAAAAAGTTTAGAATTTAATAATAATAAAAATAACGTTTAAACTTTTAAAATAAAAAAAAGTAAAATTAAATAGTTTTTAATTGTTGCTTATTTGGTAAATTAAGCGTATTAGTATTAGATTGTTTTTTATTACTTCTTTTTTAAAAAACCTTAAAATAATATTTTTTTTGTTTTAAACCGATACGTTAAAAATGTTTTTTAAAGAATTATTTCCGATATAAGCGTAATATAAATGTTTATTGTAAAAAAAAAATAATATTAAATATTTATACGAAGTTTTTTCAAACGTAAGTTAAAGATAAATAATAGTTGAACGGGTGAGGTAAATATTAAATTTAGTAATAAATTTTTAATTAAATTATTAAAAATAATTATAGTTAATATTCTTTTTAAACCAATTAATTTTTATATAATAAAATTAAATATTTTATTTTTTTTATATTTTAAAGATATGGATTGTTTAAGAATATATTTAAATAATATTATTAATTAATTAATTGGAAAAAGTGGAATAATTGTGGCGGTTATACGTAAATGGGGATATTTGTAATTTTATTTTAATAATATAATTTATTTTATAAAAATAAAATTATAGCATTTATATTTTCGTTTTAGTTATTTATTTGTAAATAAATTATATAATTTATTAAATAAAATTGGTTATAACATTAATATTAATAATATTAAAAAAATTAATAAATTTTATTACTATTATTAAATAAAAAGTAAAATTTCTTAAAAGTTTAAATTTAATTTAAAAAATCTCAATATAAATTTTAATTATAAAATAATTATTAATATTATATATTTTAATAAATAACCAATATTATACGTAATTAACGTAACCATAGATTTTTAAGTAATACGATTTATAAAAACTATTTTAGTTAAAAAAATATAAGAAATTTTTAAATAATATTAAATAAATATATATTTTAAACCCTTTAATATTATTACTTATAATATAAATATTAATTTTAATAATATTAAATTTAAAAATAAAGCTTGTATTACCAGCGTTATTTATTATTAAATCTTTATAAAAACTTATTAATCTATTAATAAAATTAAGGAATATTATAAACCCGTACGCAAAACCTATAAAATTATAATTAATAAACTTTAAAATTTTAATTTAAAAATATTTCAACTTTAAATGGTAGTTAAGGTAATAAATAATATAATTAATTTAAACGATTTCGTATTTACCCTTTTAATTTTTAATACTTATTTAAAAATTAATATAAATTTATTATTAACTTTTACATAAACTTAGAAAATATAAATAATTTAAAAGATAATAATAAAAGTTAAGAAAATTAAAATATAACGTTTAATTAAAGATATTTTAAATATAAAGAACGGTTTTAATATTTAGAAAATATTATTTATAATATTTTTAATAAAAAATAAAATTTTAATTTATTAAAAAAAAAGAAAATAAAAAAGCCTTTATAAAATTATCGCAATTATTAATAAAGACGTAATTATTATTTCCAATATTTTCAATAATATATTTATATTTAGAAATATATACATAAAACCTTATATTAAATTAAAAGAAGATTTTATAAAAGGTAAAAAATTTATAATTAAATTACTTAAATTTATAATTAATTTAAACAATTATAAATTTATTTTAAAAAAAAACTTAATATATATTAACAAATTCTTATATATTACTTCATTATACTTTACTTTTAAAAAATAAAATTACTTTAATTTAATATTAAAGTTATAAATTAATAAAAAGATAATTGCGCCGGATAAACCTTATAAAACATCCAATTTAAAAAAATTAAACGCTTTATTTAAAGAAAACATTTTATTATCTAAAATATATAATATAATAATATATTAAAAAATAATAATATTTAAATTATAAATGGTTTAAAAAATCAAAACTAAAAATATCCTTACGTTATATAAAAAATCACAATTAATAATTTAAAAATACAATAATCTTAATAAAGAATTCATTATAATATATATACCTACTATTTAAAAAGCCAATTAATATTTTATCCTATCGTTAACTCTTATATTTTAATATTAAAAAATAAAAATTATAATCAAAAATATTATTATAACTTATACTTAATTAAAAATACTAATATAAAAAAAAGTTTATATACACTTATTAACAAAATTAAAAAATAAATATTTCAAAAGAACGTTACTATATATTATCAAATCGTTATACGGTTTTGCGAAGTTAAATATATATTAATTTAAAACTTATTTACGCCATTATTAAAGAAAATTATATATAAAATCATTAGTCTTTAATCTTTATTTATTAATTATAAACTTAAAACCTTTTGAATTAATTAACTTATAAATAAATAATACTTTTAATATTAGTATTATAAAATTCTTAATTGCCGAAAATAAGATATTAATTAAAGTAGGAATTAAAATACGCTTTTAAAAAATATTAAATAAAAAAATCGAAGATTTTAATAGCTTATAAATTACTATTTATAATAAAAATTACGAAATTATTATAATATAAAAAAATTAAATTAAAAAATTTAAATTTATAAATAATTAATTATTGGATATGGTTAAAAGATTTATAAAGTAAAGGCTTTAAAGAATATATATCGCAATTATTTACCAATTTAAAATTATTTTCGACTATTTTATAGTAGTTTAATATATTAACTTTAAATTTAAAAAAACAAAAACCTTTAATATTAAAATTAAATAATAAATAAATAATTAAATACGAAAATTAAAATATATTGAATTAAATTTATAAAACTTACGTATATATATTTTTGTTAATAAATTATTTATAAATAATAAAGATTTAAATTTATAAATTAAATATATTATTATTTTAAAAAATAAAGAAATTATTAATTAAAATAATAAAATTTACGTTATTAAAAATATTATCTATTAATTATTTATTAAGTATAAGCAAGTAATTTATAATATATTTGTTAACAAAATTTACGAAATAATTTAAAATTTTAATATTAATTATATTATTTATTATATAATTAATATCATTTTTAAACGTTTATTTTTACTTAAAGTTTACTCGTTTTATACACCAACTCTTTCTCCTTGTACTAATATTTGGTACAAATAAGTAACATTAACAAGAAAAAGTTGATAATTAATTTAATAATGTTAAGACAATTATATAAAAACCAGAAAATAAATAATATTTATTAAATATACAATATTTACAATTCCGCAAACGTTATGACAAAAGCTATTCCAAATGAAATAATAAGAAATTTAATAGAAAATAATCAAATTAATTTACAATTAAAAAGATAAATAAAACATAAAAAGAATAATAAATTTACAACCAATTAATTGCGAAAAGAAAAGAAAATAAATAATAGTTAAATAACTCATAAACGTATTATAACGTTTTATACCTTTAATTAAAAAAAAGTCGTACTTATATACCATACATTATATAAAGAACAAGTTCCTTTTATTCCTTTCTTAATAAATAGTTCCCTCCTTAAACATTAATATTACACCAATCTCATTGCACTTGATTTACTCGTTACTTATTTTACTATTATCTCTTTACGTACGTACTTACTAACAATATTAAAATATAAAAACTAATAATAAAATAAAACATTAATTAACTCTTTAAATAATAAATACATATATTATAATAAATTCTTTATTAAAATTATCGTATCTTTAAATTATCAATTGTAATTTTTCGTATAATATAAGGATATTTTTGGTTTTAATTTCTTAAATTATTTATAATTTAAATATTATTATTCCTTAATATATTATTACATTATACATTTTAAATAATAAAATATCTTCTTTAAATAAAACGTTTAATTCCTTTAAATTAAACGTTTTATAAAATTTACTTAATACAATTATTTTTCCATTAACTTATAATTTTAATATTAAATTAAAATTATTTTATTCTTTAAAAATAAAATATAATAACATAATATATAAAAAATTATTAATATATATAAAATTTTTTTTCGAAATAAATTTATAATTGTTTAAATTAATTGTAAATTTAAGTAAATTGATTATAAGTTTTTTGCTTTTTATAAGGTTTTTTTTAAAGTTAACGTAAGATTTTATATATATATTTTTAAATATAAACGTATTATCGGAAATATTAAAGATAATAATTATATCTTTATTAATAATTATAATAATTTTATAAAAATCCTTTTATCTTTTTTTTTTTTAATAAATTAAAATTTTATTTTTTATTAAAAATATTATAAATAACGTTTTTTAAATATTAAAATTATTCTTTATATTTAAAGTGTTTTTAATTAAATATTATATTTTAATCTTTTTAACTTTTATTATTATCTTTTAAATTATTTATACTTTTTAAATTTATATAAAAATTAATGGTAAATTTATATTTATTTTTAAATAAATATTAAAAATTAAAAAAATAAATATAAAATCGTTTAAATTAATTGTATTATTTATTATTTTAATTATTATTTAAAATTAAAATATTTTTAAATTAAAACTTTAAAGTTTATTAATTATAATTTTATAAATTTTATATATAAAGTTATAATATTTTTTAATTTTATTAATAAATTAATAAATTTTTATAAAAACTTAATAATAAATAATATTAATAATATAAATTTTATTTTTAAATTTAATATTATTGAAATTAATATTAATATTATAAATAATAATATTAAAAAGTTTAAAATATATATTTATTTAATATTACTTAAAAATTTCTTATATTTTTTTAATCGAAATAGTTTTTATAAATTATATTATTTAAAAACTTATAATTATATTAATTATATATAATATTAATAATTACTTTATAATTAAAGTTTATATTAAAAATTTTTAAATTAAATTTAAACTTTTAAAAAATTTTACCTTTTATTTAATAATAATAATAAAATTTGTTAATTTCTTTAAAATTATTAATATTAATATTATAATCGATTTTATTTAATAAATTATATAATTTATTTATAAATAAATAGTTAAAATAAAAATATAAACGTTATAATTTTATTTTTATAAAATAAATTATATTATTAAAATAAAATTATAAATATCCCCATTTACATATAACCGCCACGATTACTCCGCTTTTTTCGATTAATTAATTAATAATGTTATTTAAATATATTTTTAAATAATTTATATTTTTAAAATATAAAAAAAAAAAGATATTTAATTTTATTATATAAAAATTAATTAGTTTAAAAGGAATATTAATCGTAATTATTTTTAATAATTTAATAAAAAGTTTATTATTAAATTTAATATTTATTTTATTTATTTAATTATTATTTATTTTTAATTTACGTTTAAAGAAATCTTATATAAATATTTAATATTATTCTTTTTTTATAGTAAATATTTACGTTATATTTATATCGAAAATAATTTTTTAAAAAATATTTTTAATGTATTAATTTAAAATAAAAAAAATATTACTTTAAAATTCTTTAACGAAAAAATAATAAAAAGTAATTTAATATTAATACGTTTAGTTTATTAAATAAACGGCAGTTAAAAATTGTTTAATTTTATTTTTTTTTATTTTAAAAATTTAAACGTTATTTTTATTATTATTAAATTTCGAAATTTTTTTTTTAATATTTTTATAATTAATTAAAAATATAACGTATTTTTTTTTTATTTTATTCCTTTTTAACTTTTTATTAATTTTTTATTTTTTTTTATTTTTTTTTAAAATATTTAATAAATTAATATCTTTTTTTTTATATATTTAATAGTGCTTTTTTCAATTTTATAATACCTTTTTAACTTAATATCTTTTATTTTTATTAATTTGGTAATATTTTTATTTCGTATAATATTAATTAATATTTTTATTATTTTCTTTTATTATATATTATTATATGTTTTTTAAATTCTTATAAATATTTATTAAAATACGAAATTTATTTATTAAATTTTCGAATTAATATAATAAAATAAATAAAATATATTATAATTATAAAACGATGTAATATATTTAATAAATAATTGTAATAAATTATTATTTTTTTTTAAAATTTCGTTTTAAAATACGTTAATATAATAATAATTTATCGAATATAATTTATAATATTTTTAAGTTTAATTTTTCTTTATTTTTTTTTTTAATTTTAATATTATAAAAAATAATAAATATTTAATTTTAATAATATTATATTTTATTTTATTTTATATTAAAATATTATTTTATAATTAAATATATATTTATAAAATATTAATATTAAAATATATTATATAAAAAATATATTATTATGTTTTTTATAAAAATAGTGGAAAATATAATATAAAATTGCGTTTATTAGATTTTTATTATATAATATATATTTAAAAAAAATCGAAATTTATTTTCAAAAATATTATAAATTTTATTTATATAATTATTTTTATTATTTTAAGTTTTTTTAAAATAATTTATAATAATTAAAAAATATATTTTATTAAAAATTTATATTAAAAAAACGTTATAATATATTTATATTTATTAATTATTAATAAGTATAAAAGTTTATTTTATTAAATTATTTGCCGATATAAATAATAAAATTATTTAAAAAAAAAAATTATAACTTTATATAAATTGGTTTTTTTTATTTATTTTAATGTTTAGGAAAATTGTTATTATTATATAAAAACTATTTAGTAACGGTTTAAATAATTTAAGTATATTTTTTAATATTATTATAAAGGTTTATTTTTGCGTAAAGTTAATGTTATATATTAAGTTATATTTTAATTATTTTATATATATTAAGATATTATACGGGGCGTTAATTTATAAAAATAAATTAAAAAAAAATGCATTAGTTTTTTATAAAGTTAAAAAATAAAAAATATTTTTTATTGATTAAGTATTATTTTAATATAAATAGTTTGGTATTTTTTAAAAAGGTTAATTAAATTATATTATAATATAAGTTAAAAATAAATTGTATAATAAAAGTAATAATTGAAAAGGAAAATGTATAATGGTTTTCGATTGTTAAATTAAAAATAAAATATTAAAAATTAACGAAAGATTATTAAAAGTAAAAAGTGAAAAAAGTATTATGTGTAAAATAAATAATATATATTAAAAGTGGAAAAAAGGTAATTTAATTAAAGTTATATTAAAAAATAAAGTTTAATTTATGCGTATAATTATTTAAATTAACGTTTATAAGTTAAAGATTATTAATTGTTATTATAACGTAATATATGTATAAATTTATACGTTAAAGTAAATTAATTTTTTATTAATATTATATATAAATATTTTTTATATTAATATATTATATTAATAATTTACGTAATATTATAAAATTAATAAGTATTTTTATATAATTGATATTATATTTTTTTATATAAACGTTTTTTATTATTAATATATTTTGTAATTTTATACGTATTTATTTTAATAATATTATAAAGTTATTTATTATAAATCTTTTAAATTGTTTTTAATATTTATTTATGGTTTTTTCGAGTATATATATATTTATTAAATTTTTATTAATATTTTTAAAGTTTAATAACGTAAGTAATGTTTAAATTATTTTTTATTTAAAAATAATTATTTATAAGTTAATTAATTTTTATTTTATTATTATATAATTAAATTATTATATAAAAATAAATCTTTAATCGAAAATTAATTTAAAAAATTCGAATAATTTATTTTTATTTTTTTATTTTATTATATTATTATTAATAATATATGTTTAAACTTATGTTAAATTTTTTATTTATAAATTTTAAAATATTATTAAAAATATAAATAATATAAAGAATAAAAATGTAGAAAATAAAAGGTTTAAATTAAAATAATATAAAAATATTTTATAAAAGTTATATATAAGTAAAAAGTTATTTATTATAAGTAATATAAATATTTTTATAGAAAAAAAGTTGTTAATATTACGTATATTATTACGATAAGTTTTTTCGGATTATTATAATAATGATTTTTTTAATTTTATTAATTTATATTATTAAATATTTAATAATATTAATTAATATTAATAAATATGTATATAAAGAAATAATAATAAAATAAGTAATAAATAAATTAAATATAATAAGATTAATATAATATTAATATTTAAAAAGGGAATTATTTATTATAAAAAAATAAAGGAAATTTATTTTTTATATAATGTATAATATATAAGTACGCTTTTTTTTTAATTAAAAACGTAAAACGTCACGGTACGTTTATAAGTCATTTAACCATTAAAACGTTAATTATTTATTTATTAAATTTAATTAAATAATATTATTTAAAATTAAATTATTCCTTTTTATTTTTATAATTATTATTAATAAATTAAAGATTATTTTTTAATAATATAATAAATTTTATAAATTTTATTTTATAAACTTACTTTATTATAAAATAATTTAAAAATCTTATAAATAAAACCGAAATTTATTTAAAATAATTAATTTATTTTTTATTTAATAATTTAGAAATAATTATTTTTAATATAATTTTGGATTTTTTTAACGTATTAAATAAAGTAATAATTTTGAAATTAAAGTAATTAACGTTTAAATTTAATAATATAAATATAAAAAATATTTTACTTAAATTTAATAAATATAATTTAATAAATATAAAATCAAATATATAATTTATATCTTTAAAATAAATATTTTTTAAAAAATCTTTTTATTATAATCGTTTAAATTTTTTAATAAAATATAAAAAATTTTACTTATTTAAATATTTAAAAAATAATAGTTTTTATAATAACTTTTTTTTAAAATTATACCGTATTATATTATTTATTTATTAATAATAATAATTAAATTTTTATTATTAAAATAATATTAATTTTATTTTATATTTATAATTTTATATTATTAATTTTAATATTATATTAAAAATTTTAATATAATTATAATATATATTTATTAAAATAAAGTAAATTTTAACATTATTATTAATTTATTAAACGTTTTAACTTAAAGATATTTTATAAATAATTTTATTAAAATTAATAATAAAAAAATTATATAAAAAAATTAAAGATTTTTTATTATTATAGCTTTAACGTTATTACTTTTAACAATTCATCTTTTATATATTAAAAAAAAAAATTTTAAAAAAAATAAAACCGCTTTTTATTTAATTACGTAATAAAAGTTGTAATAGTTTAAATTAAATACATTTAAATAATAAAATAATTTATTAAATAATTAAATAATCATTTATATAATTTTAAATTATAAACTTTTAAATTTATAACTTATTTAAATATTAAACGTAAATTATAAAATATATATATATTATATTATTATATTATCTTTTAAAAAGATTAAATAAACATATTTATTATATATAAGCTATAAATATAAAGCGTATTACCAGCCACCTAATTTATCCGCCCCACATATTCCAACAGTAAGTACCTAGGGAATAACTTATTACTTACATGTAAGTACCTTAAGTTTAAACGGTATCGGAAACGGGCTGGTGGAATCACCTTACACGGCAGTAGAATATTGCATTATGTAAACAAAACGATCGACAAACTCCACTTGCTCTGATACGTTCTCCGAGTGACTTGCAGTGGAAAGAGATTCATAATGACGACCGGTCCATATAATCAGACCCACCTCAGCTACGAACAAACGGACCCTCCACTAGGTATCCTAGGTATGCTCTAAGTAGGTACCTTTCTTTTAGACATACTGTCCCTCCCTATCGTATACTCTACTATCGATATACACCTTCCCCTATTATAAGACGGCTCTTAGGATATCGCTGGAAAGCTTAATAACAAAGCTACGTATCCACTGATACATTATAAACATTACAATAACGAAACATCCTTAATTACTAGGTAATTAATATAGAAAATTGAGAATGATACATAACCTAAGGACGCTGACGTAAGTAGCAACAACAAGCACGTTTAATAGGTGCCAACTAGACTAATCTCGATTGCGTATAGTATATATAAAGGGTCCAGCAGTTTATAGCTGAACTTCGTCTGATCTTACGGACCGAACCGCTGACGATCATATGCACGAGACCGCAATTGTAGGGTTCAGCTATCAACTCAATGTGGCTAACGCAACATCATTAAATTATAGATGGTCAGGAAGCATCTAAGCTTTGCTTAGGAAGCTGAACTATTTGCCAGATCGACAGGATTACCTCAGGTGGCTATGATAGAGATATGATGGAAGGCCGCGGTTTAAATGGTACCACATCTTCGGCATTGGCCTCATCAAATCGCAACCCCACAGCTGCATTGTTTAGAAGAGCTGAAAGAGTAAATATTGGCTTCGCCTTAAGACTTTCCGACTTATGTCATGTAGCATATTATACCGACAGCTTGCTGGCCAATAGAAAGACTAATCACGAGCCGTAACATGTCAAGTCCTCCGTGCTGTCATTGCCAAGCATTGCATACACTTACCTTCTTTGACGGCCTCGCAGGTTCTTGTCTTTGCCTGCATGGCGCCTTGGACCTAAGATACCTAGCCAGGGACCCTTCTTAAGAACCTGTCTTCCAACAGCGTTGTTATAAGGTCATATCATATCTCCCATCCTAGGCGCTCTATCTGTCTCTCTTCATCACACATACACACACACTTTGAGGGTTATAACTGAAAGAAAAAAAGACGAAAAGATGTCGACCGCTATCATCAACTCAATTATCAAATTCGCCGCTGGTGAAATTTTCGATCAAATAAAGGGCTTAATCTACAAGCCTGATACGACTGTTATCGATGCAATTATTGGCGGGTTTGACAGACTTGAGACTTTGATCAAGACGCTCGACTACCAGAACAAGTTATGGGGTCCCATGAATAAGATCTACTACTGGGTCGGCCGGATTCAGAAGACCATAGACGATCTGAAAGCGTAAGTCCTCAAAAAACCATAAAGATGTATTAGAAGAATTATTCTTTTCGAAGACGTAGTCTCATCATTGACATTAGCGATCAGCTCTATCAAGATCATACTAACACATTTTTTGTTTGATTTTATTGCAGCGAGGACAATGAAGCACACCGTGAGGCATACGATAATGTCATTGTTGCGCTAAAGAGCGAATCTGACGGTATCCGCTATCAGAGCTTCTTGCTCTTTAATGTACTCATGAAGGATAAGTCGCCCATAGCGACAGAAGGGCTGTTGAAGTACTGGGAAAGCGAGGCGTACAAGAAGCTATCAGACCAGAACAACACCTCATACCACGTCGAAGACTATATCACTGAGCTTGATACCAACATCGCCGCTGTCGCGGCTCTGCTGCACCATGGAATGGAATTATCCATGTACATTGCGTCAAGTAAGTCCATGTCGCTCCTTTTATGACTTTATTGTTCCTTTTATTCAACCGCAATGTCAACTTTCATTTCTCACTTCATCTACGCCCCTTTTGTTGTTGATGTTTCTTTAGCAAACACTCGCCATTTGTTTCATATGCGGGTAAGAATGCAAACAGCTAGCTGACAATATAGAACAGCCCAAGGTGACGCAGAAGGGTTCCGTTAGGAGGCAGGGGAACGAGTTAACACCTTCCGTAACACACTATACGAGAAACTATACCCAGCGGTCCTTCGCCAGCTTAAGAGTTCGTACGGAGATCCTGGAAACTACCTCACTGACGGTCGCTGGTTCAACATCTACGACCAGTCTCAAAGTTCAAACAAGAACTTCCTTAGTATTCACCCCTACTTTGTTCGAGAGGTCTCTCTTCACACGCCGGCAGGCGATAATTCAGTGAAGGTGCGCTCATTTCGATTCGTGGCATCCGATGGAAAGAAGCCACTAGGACCACTCGAGATGCATGCCTACTGGGAAGACAGGGGCCTCACGAGGGTCAAATTCTACGATGGCTACCCTGATGGCTTGCATCGGACAATCGCCTACACGAACTCCAAGTATTCCGACACTAGTGACATCCTGTTCAAGTTGATTCCGGTGCACGCTGAAGACCAACCATCGACGAAACCATTGAAGTTGATTCCATACAAGCAGAGTGGCGGAAGTACCACTAAAGATGACCAAGTGAACACCTGGTCAACTACGTGGAGGCTTGAGCAGACGTCATCACCTCAGTAGATACAGAGATAGTCTGTCGCTGTCGCTGTCCTGCGGTTGAACTTCGGGGAGAGGGAGGCTTACTTGGGAACCAGACGATATTTGTGATCTCCGATTGTGTATTGCAGCCAGCATCACCTTTAGGGAAGCGACAGGACCAATAGGAATATTAGGATATCATTGTCTATGTCACACCGATCGATCATACTGCCTAGCAGTTAGGTCTCATTGGGTGACGTCAGGCAGGAACGGGACAATAGCCCTTAGATTTTGCATAATTCTAAATATTGTCAGGTTAAGCTATTAACTGGCTCCTCTAACTCCCTGGTTCTATTCCCCCGTGAGAATCGGTACGGTCCGTAGTTTCTGTGCGTTGCTGAGTTTTATGGCCCCGAATCTGAGAAGCACTTCTTTGCAGCACTTAGATAGACCAGGTGGCCAGCCCAATAATCGGTTGACATCTTATACAACTCCTTCTTTATTGGCTTGCACTTGATGTTTAGACCCGAAACTTTTTCAGTTGCTGAACTAGTCTCGGAGTTAACTAAAGTAGGCATTCATATAGGTACTTCTCAAGTTAGTCCTGAATTATGGGTATCCGTTCAAGGACTCATACCTACCCACCTAGTTTCTAGTTATAAAAATCTCACTTAAGCGTCGTACTCAACTTCAATATCTAGGAATAGAGTAGCTCTTATAGAGATCTCTCAAATATACTACTCTTACCCCATCGTTTTACCTTTGAACTAGTCGCGGCCTAGCTGTAGCTATAACGAAGCAATCGCGTTTAGTCCATTTAACGTATTCGCTACATCCTGATAACTATAGTAACCATGTAGTATATGGCTTTCACTCTAACTAGCTCGATATTAATGATTTACTGGTAGCTAAGCGCCTTAAGGCTAGTATGCTTAGGTAGCTATAATTATCAGATTAGTTCTTCAAGTTAACTACCCTAACTTAGCAGGAACTAAGCAATCGGGATAGTCAAGGAAAAACACTTACCAAGTTGGAATTGTTATATGCGTCCAAGGCAAGGAGCTACTAAGGGGTATTCTAGGTTGTTATTGTCTACTCAACAGTTTAGCGGCTAATGTCAATGCTGAGAAAGGGGCAGCTACAAAACCCAACTGCTAATCAATAATTAATGGCATTAATTTAACGTTATCTAGGCCTAGTGTGCAAGCCATTTTCCGTGTCATTTTCTTTTTAAATCAACGACAACAGGCCGACTTCTATTCCATAGATTTCTCTACAACTACAAGAGATGATCACTACTATTGCATCTTAACCAGAACTAGCGCCAAGTATATTACTGTCCAAGACAGAGTACTTAAGACTGATTTACTAGTTTGCATATCCCTAAACTTCCAAGATACCCTTCCTTCCTTGCTGTGTTGTGGTGATAGTTAGAACTACCTAGACATACATTTCTCGTAATACGGTATCCTAAATTGAGCTACCGGACGTACAGACAATCTGGTACTCGGACACGATTAGCATTCTTGACATCGAGAGGGCCAAATAGCTTACTATATTAGTTACGTTAGGTACCTAGGTAGGTAGCCATGATTGATTAAAACTGTTAAGGAAGGAATTGTTCTGGCTGATTTTACCCCTTTATGATTGCTCTGGGCTACCCAGCGAATTAAGCATAACTGTTTGAATAAAAGTAAAGCCGAGAAGAGATATCCCATATTAAATATTGATCTCTTTCGAATATTCTGGCAGCGTTGAGGGTGATTATCGCGAAACATAGCATCACACAAACCCTACTCTAAGCTTACCTACATACCTAGGTAGGTAGGTATGCTTACTGAGCCTATATAACCCCTGTAATATGAGATATACTCAGTAGTCAAGTCGATCAATATACAGTGTCGATTAGTTGCAGATTGGTATTTGGAGAATAATATGGTTTGCATATTCCAAGCCGTAGACTTTTGTTAGGCACCTCCTTAGGTAGTATCACGACAGGTAAACTCTATGTCCTATTGAATGAAGCGGAACGCTAGAAACTACTAGTGAGACATACAGACAATAAAGACCGAATCATTATTCATATAAAAGGCTATTCGTCATCAATATTCATGCAGTGTAATATGTCTTACTATGTTTGCTCCAGCCGTCCTGCATACCCCTTATATTCCTTGCCGCAACTACCTAAGAACGTCGGGCCATCTCATCTGTCACAAGACACAAATATTCAGCCGTAAACCCAGCCATCAGAGCGCCACCAACGATCCAGAACTGGTCATGGAACCAAGCTCCACAGCTCCGCGGATCTCCCAGGTCTACGCTGTAGATATACCATGTCATGGCCGCAGCAACGCCGCCCACGGTTCCAATGTAGTAGAGCGTGCCACTACCCGTCCACACGCCGCATAGCGTGAGTAAAGCTACCATAACCACAGATAAGCTGCTTGCTAGGAATTTGGTGTTGTTCCTGAAGCGCAAGGCCATGCTCTTGACACCAGCCTTCTCGTCGTCTTTGACGTCTTGGTGTGCGTAGATGGTGTCGTAGATGATAGTCCACAAGATATTAGCGGCGAAAAGAGCGGAAGTCGGAGCGGCGTGTGCGCCGAACGGGTCGACGTCTAGTGCAGCGGCGCAGAAGAAAATAGCCCAGGCGAAGGGGAAGCCGAGGAAGACCTGCGGATAGTACGTCACGCGCTTCATGAGCGCATAGACGAAGAACAGTACCACGCTGATCCCCATGTGCAACTTACACCCCGATGGGAACAGAGTCAAGATGGGGTAGATAGCTGCTAGCAGCGCTAGAGTGAAGATGTGCGCCGAGGTGGTCGAGACGGCACCGCGCGCCACGGGCCGATGGCGACAACGCTCTACCTGTCTATCGAAGTCCTGATCGACGGTGTCGTTCCAACAGCAAGCAGCGCCACGAAGGAGGATATTCATGGGCAAGAATATCGCCGCCAGTTGTAGCAAGACAAGAGGCTCAGGAGCAGTAGGGGCGATACAAGCAGCGTACGCGAGTCCGATTAGGTAGGGGAAGTAGAAGGCATACAAGCCGGCAGGTCGTTCCAGACGCATGAGCTGAGCATAGGGGATCCATGACCGTGGAAGCCGTGACACGAATCCCGTTGTAGGGTCTGAGTACGGCGGGAGGTCAGCGAAGAGGGCAGCTTGTTTCTCCTCGACGTGCCCAGGCACGAGAGGAGTCTTAGAGGAGGCGGCAGCCATAGTCAAAGAAAGTCAAGACCTTAGTTGAGCCCGATTCGTTGGGGTGAAAATAGTAGCTTTATTGGTCCCTTCATAAGTTACTGGAGAGACGTAGTAAAGGGCCGTTTGCCGCTATAGGACCAAGTGAAGCTAACGTGCTATATATAAGACAAAAATAAAGAGACAAAAGACCGGCGAACGATAGCGTCACCGCTTCTGTTGATATGATCCAGTTTCGACGTAGTATAAGTCGTACAGATGGGAACGTAAAGGCCTGCATCTTTTAGAGTAGCCAATGGAAGGTACCTTGGGCATGTTTATCTTACATAGTACATTGCGGGTTCTGTACAAGATCATGACTTTATGGAGCTAGTACTTGGGTAGCTAGTAGCGTCGGTATACGTTGACCGTTGAAGGATCGGCGCTTATGGTTACAGTGCATAATATCACCTTGGATTATGGCATATTACCGCCAGTTCGGGCTACTTGGATTTATTGGCCGCAATAGGTAGCATAGCTAGTCCTTTTGGGCGGCTGCATCTAACCGACTTGATGAATATCATCATGTGAGCACTACTCAGAATGTCCGAAGATCCATTATTGTCTTTCCTCTAATAGCATAGCTGCGTGCTGATTTTGTGGGGGAATGGAGAGGTCCGTAGGAACTGGACTAGGTCGATTGGTACCTTTATGTTGCGTCTTCGTAAGATGTTAATAACTTTGTCATTAAGAATATACACACAAAGCAACATCATACCTACCTGCCTACATGAAACTGTCATATTAGTTATTCCTAATTTCTGTTTGCTACTATGAGTACTACTGAAAGCCTGTACACTGTCTATTACGGGCTTGGTCTCGTTATATGTGCTATCTGTCTAGTTCTCGTAGAGTCCTTGAGACCTGTTGACTCGAAATTCCCATTCCGCACGAAACGATGGAGAATGCCACCGGGGCCGCCAGGCCCACCAATCGTGGGCAATCTATTGCAAATGTTTCAAGCTCGGCGCAATCCCCGTGCTTTCAATGAATGGGTAAGTAGAGCCGTTGCTAAGTCATAACGATGTCCTTCCTAAATACCTAAGTACCTATCTAACCAGGTACTCTAGCTTGTTTCCTTGAGGCCTTATGGTGAGATGGCGACGCTGCACATGGGCTCTCAGACGTGGGTTGTCCTCAACTCGGAACGTGTGGTCTCCGAGCTTATAGCTAAGCGCGGAAAGATCACAAATGAGAGACCCCATATGCCCGTTGCTAGCGACCTTGTTAGCAATGGGAAACGCACCGTGATCAGACAAGAAGCAGAGTGGAGAGAGGGACGCCGAGTAATGCACCAATTGCTCAGCGGCTCGAACCTCAAAGTGTATGCGGGCATGCAAGAGCTCGAAAGCATCAACCTTCTTCGCCTCTATCTTCGGCAGCCAAACCTATGGTTCGCTCATAACTTTCGCTATTCCACATCGGTGTTGTATAGGATTGTCATGGGTTATCCTCTCAACAAGCCGAAGGCTCAACTCGATGACTACCAGAGGGTAACGATAGAGTTCGTAAGGAGCATCAACCAGAGCTTTGTGGACTTCTTTCCATCCTTCAGCAAACTCCC
Source organism: Daldinia concentrica (assembly GCA_902805455.1). Taxonomy (NCBI): domain Eukaryota; kingdom Fungi; phylum Ascomycota; class Sordariomycetes; order Xylariales; family Hypoxylaceae; genus Daldinia; species Daldinia concentrica. The sequence goes on from CADCSW010000012.1 coordinate 790,273, forward strand.
CCATTTCCTACAGCCATGGCGAAAATACTGGGCTGATATGGGCGCGTTTCACCGCCACGTCTTTCAAGAATGGTGGGAGCCCATTCGAACTGCAGTGGGCAACGGTTCTGCGCCGGCATCTTTCGTCCGCGACGTCCTCCTCCATCCAGAAATCAAATTCGCTGGCAGTGATGAAGAGGCTATGTATCTGGCCACATCCGTCATGGCAGCAGGTGGAGACAACACTCGTATGAGCATCAATACGTTTATCATGGCTATGATATCGCGACCCGGGGCGCAGAAACGTGCACAGGCCGAAGTAGACCGGGTCTGCACGGACGGCAAGACGCTCAGACTTCCCCAGATGACCGATCTACCCGAGATGCCATATATAGCAGCAATGATCAAGGAAGTTTTACGCTGGCGACCGACTGTTCCGGTCATCCCGCCCCATCAACTTACAGAGGATCTCGAGTTTGATGGATATCGCATTCCTGCCGGAACCAGCTTCTTGATCAACTCAATCGCGTTATCCAACGAGTTTGAAGACCCGAGCGAGTTCCAACCGGAAAGATGGATTGACGGCTCAGAATCGAACGCAACAGCCAACTTCTGGGGATTTGGCGGGGGTCGCCGAATATGCGTAGGCTGGAAAGTTGCTCAGCAAGCTCTATTTCTTGCATTTGCCCGTTTGATATACTGTTTCGACTTGGCTCCAGTTCGTATGCCCTTTACACTAAAACCAGATGTTACCTATCCACTAACATGCAAACCTCCTAGAATGGTCCCATCGACGATAGGAAACTTAACCACCAAACCGTCGAAGAACCATTCCCTGTTAAAGCTACGATCCGTAGTGCCGAACATGGACTGCTCATTGAGAGTGAAGCATCCAAATATGAGACGCAATTCTCTACATTTTAATTGCTGTTCAATAGAACCTCATCAAGCACGTAGAACCAAGTTAGCAAATCTGAACTCCACTGTGATCATGCATCCTCACCTCTTCCCTCCACTTCAAAACGGCGCTCAAACACGCCCAGTGATCTCCGCGATACAAAAATGCCTGTTGCGCGTCAGCAGCGCTAACCGTATGATCCTTTTCTAAATGCGTACGTGAAGGCGTAGTCAAAACTGGATGTGGCTTGAAGGATCAAGTTACATGAACCGCACATCATATTGGTCAATACCTGTTTGCGGAATGTTACCACAGGTGTTACATGCGCAAGTACTAGGGTATTTGTGCATAGGCCAGACTAGCAACGGCATCCCGATAACTCTGATAAAGAATTGATCTACCTGTATCTGCCGCTACCCGCCGTTGCTCGTGGGTGAGTATATGTACAGGATTGATAGTGGGGTGAAGGAATCTCCTATTCTCAAACGTGCATCCTAAGGAGGCTAAGTTGAGTCCATATTATATTATGTTTTGGTTCACGTGTTAGTGAGTGGAGATATTTCGTGGTCTGAATGCAACAAAACTTGACCGGCTACGTGTTGATGTGATTGAACTTTCTTGTTACAGCATGCCATATGCCCGAGTTTGTAAAGGTATAAGTGCTATATTCCCGAAGAGTAAGGTATTCCGGCCAATAGGATATAGCCGAGGCTTGGCATATACCCAATGAGGAAGGCTTTTCTGGATTTGGACCAATCAGAGTCTTGATGAGCTAAACGGATTTCCCTTTATGTGGTTGGGACTGCTAAAGATTCCTTGCTGGTATGGATCATCCCCAGCCCTTTTGTTGGTTGATTTATACGCTGTTCGGTCCGCACGCATATTTCCTTGCATCACTAATGTTCCTTGTAGCCGCATCTCGTTCCTTGTACCATACAAAGCCTTTAAACGGTTGGCAAGGGTTATTTGTTATATGCAGGTCATCAATATTGTCTGTAGCAAGCATGACTTGACTTGCAACGGAAGATAGGATATTTACCGGGCTAAACAATATTTCGCTTAACCCGACTTTTGCAAATATTTCTTAGGTTTCATTGCTTGGGTAGAGGAAACATGTGGAAGGAAATTAAACTTATGTATGTGTCTTGTGTGTAAAATCATAGTATTAGTGAGTCCTTAGTATAGGTTCGAAGGCCTGAAGCTTCGGGAAATACCCCTTAACCAGCCGCTACGTCTTTTAGCTTTTTCTCAGTTAATACCGTTATACTAACATTGATTTATCCCGCCTAGTAAGCTATAGGGAATTATTCAGAACCTTATCTTATTAAATAACCAAGTATTGTAGTCACTTTACAAATATTTCAAACTGCCATGTGAAATCTATGTCTACCTCGGTTCAATTTGAGCAAATGCAGTCGTTTGATTAGAGTTGATCGATGCCCTATCTGCAGGGGAAATGCACCTGTGCACCTAACCATGGTAGACATCATTGTACCAATGAATAATATATTCGCCATCACGATCCTAGCAGGGGCTACTATTGTATCACTTTTTCCTTCGATCGGGCCACTGTTGTTTGGCTACATGCAGCCCCTTTTCTACTTCTGAGTTTTCATAGGGTCGTCCCATCTAGCTCCGCTTCAACTAAGCTCTCCTGACCAGATTCGTAGCTGTATATTTTGACAATATTGAAGCCTGCTTTCTTCAGTACCTCAGTCAAGTGTGCTTCGGTCCGCTCCTGTATAGCAGCAAGCACAAGCATTAGCTGATCCATGGACGTGATCGGCCACGTGGGGTTCTGGCGAGGCACCACGATCTCGTTGAGAAGTAATCTGGAGTATCCTGGCTTCATAGCAGGTTTCAACTGCTGTAAGATCTTTATGCAGTCATCGTCTCCCCAATTATGAAGAATAGAGTGGAGATAATACGCACGGGCGTGCTTGATCGGCTGGGTAGTGAAGAAATCGTGGGAAACCGCTTCAAAGCTATCATCGGAAACGGTGGAGATGACTGCCGGCCGATCCTGCAAGATAAGCTTGCCGGGAATTTGGGGATATTTCGCCTTCAACTCATGCAAGTCATGGCCCTTACCCCCACCAATATCCACGAGGAAAATATCGCTGTAATCAGAGTTGAACCCTTCAATGAGCCGATCAGACACTGGATAAAATCCGGGGTCAACCCATGATGGCTTTCCAAACCTGTAAGCTGACATGTAGTTATTGAAAGCCTCGAGGTAGGGGGGAGTTTTGTCCAACCAAGCGAAGGCGGATAATTCAGTTTTATGTGCTGCTTGAAATGGTCCATCTGTTACACTTGTTGGTAGTGTATAACCGGTGTTCTTGAGATACTCGGGTAAGTGGCGAAACGATACACCGGCAACATCGTAGCTATAGTAAATTCTTAGAATACCGTGAATTATGCAAACGGCTATTCGTCATGGAACAAAAAAGGTTAATGTGGTATTTGAGTGTTACTGACAGGAATAGAATGCCATCCCTATATCTAGACTCTGAAAGAGCTTCGGCTAATGGGGTAGTAGAGTATGTGTCCTCACTTTTCTCACTGACTACGTTCATAGCAGCAAGATGCCTCATGATCCGTGCTAATAAGTTGTGCTGAGTTAGCTGTTTTTGATCATTACATTAGACAATATGGCCTGGTTTACAAATTAAGACCTCATCTGCACTGCACTTTGCTGCGAGATCCTTAGCAACGATCCCAGCTTCGCCACTTTGTTTCAAGTGATCGAATATCTTGAGATCAACTGCAGTGCGGCAATTGGCCGCTCTGGCTGGCTGAGATCTAGATTAGTAATTGTTCGAGCTCGTTCTAGACCACGCAAGAGAAATATATGAGACAAGAAAAAGTAAGCATTATCCCGAACTTACTTCTGCCCATCCCATTCGCATTATTGCCTCGCTGGGCAACTCCAGGCTCGAAATTAGGTCATAACTAAGACTCATAAGCTTCTCACGGGCCCCTGGCGTCTTCGCTTTGTATGAAGTGCCAGCTGTTTGAAGCTGCGAGAGGATATCCTCAACCTGAGACGTATCTTGAGTCATCTTCGTTATAGTAAAATAAGATAAGTCCAGTTATTGACGACGAAGTGCATATTACGTAGCGAGATAGAAATGATTTATTATCACGGGTACCGTAGTTACACAGGAGTTCTGGCCCCCATTAATGAATCTCCGAAGGTACCTCGGTATTCGATGCAAATATAGGTACCTAAGACAGGCTTTGTGTAGGATGGTTGCACTTGTTGGTGTGATGGAAATGCATGTTAGAATATCGATAAGCATTTACCACAGTAACTAGGGAAAGGGTACGCGAAGGATCAACGCCACTTTCATGCATGTCAGATATAGCGTTCTAGATATTCAAACGGTTACTCGATTCTTATAACTACCTTAGACGGCATATGAGATATAGTATAAGATAACGCCGAAGGATAATCGGCTTAAAGCTTACCTACTTACGGCACTCAAGTGTCCACACTCTAAAGAAATCCACGTTGTCTTGGCCGTTATTGGCGTAGTACCTAGCTAAGCTGACAGGGTGAGCCCGGATCCCACCCCGGCCCCTCCGCGTAAGCTTGTCTTCACATTCTTCACCACCTTTCTCTTTAGTCTCTCGGCCTCCCCAAAATGTTAATGATAGTAGGTATGGGGCACTTAGATGCTACATTGAAAAATGGGGATGGAGATTTGTTAGGGTTTTTAATTTATTTAGCTTTGTTTAGGTAAAATCCTTACAAGAACTAGCGATCGGTGACCCTTAGGTACGAGGAGAGCCTATGTATTGAATGAAGAAGTCTCCGCTGTCAAGGTCATGGAATAATAGTAGAATAGATGGTAACTATTGGGTATATTGTTCATTAGTCTGTGCACCGGGTATCCTATATTTACATGTGTGCCAATATTTTACATATGTGCTTATCAATTACAAGGGGAGCCCTCCTCCTGCTCAGGATCTGTGTCCAATCACATAGCCCCCAAATAACTTCGCCCCCAATGTCTTGATATTTGGATTCGAGCAGTCATCGGGTCTCCCATATTCCAAATCATAAAATTTTAATCCGCTATTCGAACCCAATCCCCGTTTCTTAATTCATGCCGAGTAAGCTCAATCTCGTCAATAACGTGGACCCCGGGGCCACTGATGATACCGGCTCTATTGGCTGATATGTTGGCACTATGGAGTTGAGATGACGCATGACCTTTGCTATTACGACCAGATTGCTGGGAACTTTTCATCGTAGTGCCTGAAATGTAGCGCCGGTAAAGAGGTCCATACGTTGGAATCGAGGCCGCTAGAATTCCGACCAGGAGCTCAGTAGCAGACACGAACCCTGGAGGAACGTTATCCCCTTAAGAAGAGATTAGACAATGGCAATTTAAGACACATTTAATATGATAAGGAGTTGCACTTACAGCTAACATCTGACGTCGAGCTAACGACGAGACTATACGCCAACCTGATAATGCTAACGACGCAAGCGCTATAATAGAGGAGGGAAGTTAGAACAGTTATATCGGAAGAAGGTTCTATGAAGAAAATGAAAATCTCTTACCTGCTACCCGTGGCAAATATAAAAACTAGCTGGGTCCTTTTTTGCTTCGAGACCTGAAGTCGCATGATCATAGGAATAGGTAGCGCAAGGATGACGAAGTCAGTTATAACGTTGATTACGCCAGCAACAAGTACTAGCAAGCCGTAGTTGATGCAAAATCCACCTGGAATAGACGTGTCCCAAGCGAACTCGATAGGCGTACACTGAAATATTGATACGACTGTTGACGAGATGAACCAAGCGGCGACAAATGCTGTAACTATCCATAGATAAATGTGAAAGCGTTTGGAAGCAAATATTGTGCCATAGAAGCTTAGGATGCTAAACTTTATGAAGCCAATGGAAAAATAGTAAAAGACTTCGAGAATGATGCCCCACTGGATACAGGTTAGTTGGTTTAGACATTGGGTAAAATAAGTAGTATTCATCCAAGACTTACAATCCGGAGATTTCTCGCGTCCGTGACGAAGATAATGTGTTTCCCTAATCCATATACTGCTGATAGCGAAAAGCTGACAAGAGCGGCGATAAAACAGACCTTTAGTAGAATACGGAGTCAGCTTGCTAGAACTACTGAAGTTGAGCTCTTTAGAAAATATCGAGTTATACATACCCATGCTACCATGATCAGCCAGTCACTTGTGTTTAATACTATCCGACCATGGGCGACACGTCGTGCCCAGATCCGGATGAGGATAACGACAACAGATGCAACTCCAGTTGTGATACTGCACGCGTATATGTTAGGCACAAGAGTATCATCTTCATGCGCCACCATATACGCTATTTCCTCCGGCGTTAATGGGTTCGCCATGTCGAAGGGAAAGACAAATTAGGCCGCCTTAGGTCTTGTTAGCGACGATATTGAAGTAAGACGATTTCTTCATAATAAATTACTCGGGGGTTGGATGGTTACAAAAGAAGAGTTCTCGAAAAGAATACAGAGGACCAGTGAGATCAGCTTATGGCTGGCTGAGCGACATAATGGGATGGTATTACAGAGCCAGGTTTCATGGCGCATGGCGCATGGCACAAGGCAAGGTTATTTAGGTGACAAGCTATATTCAATAAAGTGGAATTAACGATGTAACGGATTTTACAATGTAACCCAACTATAATCCTTCGTACCCATATCCATATCCATTATTGGAGTTGTTGGAAGTGGGTAAAATAAAAATAATAAGCCGAATAAGGTAATACTTGCTGGTGCGTGTAAGTGGCATGTAAAAGTGGCATGTAAAGCAACTTAACATTATTGAGCTTCCATTTACAACCAATCGTGTGTTTCATACTACTCTATTCCAACAGCCCCCTTTGTCTTTACATATACGGAAAGTTGTGTAACTAGGAAGCACCTAAGGACTTAAAGTCCTTACCTCCGTATTCCATTATTAAAATCCTCGATCCTACTCGCAACTCTTAACGTTTGATCTATCTTATAACAATCACTGTGGAATCAATAGTTAGGGACGTGAAGACGATCATTGCTTCATATTACCTAAAGGCACTTTTTCCCCTCCTTCTCATCCTAGGTCAAGGTAGTTTATCTTATCTATTATCAGGGATACCTATCACTTTTATCAAATCACAAGGCTCGCTATGGGTTTATACACTCAACTTCCTGATGCCATCCAAGAAGTGGATGTAATCATTGCTGGCGGTATGATGAGGCCATTCGCTACTAACAACGAAAAATTAAGCTAATTGGTAAATATAGGTGGTACTGCTGGTTGTATCATTGCATCTAGACTTGTTGATGCGGACCCGAATTTGAGTGTCTTGGTCATTGAAGGTGGACCAAACAACTACAATGAGCCTCTTATCGTGCATCCGGCCTTTTTCTTTAGCAACTTAGCACCTGGCACAAAAACGATCGCATTCAAAGTGGGCAACAAGTCCGAGCATCTCGCCAATCGAGAACTTGTTGTTCCTACCGCCAACGTCCTTGGTGGGGGTTCCTCTGTGAACTTCTCGCTATACAGTCGAGCTCAGCGAACTGACCTCGATGCCTGGAAAACGCCAGGATGGTCCGCAGACGAGCTATTACCATATATGAAAAAGGTATATTTAGCACATCCCTCAATTTTTCCGAATACTAACTGTTTCAGATTGAAACGTATCATGGCACAGACTCGAAAGGACTACACGGAACCGATGGTCCAATCATCGTTTCCAGTGGCTCATATCGTGCTACTCGAATCGAAGACGACTTTCTCAACGCTCTCAAGGCAGTAGGCTACCCTGAAGTTGAGGATATGAACGATCTAGACAGCTGCAACGGTGCGCAGCGCGCCATGCGCTACGTAGCCCCGGACGGATTGAGACAAGACGTGGCCCATTCATACCTTCACCCCAGACTTAGGGATGGCAAGCATCCAAACCTTCATGTTCTCGTCGAGTCTAAAGTAATACGACTTGTACTTGACAACAACCGCGCCGTCGGCGTCGTTTACAGGCCCAACTCAGCTTCGTCTGCTGCCGAAGATCGAACTATCAAAGCCAAAAAACAGGTTGTCCTCTCTAGTGGAGCCTTTGGAACTCCAGCTATACTAGAAAGGTCCGGTGTCGGCAACCCTGAAATATTAAAGAAGGCCGGTGTGAAACCCGTTGTAGATCTCCCTGGTGTTGGCCACGGATATGAAGATCACCATATTATCGGATACCCGTACCGATCGAGCTTGAACCCGGACGAGTCTCACGATGCGATTAACGGAGGCCGCTTCAATATGGATGACCCCGAGACTCGTAAACTTCTAGGCTGGAATGCCGCAGATATCACTTGCAAGCTTCGGCCGACGGAGAGTGATGTTGCTGCTTTAGGTCCCGAGTTTCAGAAGGCATGGGAGAAGGAATGGAAGCACAATGCGAACAAGCCCATGGCAGTCATGGCAGCCTATAATGCGTAAGATAAACCCCCTATCTATGGTTTCGTAGCTATGATTCTAACGGAGGTAACTAGCTTCCCCGGAGTACCTATCGGCCTCCCCATTGCACAGTACTTCGGCCACAACATATTCTCTCCTTACCCCTCCTCCCGTGGCCACGTGCATATCACCGGCCCCGATTTGGATGACAAGATAGACTTCGAGTCCGGCTTTTTTGCAGACGAGGGCGGCAATGACATCAAGAAGTGTAGGTGGGCATACAAGGTTCAACGCGAGATCGCGCGCCGCAGGACAGTATACCGGGGAGAAGTACCTCGCGGCCACCCACCGTTTGCAGCCGACTCTAAAGCGGCATGCATCGAGACGGAAGAGCCCCTCTCAGGGACCATCTCTAACATCGAGTACACGCCCGAAGATGACGCTGTCATCGACCAATTCTTACGTGAGAATGTCCAGACGACGTGGCACTCGCTCGGCACGTGTAAGCTGGGCAAACGCGAAAACCTAGGCGTGGTAGATGCGAACCTAAACGTATATGGCGTTGATACGCTGAAGATCGCCGATCTCAGCATCATGCCTCACAACATTGGTGCGCATGCTGCAAACATGGCTATGGTGATCGGCGAGAAGGCTGCGGATATCATCGTTCGTGAGCTAGGACTTGCGCACTAATAGGGGTGACTTACGATATGCGCTTAGGTAGATAGTTGCTGCTAATCAACACCTGAGTAATGATGTATCTACTGTCCCAATTCTAGTCGTGCGATACTTGCTTCAATGTCGGACATTAAAAATCCATCGTTGCTACTTCATGTTGCTTTGCATAATTGACCTGACATTCCGACTCCTTGCGATGAAACTCCAACGGATACTTCCGAGCATGTGGAAGTTAAAGGGGTCTAGGCATGTAGGTCTTAGGGGTTCTACAACATGTGCTAGTACTCCCCCAACCTTCTAGATCTCTCATAGTTTTTGGAGGGGTATTTAAGTGAGGTTGTACAGCATCTGACTTCGATAATGTGTCTAGATACAGTTCTTATTCGCTCATGGACAATCTCATAAGTTTGCTATGATGAATATTCTCGTCCTACAGACTAGCGGTGTGGTAACCATTATTCGATCGAAAGCCTTCGACTCCTTAGTCGACGACATCTTGTACAACCGAGATACCTGATGCAACCACCCACGCCGTTCGTGGCGTTGCCTTCTAGAAAATTGCGCCGTTGCATTGTACCGCTTAACCCAATATCCGTTGCTTCGCCGTGCGGCCACACCCCGCAGATACATTAGCCAATGCAGTGTCCCTCGAGAAGTGGGCTTAGGTGAGTGTAGTGTTGTATCGAAGGATCAATACTATGGAAATGCATGGTGTGTGTGGTCATGTTATATACAACCCTAACCAACCGATCCTGCAGAATATTCGATATTTTCCACCGATGGAACTGTACTTTATGTATGTAAGGGATGATTACGGAGAACAGCAAGCTTGCATTTGTGAAATTACCTCATCTAGGCTCGATTGGCAGTCAGTTAAAGCTGTTGCTTTACATGTTCCATATTTTCAACGGCACCACGATAGCCGATGAGTCCTACGTAATCGGTTGTGCATAAGAATAAGAGGGAAAGGATCAGCTAGCACACGCGTGTACCTTTATTGATGCCACAGACGAACCCACTTCTCCATGTCCTGATTGCTGATGCTGACGCTCTGTTGTAACACGACACTTGTAGAAACGGCATTCGCCATTTCAAACCGGGGGACTGTTTTTTCCGCAAGCTGCTCCTCATAGAAGTCAAGTAGTCTTAATGCTGGATTAACATCATCCGGGTTCTGTCCAGCCTGTTGGGCTTCGAGGTTGTTGGCGGATTCGCGAAGTCTTCCCAGCCATTCCTCGCGGGATACAACAACCAGTGGAGCTTTGCTGACGTTCTCATGTTGATCTGATCCTAGCTTAAGATCCTTAGATACTTCTAAAATAGCAGGGAGGAGGTTGGACCAGCTTGTGGGCTTTGGATTCATCAAATGATAGACTTGGGGACGACTCGGCTGGTCGCGGTTTGATGTAGCCCCCTTGAGTAGAATGTCGATTATGACTTCCGCAAGCACGTCGACTGGAATCCAATCTACGTCTTCTGTATCCGTAGCATACGCGCCCAATGAATCAGGGATGGCACCCAGGTGCATAGAACCAGAAATGAGGCGCGGAATCCACTCCTTAGGATTCCATCGCCCTGGGCTGCGAGTCGCACCGCATACTTGACCGATGCGCGCCACTATGGTGGGTATGTGTAGCTTCTCAGCGGCGTGGTATAACATGCGCTCGGCTATGTATTTGCTTTCGGCATAACCAACCACAGCCGGGACCGACAAGTCGTCGAAGATTTCTTCGGGGACCGGTTTGCCTGAGCTGAGAGCTAGATCCATGACGGCGCTAATAGAAGACAGGAACATAATTGCCGGGCGATGAGAACTTTGGAGAGAGAACTTGCATAGGTTTTCAACGCCTGCGAGGTGCTTCGCGAATGCTGGCAAAGGAAGGTTAAAGTCGACCGACCAGGCATTGTGGATAATGAGTGTGGCTGACGATGATAGGGCTTTGAAGAGCTCTGGTTCGAGATTGAAGGTATCATGGGTCAGGTCTGCTTCGATGAATTGAACAGTCTTTGGGAACGTTGTGGGCAGTTGGGGGTCGACTTGTCTGTTATTGATGCGCTGTCTTGTGGCAGAGTCGGAGCCACGGTTTAGACAGTAGATAGTACTGATGTGCTCATTCTCTATAAGCGTTCGAAGAATATATCCCCCTATAGCGCCCGTTGTTCCCGTTACAATGCAGACATGAGAAGTGTCTTCACCTTGCTCCCTGCTTGGTGTCTGGGAGTGAGTCTCGGCCAGTTGGTCGATACGACGCGTGAATAACGCTAGAGTTTCTTCAAGGCCTGGCTTGCTCTTGTCTTGCTCGTTTAAAGGCTGTCCATGTCCTTTAGCTATTTTCTGGATTGCTTGAGCAAGCCTAATAGGCGTAGGGTTCGAGTAGATCGTGATAGGCTTCAGATTTTCCACGTTGGTTTTCGACCGAAGATTTCGGCACAGTCGCAAGATCTGAAGGGAATCAATCCCGCGAGCTAGTAAATCGTCGTTTATCCCTATTCCCCGAAGCGTTGTTGATTCTTCACAGGCTGCTCGGACTACAGTGAGTACGGCCTCCAAGTCATCTAGGTCCACTCGACTCTCCGGGTTGGTAGAAGACTCGACGCCAGCAGATTCGACTTCTTTGTACAATTTGTTGATTTCCTCAGCGTATCGGTCTAGCGTAGCCTTTCTCATAACAGTGCCCTTGGGGGTCCGTAGGAATGGCTTCTCTGGCGTCGAAAATATAATATGAGATGTCGCTATTCTAGCATGCGTCGGCGCGTCCTGATTAGCTTGTTCTATGGTCGGCCATAACCTTTTAATCCAATCTTCTATATCTTCGGATGACAGTGTACTTTTATCCTTAAGCTCTATAAGGACTCCAGCCTCAAATCGCTGATTCCCGAATACAACTGCCCCTTCGATATCTAGGTGCTTGCTCAGATGGTTCTCAAACGAAACGGGGTTTGTCTTCTCGCCGTTGAGAAATACAATGATATCATCTGCCCGCGATGCGTGTGCCCACATTTCTAGTCTCGTAGGGTGTTGCTTGAATAAATCGCCAGTGTTAAACCTCTCTAGCTCTGGGAATCTGTCGAAGACTGGCTGGTATGGCTGAGTGGACACCGATTTCTCTAGGACAAGTTCGAAGCTATCCTCAGTTCGGGGTTCAAGTACGGCACCAATTTTAGGATGAAATGCCATATATTCCCAGTCCTTCGCTGTGTCAAGGTCCTCTGGGTATATAATTGGAAGTCCTGCTGTTTCACTCGATCCCAAGAAAGTCACCAGTCGGATCTTCTTTGCAATGATGTCTCCTAACATCTTTGGGAGTGCTCCTCCAGCAAATACAATCATCTTGAGCCTGGAGGCAATCTGATTCAGCATTGCCTCATCTTTGGCAAGCGCCTCCAGAGTAAAGGGGGCCGTCATTACCCATTCAGCTTCCACATTACGTGAAATAGCTAAGAGGCTCTCGATAGAAGGTGGACCTAGCCATGATGGTAGGATCACAACACAACGGTTATAAATAGCGTTGATAATGGCAAGCTGGACACCGGCAGGGTGGAAAAGAGGAAGCAAGAGGATGTGAGTGTTGTGACCCAGATGAGATTGCAATAGCGTGTAACCATTTGGAGGCGACAGAGACAAGGTCCTGGCTGTCCGGAGGATAAATTCATGGGTATATATGCATGGTTTAGGAAGTCCAGTAGTGCCAGAAGTATGACAGACGAATGATCCGTCCCTTTTAGCTTTTTCCAGTGTTGTTTGATAGAGATATGGCTCATAATTATGGCTAAGGAGATGTTCGATTTCTTCCATCCTCAGCAACCGCATCTCCCTCCTCTGTAGTATTTCATCTACAGAGGAAGGGACTGGCCCAGATACGATGATCTCGGTGCATTCTAGATTCTCGAGTAGAGACAAATGAGCCGCAACAGTGTTGCGAGGGCTGGTGAGAAATATCTACAAATACTTTAGCATCGGTCCGGGATTCTGTAACTCTTATGGGAAAGCTAACCTTATATCCCGCCTTGATGGCGCCTACGAAGGCGAAGATATAACGAAAGTCATTAGGCCCGATATACGCGATAGTAGGAGTGCGCTCCGGACCCCCGCGTCCAATTTCGCTCTCTAGCCATTGAGCAACTCCATTTATAGCATTAGCTAACTGGCGATATGTGACATCTTTAAACCCGGCATCGTAGTTTGAAGGATCAGCCGGATATTTTCCATAGAGTGATTCCGGCTCCGTTGCAGCAATTTCGTCTATAACTTCAGGTAGAAGTTTGGGATCCTCTTGGTGAGCCATCGTTGGATCTCGTCTCTTCTCTGTTTAGATGCAAGTGGGGGATGCAGATGGTGAACTAGGTATATCTCGAATTTGGAATAGGTCTCAAATAGCAGGGTTAACGCCGATATGCAGTCAGCATCTTTCCAATCCTCCCTTTCCTTCCGGATCATATCACATACCGAATCCGAGCACAAAGGTATAGGATCTGCATCCAACCGCCAGGCACATACGTAGGCCAGTATGCAAGCTAACTGCGAACCGTCAACCGCCAACATACTCCAAGTTACACAATAATTCGGATGTCAGCAATGCCACTGAATCCTCCTTGTGCGTCTATACACTCGTAATAAAGTACAGTGATTTTTGGAATTAAGCCACGCATCGTACTGTTACGACACCCTTTTTCTTCCCCTCACAATACAAGGCCGATGCCACTCAACGAGATGTTATGGTAGGTGTGATCGGCCCCTACTTTTCGCATCGCGATGTCAAGCCCGGATAATTTAGGTCCTCTATTCGAGCGCATAAACATTGCCTTCTTTACAGTAGCAGGCACCTCCTTTGCATTGAGGGTTTATGTACGCGCTATTCTGATAAATGCATTTGGAAAGGATGATTATTGGATGACTGCTGCAATGGTGCGTTCTCCAATGGGTCGTAAAGATGGCCATCGTTAGACGAATATCTAAACTGAGAGCAACAGGCGGCGTATATAGCCAATACCACAATCGCCATTTTAAGTGTAAAGTATGGCTCGGGGCAGCATACATGGCTTATAGAGCCAGAAGATATCACGATGGCCTTGAAGGTTAATAAAGATACTTATACATCGCTCCAAGTAACTAGATGCTGACGACTGAATAGCTCACATATGCAAGCGAGATAACATACGGAACGACGATGATACTTACAAAAATGTCCATCGCAGCGTTTTTATTGCGAGTGACGCCACATAAAGTCCACCGATACATCATATATATCGCCTCAGCGCTAACCTGCGCTGCTGGATTAGCTTTGGTCTTCATCGTCATGTTCCAATGTAAACCAGTCTCATTATTCTGGTATAGAGATCAGCCCGGGTCATGTTTGCCGACGGACGCAATCATCACCAGCACGTACTGTTATAGCGCTTTCGCTATTCTGACCGATTTCACCTTTACCTTGCTACCATTATATCTAATTTGGAAACTCCAAATGGATATGAGGTCCAAGATAGTTCTCGGTCCAATCATGTGTCTGGCGTTCATGTAAGTATACGAGATACAACACTCCGGAATCATCGTTAACGATAGAAAGGGCAAGCCTTGCCGTTATCATTCGGCTTCCTTACGTTAAAGATTTCAAGGAAGAAGATTTCCTACGTAAGCTCACGTTACCAATATATCCAGCACGTTGCTAACTTGAGACAGACGCCACTACTAACTTTGCCATATGGTCAGCAATTGAGCAAAGTCTGGCGATCACAGCGGGTAGTTTAGCTACGCTTCGTCCACTGCTCCGTAGGGTATCCGACCGTTTCAAGTCTTTAAGAGCTTCATTGTGGAATAGTGCAGACAGCACAATAGCCCATAGCAACGACTCTGCGACGGCGCGGCTCACTACACACCGACCGGATGAGTTCAAACTTCAAACTCGAAATCCATAATTTTATCATGTCTTCTTCCTCCGGGTCGTTTTGCGGTTTATGTTCGCAGTCCCGTGCCTATCAAAGCAATTGTTAAACCGAATAAGCGCTGGTCTTCTATCATCGAAATTGTGAAAATGCTGATACGGCTTCGCACGACTGGAAGTCCGGAGCGAGCCATTGTGACGATGGAAACATATCATCGATCGCATGATAATGCCCGATGTGGTACGGAGATCAAGCGTCATAACTTCCTACGCGATTGTAGTATTTAGAGGCGAAGTCAAGTAACGTTGGATTAGGGTAACTAACTAGATATCCGTATTACTTATTGCATTGAATTATTAATAGTGAGAACAGGCTCAATTGCGGCCGTGCAGATGATCCCGTACCCACGGACCCAGGGAGCCCTCATTGCGGTTGTCAGATCCTTTCTATGCTGACAAGGTCCCTGGTCTTGAATACCTAACGCCGAACAACCCGGGCACATATCGCATTAACACGTAAGCGGATATTAAAAGATGACGGCGAATATCATGTGCAGACGCCCTTTTCTACCTCCACATCTGCCACAACAAACTCGACGTATCCCGCACCAATCACCGTCATACACGGGCCTACAACATCGGGTCTTCGTCGGTGTGGCTTTGGCTGGTTTAGACACAGTTGGCGTCTACATCCCGCGTTATCCTTTCCAATGGACGCGCTTAACGCGACTGTAAGGATACGTAAGGCGGTGGGACTTAGACTTAGGCCTCCCAATAAGCTCCGTCATGCTGCTACAATGAACGGTTCATACGAGCGAACATCGGCCCGGTACACACTCGATTCCGGGGATGTAAGAATCATAGCGGGCTTTTTGCCGGCGCCTCGGGGACAGGGGGGAATTCCGGCGTCTATATTACTAGACAGCGGCTCGGACCTATCATCCTGCATAGCATACAGCTAGCCATAGGCGGGCGATTATCCACACCACATGCCACGCCATGAATGGTGACATGGATGATCTTACCTCGCAGGATTTCGCCTAGAATAAAGATCTTACTCTAGAAGCTATGGAGCCATTCTCTGCCAGGATAGGCATTAACTAAGCCCAAGATGCCCATCCCCGAGACGTCGAACCCAAGTTAAACGCGAAATACTGCGGGATTGGTGGAGAGATATTTATGAACTTCATGGGATCCAAGGAATCATGATGAATACGAACTTAAACACGGTAGATGTTTCTTGAAATAGAATCTTAGTTAATAGGATATACTTCCTATAGGACTAAAATAAAGCTTAATCTAGATATTTTCCGACTTATTTTAGAACTAGGCTCCCTCTTCTGGATAGCTAGGAGACATATCCGGTATATCTGAATTATAGACACACCATAGAAACCCTTGACCAGTGTAATTGTAAGATACATCACCAAACTGAGTAGTGAGAGATACGATCAGGATTGCATATGAACCCAACATGGAAGTTGTAATGAACAATAGACATAGTACTCCACTCAGTACACCATCATCATCATCATCATCATCGTCTTTGTCGACGTTGGTACAACGCGGTACAAACACACTTCTTCTGGTCTACTTAGGTAGTTACAAAGTCAGACTCGCTGGCTAAGTACCTATTGAATAGGTAATGAGTTTAATCTCACCGTAATTTTAACCCTAGTTCCGGTTTCAACGTCAGATAAAACACCGATGTTGCATATTTGTGGGTTAACTATACAATAGTGCGGAATAGGCATCCATGAATAGCCTATTCCATCAACCAGTTTGATGTTACCCCTTTTGCATTCTGGCGCCAGTTAGTTCAACGGCTTCGCTGTCGTTTATCAACGTAATAGGAAGTAGTACCGGAACAATTCCCCATAATCAGGAGTAAGAAATACAATTGGACACTCTTGTACCGTCCGAGCCGTCCAATTCTGTTCATTGAAGCCCTACTATGTACGTATCATACCCAATTACAAAAAAGGCACCCAACTGCCGGTCAGGGGAATACCTAGCGACGGGGACGCAACCCAATCTCATACCGATAGCATTAGCCTCCAGGACAAGCGGCAATCAAGGCCTTGGCAATATTAGTTCGCCCCTATCGTCCTTGATTGCAACGAAAAAGATTTAGATTGTATGAAGCCATATCCATCCGACCGATGACAAAGACCGAGGAGATACCTGCGGCTGAGCGTGCTGTAGGAATGCCCGATTTGACGAGGCGAGCCTTATGACCTTGCCGTGCCCAGCTCTACCCCAGGTTTTAGGAAAAAGAAGGGTCCTTCCCGAATCATGTCCATCTGCTCGGGATCTGTATGCATGTATAAAGCGGTCAGAGGTGATACAAAATTAACCATCGTGACACTTCTGTCTGACGGTCATGATATCTTACCTCAGCTAGGTGCACAAAACGCGAGCTCGGGAGAGATCAAACATCATAATGAAGCAATGGAATCTTGATTAAAAAATTTGTATATTTTGATCGACACAGTATGCTCGACACGTGGAGATCCATGGTTCTGGAATAGTAGCATAATACCTAAACTGGTACCATTATAGTAGGCTATCTTAAATACCCAGGTACCAAGAGTACCTCCGTTAGACACCGGTGATTATCGTACTAAAGGATACAACGATCCGGTAGATATATTGTCACGTCGTATGTGTAGTATGAATGATCTCGACGTGTTGGCAAGGGCCTAGCTGCAATAACATTGCATGTCTCCTGACCAGCTTGCCCTGCAGGGCGACGGTATTATTGGTTTCACGACCAACTCAGCTCTTCTGCATGAATGCGATAATAGTAGGAAATTTAAGGATTGCCAGCTGTGATCGAGAAGGCAATATTTAGAAGCAACTAGCCGTGGCCAGATCGGCCACCGGGTGTCGCGAAATGCTGGACGACCACCCTAGTTTTCCCCTTTCCTTGTTTTCTGGGCCCAGGGAGTCAATGGATTGGGGAAGTTTCACCTGGTACAGCATGCTAGCTTCGTCATCGCGGCCAGCCAGGAATCATATTGCCGTCGTGGGACTAAGAGTATTATGCCAGGCACATCTTGTTTTTCTTCTCTCTTTTTTTTTTTTTTTTTTTTTTTTTTCGGAGGCAGTGTAGTTCAACAAAGAATGCTTGACTAATTGTAACGTTTACCGGACGTTCAAGAGGCTCGAGAAATTCCAAAGCAAAAACTAAATGCTTAAGGTACCGGAGATATTCGGCTATGCGGAACTAGTATCCGAATTCTATCTGCTAGAAGGGTCCTCTGCGAAGCTATCGTGACTACTGACGAAGCACGTCGGCGTGATACCCTTGTATTAGCCTCCGAGAGGCTGGACAGCCTTAACTATATGGGGAACTTGGGCCCTACAAGGCACTAATATGTCAATATTTTATGTACGTGCCCAGTGCCGGCTCCAGATAATTCCTGCTTACCGATGGAGATGTCAGCCCTCTGGTGTGGGTTTTTACCTTGATATTCCCACTTGGTCTCTAACTATACTACTCCTACCGGAGTCTAAACCCTTTTTGGCATTAATGCGTGGTCATTATGTATAATAGCAACTTCAGGGCTATTATGCATGACATATCTTAATCTACCCAAGTACCTTGTAAGCTTGGGTTTGTTGTCATATCCCTTTACTAACCTGTTTAAGACGTATTTTGACTTAGCAATGTCAGTTGACTTTTACTGGTGGAATAACGAGTTGAATATATGTAAAAGTAGATAAAGAAGCTGTTGAGTTAAACGTTTAAGATGAATGGGTCCCGCGGATCTAGAGGGACGATTGCCGTTCCATGGGAAGCGAATATGGCGTTCTCTCCGCCAATTGAAAATCGAATTTAGCTGGTACTTTCAATATAAGATGCCATGAAGGTGGTAGACCATGCAGGTGAAGTGGATGATGATTGAATTATTAGGTGGTCCTAGTGGTGTCCACCACACTGGATGGTGCCGTGTAAGGACCCAAGCGTCTTGATTCCGAAAAGGGTTTAAAGCCGAGGTGGGAATAGTAAGGGACTAGACCAGTGACCAGCAGTGGGACCGCAGTAGAAAAATAAAGGAAAATGGACAATGAGGATACCCGTGGGTTGGTCACACTAAAAAAACCTAGGCGAATGTACTTATGTACCTACTTAAGTATGTAGGTATATGCACTATATATGTAGGCGTATGTAGGCGAATCTAAATATAGTCGCGCCGAGGTCAACCAACGAATCGGCTGCTTGCGCTGGTGTCGTCATGGCAGGTCATGGCAGGTCAGAGGACGGAATTGGAGCAAAGCGAATTCGACGATGCATATTTTTTTGATCTTTCTAGTCTTTCTAGTCTTTCTAGTCTTTCCTCAAACCTTCTACGCCCTCTCCACTTCGGTCCCACTACGGCCGTGTGGATATGATCTGATGAAGCTTGGGGAATTTATCGATGTATTCCAGACTGACCCCTCATGTGGAAATATTTCATCTGAATTTTGTTTTTTGTATCTTCCCTCTTTCTTCCTCGGTTCTCTCAGTTATAAGTATTAGTATTTTGAAGTAGGCTTCAAAGCAAACACCCCACCCTTTTCACAGTATGAATACTTGACCCCCAAAAGTATACGTATTGCTGAGGGATTTGGGGAATGCATATGTAGGCATGTACAGCGTAAAAGTATGGAGACAAAATATGTAACTGCCATTGGGCTGTGGATGTAAAAGTAAGGCATGCAGCAAAAGAACCCCTCGGGTAGTGTACGACTTGTAGACAAGATAAGGAAAAGAAAATGCGACCGCACTGCGACTGTACTGCCAAACTGCGTCTGTGGCTGGACCCCAACGCGATCAAAGCAAGCTGCAATTGATAATTGTCCTGCAGGTAATTAATTACTCACCGCTTCTCGCGTTTCTGACTGGTCGACGGCGCGCAGTATCTTCCAATCCCCTCAAGATGGTACCAATCCGCGATACGTGGCGCGAGGACTGATCTTAGGCGAAGGACTGAGATGAACAAAAATAGATCATCTTGATGAGCCACTTCGACCACGCGGATGGCTCATGTTGTGCCATGTCCATGCGAGAAGCAACTCGCTAATAGGTTCAGGTAATGGTCGTGAGAGCTAAGAGACGAGTTAAACTAATAGTCTCCCGACGATATCCTCATGAGACGACCGCAAGATTCTCGGGGACGGAGGCGCACTACGCCAGATCGACTAGCAGAACTAAGAACTGCAAAGCGGCGGGAGCTGCTGTCCCGATGAGATGGAATCACGGGGTGTGGTGCCGAGCAAGGGACCTAACCGACCCAGACGGTGGATAAACCTGTACAGCGGCAACTGAATGGGGTTAACTAGTCGCCAGCGGTAGGGAGCCTGGCTTATAGTTGTATATATGTAGGTAGTGTTTAATCGCAATGAAGGTTAACCAGCCAATGAACGACCGTAATAGCATAGAACTTCTCCTATATCACTGCCTTATATTGATCCAAAGATGGAGGGGATCTTGCGAAGGCGAAGTCGTGAAGATCATGAAACGTTGTATTTCGTGAGGATCAGATCTCAGAACGCATATCAGATAAACACAGATGACTTGCCGAAAGATGTACATTAAAGACGTCAGGGCTTTAAAATGTGCTCTTACCGCGCTGTGCTAGGGTGATTGGTAGGCGCTCCAGTGAACATTCGACTGCTAAGCAAGCATTACAGCAGTAGCCTAGCCAAGTTTATCACTACCTAGGTACCTATGTGTTAGGCTCTACCTTGTATTTGCACGGAATACTGTGCCGGTACGACGAACGCTGAGATACTTGTGTACTTGTAGTGAAAGGTTCTCGCAGAAATCTTTGGCCGAGACAGGGATCAACGCTAAAAGGGTGCTTCTAAGAATAGGAGTGCGCTAACTTGGATCTGGTTAGGGTTGTGCTTAACGGGTTACAAGTACCTAAGTAACTAGAGATCAGGTGCAGGATTGTAATTGTACTTTTGTACAGTATTACAATACTGTATTATTTTTTAATGCTATACGAAAAATGTATGTACCTAACATAAGGTATTCTAACATGTGCCTACGAAGTACAGAGCACTATTATAGCCTTACAATTTATGACTCGCTCAACTTGGGGAAAACAAAGCACATATGGATCGAAGTAACTGGATAGGTGGACAACTAGATGGACAATTAAGGAGTTGACTCTGACGGAGATTTTGTGTTGTCGATGGTCCCTTGGTATGTATCCTTATTCGGCCCTCGCTGCCAACGGCACCTTTACTGTGGCTGAGCTGTCACACAACCAGAAATTCATTTGTTGATGTGGCCTATGACATGTTATAGGTTTATGGTAGCACAAAAGGGTTGGCTAGGCTTCAACAAAAAATAGCAGCATCAAAGGGTTGCACGTTACACGGCTGTTATTGTGCGGGTATGTATGTGGTATATACTACTACATACCTGTGTTGCAATTGCAATGGAGTCGAGCTCAATGATCTGAGCCCTGGATGTTTTGATGATCGTCGATTATGGGTCTGGTGGTGCTGCACCTGTGGTGTCGGGTCTCGGCATCGATGATCACGTAAACCTCAGCTGCCGGGCCCGTCGACCTATCATCTCAGGGGCATGAGATCTTCCCAAGTCCCTTTGAGGCGTCAGCGATTTTGACGTTGACGTCCCTCGCACGCGAAATTGTCATTCAGGGCTTGAAAAATGAGGCTGTGCTATGAAGGGGATGCGATAATTCACCAATCAATCAATATGAAAAAGACGTCGGAGCAAGTGGATACTTTAGAAGCAATATGGTTCGATTCCCTCACCGCTGACCGAGGCGCTTTACTGATTGAGGTCTCTTTCCTCTTCGGAATAGGCTATCACCATGCATACTATGTTACGTCAAGGACGTGGAAAACGTCAGGGACTCAGGGCTCAGGGCTCCGGGGCAAGACAGGGGTAAATAAGGGCGGCAGG
The DNA here is from genome assembly GCA_902805455.1 of Daldinia concentrica. Taxonomy (NCBI): domain Eukaryota; kingdom Fungi; phylum Ascomycota; class Sordariomycetes; order Xylariales; family Hypoxylaceae; genus Daldinia; species Daldinia concentrica. The sequence continues at coordinate 812,078 of CADCSW010000012.1, forward strand.
CTAGGGTCCTTGTCGGTTCACACGTTCCGCGACGAGCCTATCTGGGTTGACTGGGTCGACTAGGTATGCAACCCACTTCAGATTGGCTCCAAAAATGGACACGAGAAACTTCTGTTTCAGCCAACCGACGTTGAGCCTGTCTCCCTAAGATCGAGCTTTACAGAATACCCCTGCCAAATTCCCCCATCAACCATGGGAAAACCATGGGAAAGCCACGATGATGAATGTGCTATTTTGTAGGAATGCGATGAGCGATAATGCGCGAAAAGAGATGCTGGGTAAATAGGGCTTACTATATGTTTATTTATTTTCTACCGTACTTTACCTACCTACCTGACCTATGTTGCACTCCGCGAGTGGGGATGGGATTTATAGTAGCGTAAACCTGATGCCATCAAACTACCTTAAGTTAGGGAGGTAGTGTAAGTTAGGGCATCTAATCTACTAACTAACTAGGTAGTTAATGTAACTGACAGGACCAAACTTTTCAAAATAGGATAGTATTATTGCATCATGGCTCACCTTCCTCCTTATTTTAGTATGCCGAGGTATTACTAAATCGCAATGAAAATTCAACAAGGCTCTCTTGGCAAAATGTGTAGCTGCTGCCCCGTCCCCCGAGAATTGTGGATGCTCCGCCCGGAGCGGGACCTAAACGTTCGGGTATGTACTCCGTAGACAGTAGGGATCTGGGCCTCTTGCGTGATAGTTCAACGTATTAATCTGTATTTTTTTATGGTTGCAATGCTTGTAGATTGTGGGCCGAGCTGGGCGAGCGGACGGAGCTCAGCTTCTCCTTTTATGTTTTCTAACTTTCACAGCGAATAATTCAAACTCGACCTGGGTTCACCTGATACATAGATGATCTCGGGGCTCTAGTCCATTTGGGATAGATGTAACTCGGCGTTGCGCACAGATAAATACTGTCGCCTTGTGGATCTACTGCCGGCACTTTCGACCTTTTGAGGAAATGAAAAGGTCAATATGACGTTGCTAAGGCTAATTCCGTTCGATGATAGATACGCTTGGTATAGGCAGTTTTCTCCCTGCCCATTTACACAGGGATGGACCATGTCTGTTGATTGGATACACATCACGTAGGGATATTTTGTCGTTCTTCTGCCACGGGCACCCTTCGACTAGAAAAAAAAAATGTTGGAGCTAATTATTCTTCGTGAGCTTCTTCTCCCGGTATCGGGATCTTATTAGTCCCCGTGCTTTGAAGGGAACGCAAAGATTTTAGCCACTGATTTAAGACATAACCCTCAAACCGCAACTAATGCAATGAGGCTTGGGTGTCCGTTCTGCCACCTGAAACCGCTGTCTCTTCGTGAAAATCTCTGGAGTAACTCCCCCCTTTAGTGTACGGGTAAGATCCGTTTGGCTTATAAAGCAGTTACTTGGTCATAGGGGCATTACTTGCTTTGTCTGTTAGTTAGCTCGAGTGCTAAAGGGCATCTCACAAAGACCAGAACTCTTTGATTTATCAAATCACGGGGTGTATCATCGCCACTTATCAAATATGTTACTTTTTCGATACCTTTAGGTACCTCCTAGCTATTTAAAATTTACGCATGTAAGGACTGCTTGGACATGCCTCACAGGTAGTCAATATGGTGCGACGGAATTGGACGCGAGGTAATAGTTCGGTTTTCTTCCAAACACAGTGGCCTACTGTATCATGTGCGGTCCTTGTATTATGAGGGGATTGCTAGTGTACCAGATGACTTAGTTCGTCCTTTAAAGGATCTGAAGCATGCCGGCATGTGGCATAGATAGACGATACGCCCAATGGAAGATATAGGCCTATGTGTTGATTCCTACAGACTAGGCTTCAATATAGGCCGGTGCTGATGCATACCACCACACCATGCTGATAGAAGCTAGCATACCGTCAAGGTTGTCTCGCAGTTAAAGCATCATGGGTGAACTATTGACTCTATCTATGTTCTTAGCAGTATTTGTCGCGCCGCCACGTTTAGTGAGACCCGTTGCTTCCTATAAGACCACAGGTCATCATATTAAATCTTACTGGATCTTTTCGCATAACAATATCTCATCCAATATGGCCGTTCTGTAATCCCAGTGGAGTCGGAGATTCTTAACAGCCCCGCCACGCTGACATGTCCAACAGCCAGTCGTGGGCTTCGGGCTTCGTCCAGTTTACCTCAATGTCGCATGGCCAGCACAGAATCAACGAGAAAGCTCCGAGGATATGTAAGAAAATCCTTAGGATATAAGACGCCGTTCGAGCGACTACACGTGTGTAGAATTTATCGCCGCCGTCCGCCGCCCTATCTTTCGTCTTTCGGCGTCAGAGACCGGTTGCGGATGGGATGGATGATGGGACGATACCAGCCCAAACTCGGCACACGCAGGATAATGCCCTGGATATGCCCTGGGATAGCGCGACAGGACATGGTCTATGCAGCGCTGCTGACTTTTTGACCACTGCCCAGTGAGCTGGAGGATCCTGTCCGATGGGGCCGAGCAGTTAGCTTCGCCTCCGTCGTCCCTAAGCCAAGAAAGGTTTAGAGACACATGCTACCTCTTATATGTACACCTGTACGTAGATGGTCCATTGGCAGGGATCTCACTGAGATCATGGAACGGTGAGAGCTTAGCAGACGATACCACCTCTCACACCCAGTTACTCCTCAACCCACTCCCTCTTGACGATGATTCGCATCACACAGGTCCGTGCCAGTGCCGGGACTAATAGCAAGTAACGCAGTGTAGTGTACGCAGAGGGTAGGTAATAGATAGCATCTCGTACAGTGTGTAATATCTAGAAATATATACTGTAGCACGCTGCCGTTGTATCCTTTGAGAGCATTGGGATTGGGGGGGGGCTGCTAAGGCTAAGGTCGCAAGGTCGCTTGACTTTCCCACCATCATTTTCGTTCCAGCATGCCAGAATTGCTCTGTGCACAGCCCGCTGTTAGTGTACACAGCAGATCCATCCACCGAGTGCCCAAGATGCCGGGCTCCTCGGTGCCAACGGCGTGCCATATAGTAACATTTGTAGTAGCATAGATCGATAACGATAGCCTCCACTTGAATTGAATTTTATTAGGTATTCAATCACTGCGCTCAAACCTCTCCCCTAGTAGCCTATGTGAGAAACTATCGTAAGTACATGTAAGAATATACCTTAGGTACATGTATATGCCTATATGCCCTGATCGTACCTAACCTACATGTACCTAACCTGGTGGAAGTATGTACCTAACTGACCTGGTTGCCCTTGTAGATGTATTGTTGCATGTGGTAATGTATTCCCCCACAGTAACTAAACTTAGGTTAGGTACCTAAAGTAACGGTGTTCCGTACTGTAGAGAGGTACTTATATGATTTTGAACGATTCTAAGCCATAGTGTTCCATTAGCATCCAACCTCCCGCCGACCCCACCATAACAAGCGCCATAGCAAGTCCGCCATGGATGTACTCCTTGTACTGTATTTTCCTCTTCCGGAAAGTAGGACAGTCACAAGCTGGTACCGGGCACGGTGTACATCCGCCTAAGCCCACCAAGCCCACCAAAGCCTACGCCTAACGTCGCCGTTCGGGTAGTTTAGTTATTTAACAACCCTCCAGTCCCCCATTGATTTTCTCCATTCTATTAGTCTCCCATATCATCACCGAATTTAAACCTGAGCTTTGCTCTAATCTCAACCACACACTCGCTTTACCTCACCTCCCCTTTAGGAAGTCCTCGTTGGCTCCTGTCATTCGCTTTTTCCTTTTTTTGTGTGTTTGGAGATTTGTACTCGAAGGATCCCACCGTCAAATCGTGAACCCGACTCTTCTCGCTGTGTCATCTCAGTCATCTCAGTCATCTCAGTCATCTCAGTCGTCTCAAGCCATAAAGCCATAAAGCCGCTGATAAGAATCACTTGACACCGCACCATAGCCTGTTCCAGTTGACTAGTACTCCGAGTCTCGAGAATATATTCAATCGCTTAAAACACCTGGAAGGAAACGACCAGCAAATACCTTCAAATAACCAGGCTTATCAACAACGTCCCGCATCTGTCTCGCGTGTGTGCGCACCTTGTGTAGATCCCACGAACCCCGAGAAACCTCAGACCGTTAAGAGGTTTTAAGACAACGCAGCACATTTGGTCTATGTCGTGATATAGGCGTAACTGTTACTCTCGCCTTAATCAAGAACATCCAAAAGAGGAGGCATATCTATATCTACCTCCGACCTATTGTCCAGGCCTAGTTGATTAACGCCAATCCGAAACCTATTCGCTCGCTTCCGGCACAAAGATATTTTGTGCCCCGATTCACGTACGTTCTTAGTCTCCTGGCCGGCTCCAATTACGCTCTTCGGAGCCACCTGCCGGACACGGGTGCCTCAGTGCCGGTAACTAATATTGTGTCTTAGTTCTTTCGTTTTACTTTTAATTATTATAATATACAGCTTTTACAATGGCTGGCCCAGGTGGTGGTCCTCCGCGACGCAGGTTTGTTCCCCTGAGCAAACTGACCTTTTTAATGCTCGGTGTACTGATTGTTGTATTCTAGTCACACTAAGTCGCGCAAGGGCTGCGATAATTGGTATGCTTTGTTTGACTTATGGCGGTCTTATTATTAGACAGGAACTAATTAGTTTGTAGCAAACGTCGGCATATCCGATGTGATGAGAACTTTCCCCAATGGTCCGTATAATCCTTCTAGAGACAAATGCAGCTTGCTGACTCCTGAGTAGCCGTAACTGTACCAAGCACAAGGTCCGATGCCCGTACAACGATGTGCCTGTTCCTGATGAAAGGGCGGCCACTCCCGACAAGCCCGATCTGATGTGGACCCCTGAAATTGAGGCCGCCGTCGAGCAGTGGCAGCGAACTGGAATTTTCCCGTTCCCGAGCCTTAACATCTATCCAGCACCGGCACCTCAGTACTATTCGGTTGAGGATCTCAGGCTGATTTTCCACGTCGCTGCCATCTGCAATGAGATGAGTGCCATGGATGCTAACGGGTTTACTCTTTGGACCCGTCAGATTCCTACGTATGTCTTTTTCTCCTTAATTTTCAAAAGTGTCCGCGCTGACTCGTGGTGTCTAGAATCATTAAAATCGGTGCTACCCATGGCTACGTTATGCATGCTCTGCTCGCCTTTTCGGCCGAGCACATCGCTTTCTTGACAAACTGTCCACATGTGGGCAGTATGGGTTACGAGCATCGTGGTGTTGCCTTCAAGGGATTGCAGGAAGCCATTGGATCGTTCTCACGTGAAAACTCAGACGCCGTTCTGGCTGCCTCGCTCGTGCTCTCGTGGCAGGCGACAGATTGGTAGGCAATAAAATGCATGTATCCGAGAAGCAAAGGCTAACTCGGAGAAATAATAGGCGAAGCTGGACCCAATTGATGCAAGGGACCTCGTCCGTAAGTACAAGTCTGTCGCTTGAAATATGTTGTACTAACAGCTGGATTTAAAGGTCATCGATGCTATGGAACCCTGGAAGCACGAGTCCCAATTCGGAGAGTTCATTGCTGAAAGCAGCACGTTCCCTACTGCGCCCCCGTCCCCGACTCCGGATCACAAGCCTCATCAACCGCGGAAGGAGGATCTTGATGCGTTCCAGCGCACCATTAACCAGATCACCAAGGTTGAAGCTCATCTGAAGCAAAACAAGGAGGACCCTCAACTAGCGACCCAGCTAGTATGCTTCCTTAAGGGTGCTCGCAAAGTCAGCCCGATTCAGTCCATTGAGGATCAGTTTGATCGACTCCGGCCTCTCCGCACCTGGCTCTTCTGGCTTCCTGTGATGTGCTTCAAGCAAAACGGCACGTCTCCGAGTGCCTTGGTCGTTGTTGCGCACTACTACACGGCTGCAATCATGATGGAACGCCTCTTCCCTGAGATTGGTGCCGCATACTTCGGTAGTCTCGCCATCGGACCGGTAGAAGAAATCGCCCGACGACTGCTCTCGATCAACGTTTCTGGAAGCCTCGACGGAGACTCGCAGACACCGCTTACGCTCATGGAATACCCCATTGATACTGTTAACGAATTCCGGTCTCGCATGGGTTGGGTCCAACCGGTTCGTACGCCGTCATTCCCGCAGTTCGACCCGCCCAACTTCTACATGAGCGAGGATGTCATGCAGGGTACTCCCCCTTCTACAGCTTCATATCTGCCATACGGGGACAATCCGGCGTTCAGCTGGAGCACTGAGGATCTTTCCGTGATGGGTCCAGAGCAGGAATCCGGCAACGCAGTTAGTCCTTTGGTCATTTCCTCGCCGTTTCCGAGCCAGCAGTACCTCAACATTCCGTCGCCCTCGTACGGAGGATACAGCCCGGTGTCTTCAACATTCGGAGAGGGTTCCGTTGCATATAGCGACCACGATGAATTTGGCTCGTGGGATTCTGGGATGACGGCCTATCCGCCTCTTGGCTCTGTTGGGCCCAGCAACTTTGGTGTCGGGTTCGTCTCTCCAATCCAGACCGTGTGGATCTAAGCTCTGAAGTCCCACATTGGCTCTCCGTTTTGACGTGGAAGAGGATAAAAATGATTGACCATACCGCTCAGGAACACCAATACGCAGCATCTAGCATCTTCGTCTTCACACTACCTCCCGTTTGAGGTTCCAATGCAGCAGCAGGACTATGCACCTTCACCATTTCTCAAACCCGATCAATGGTACGGAGCTTCCACGGAATCGACTACTCCTCTTTCTCTCTCGGCGCCTTCACCTAGCTTCATGACGCCTCAAATGTTCCAACATCACCATCACCGACAGAATTCCTCGGTATCGTCAGCCCCGGTACCGTTCAAGAGAGAGCACGAAGGGTGACAAACCATCTTCATCACGACCACCACCCACATCACCTGAAGCCCGATTCCTCCCGATCCAAATTTTAATACCTTTTTTTCCGACTTTACCACAGACGCAATTGTACACCACACTCCTTTGACTGGATTCAAAGATACACACATACATGTCTATATCGACACAATGATACCCACGATCCTTTATGTTACACGAAACGCATAATACATATTGCATAATGAACAAGCTTACGACACTCCTTATGATACCATCGAAGATACCCAAAATAGACACTCCTTTCGCAAGATACCGCATTATATAGACCAACCATTTACATTCCTTACGACTCACGACGATTTCTATACAACTAAAATAGAATCTCAGCCGCTCCCTTTTGGAAATGCATTGTTTTAATATCAATAGGATACCCCCACCCATCACCCTCGACCAAATTGCATAGCGACTGTTTACAACTCTTCATCCGGGAACAAAAATCTGACGACCTCACGGGCGGTCTGTCATATGCATTGGGACGGCGTTAATTGCTTGTTTTTGATTTTTTTGTTATTATTTTTATTATTTGTTTTTTTGGATGATTTTTTTGGAATAGAGAAGATCACGATGGGATTTAGGAGCGGATGTTGAAAATCCAAGAGCGGCATAGTAGCAATGGAGGCCATGGAGCTGTTGCGAAATGGGTATATTTGGAGTTAATGGCGCTGTTTTGAACGGATGACCGAAATAAATTCGGTATCGGAGGAGACGTACGAACTTTGGTTCGACACCGGAGCATATAGTTATCGCTTGCTGCTCCATGGCTTGGAAGGCATGAGGGTTAATACTCGCAGCAACAAGTCGACCGTCTGGTCTGACTTGGGTGCTCGCAGATGGAGGCGTAGTTTCGCCCACTCGCGGATAACTAATATTAATTGTAATACAAGGAAACGCGGTGCTTCTAATACCAAATATCGTTTTTGTCTACTCTTGTTTTTGGATTATAGATTCTATCAATTGGTGATGGCTTCGCTATTAATCAGTAAGGAATGCCTAACATAATGAGCCTAGTACCCTCTACGTATCGCGTACTCGGAAGCGATCCGAGTAAATTCTATGACAGTCGCGAAACATCCCCGGCCTTAACCCAGTCCCCCAAACTCGCTTAACGTTCAGCTCTAACCCTAGAAATGCAACCTCGTCATTGGAATCGGGACGAGCCGCGTCATGTCTCAGACGGGCAGTCTTAAAGTTTTTGCTTACTCTTTCTCACCCTGGAGCGGGCCGGACATCCTACGGTATGGTATGTCTGACATTACTCTTCATTCTGGATTTCTACTACTCACAACATTCAATAGCATTATTTCAACCGGGTTTGGGAGGCTGAGCAGGACTAAACAGCCGGACCCTAATTAGGCTGGACGCCGGCATTATCAAATGGTCATAATAAAGCTATCCTAAGCTAAGCGACCAATTAGACGCGGTGGCCGGGGGTCAGCCGCGTTATACGAGGTTTTGCTACGAGGCTATCTATTCTTAGATTACCTTTTATTTATTTTTTTAACCCTCGCATTACCGCTGATCTGAACGGAGGCGCATTTCAGCTTAGCCCGGAGCGCCATCCCATTCATGTTACCTAGGTGTGTTGTCGTCCCATTATGTCACAGCATCAACAAAACATCATTAGATCATGACCTAGTTAGGTATAAGAGGAGGGGTTATGCAGCCCTATGAGACGTTACACTCGAACGACTTGCGACAAGTCGCCACGCCGCTAGTCCAGTGTGCAATAGCAATTGTCGAATGCTATTGTAGTTGGCGATGGCTTATTATGTCACATAGCTTGCGTTCTAGATCCCCGACGTCATCGGAAAGCCACGAGCTTGTGATATCGTGTGTTCCGCCGTAGTCGTGAGGTGAACGGAGGTTTAAAGCACGGCGGAAAGGGCCCAGGTTCTTCCAAGATATTACCGTTTCGGCGTCTGAATTTTCGGAGCTGCCCACGACCCATTACCGTGGCGGAAACGCCTCGTCGGGTATAACCGTGCTACGATATTCTTTGTGCCGATAATATCCTCGGCACGAGCAGGTTTCTCTTAGTCATCGAAGCACGCTGCTGCTGCTGCTGGCGTCTTCACCCCCTAAAGCAGCAGATATAAGAACAAGAACGATACTATATCTATGGACACTGTGAGATGTATAGTACTTACGCAGATACATAGTTCCGGGCCTCAATGCAATCTACAGGACCTGGATGGACTATGTGCTCTTACATTGAACTTGAGACAAGATTCCCATTGGGCGACGGCCAATGCCTCATTCAGGAAGTACGTTCTCGCTTATCTAGCTCGCTAATACTTAGCTAGGGAATAGGGGAGACGTGGGATCGATCTACTGTACCTGCCAGGACTATTGCTACATAGCTCAGTCTTGCGGCACTTTTTCCCCCGAACCAGTTGAGTACACGGCTCTAGAACGCTGCACGAATACCCAGTTTGCAAGATGATATAGGCTCTTTTTTAGACACTGTGAACAATCACCATCCATGGCGGCCCTTACTATGTCTTGAAATGGCTACGATAATCCGTCCGTGCAGTAGTGTTTCTACGATCACATATCTACGCGTGCCTCTCATATCAACCTGATCATGACGATCTACAGGCCGCTATGGCACGATGATTAGCGCCTAAGAATACACTCCGTCTTCTAGCTGAAGTGAGCCCATGTTTACTCAGGGGCCGATCTATGATGCTATCAACACCCGTATTTCTCTCCTCCCCCTTTAAGACAGGTCAGATCGACTTCGACCTCCGAGACTAAAGCTTTTACATAGCCTATATTCAAGTCTAGAGTTGTATAGCTTCTCTACCACGTCCACTCGAGTTGATACCTACCATATAGGGATAGATACGCCCGTCTTCGCAATATACCGGAAGACGATGAGACGAGGAGCTAACGGCGGTTAGTAGGAAACAGTAGTTATCTCGATGAATCAACCAGTTGTAACAATACCCCACGGCTGATGAATAATGGGCCAAGTATCGTTCGCTCTGGTTAACGGTAGGTACAAGCTATCAAAATATGTACATACTGCATAATCCATCCTTGTCACCCATAAGGACACTGCCAATGTGATGCCGCACCTCACCTGCAGATAGGCAATGCATATGTGGACAAACTAAACAGCTTCTACTGCGTCTTATAAAATCCATCGGCTTGTTGTCGGATCTAGTAAGTATTGAGTCAAATACTGAGTCAAATAGGGGGGCGAGAAACACATTCCATAGTCAACATTATACTCAATTTAATCAAAAAATATCCTATTTCGCCGATTTTTTTTACACAGCAGATGAATATTATAGTTTCCCGTGCTACAGACTTATTTTGACGCTTGTTGCATGCTCGTCCAACCCCCAGCCTCCGACGATCTTTGGTGGTGACCAGAATCTCGTATTCGCTAGCCCCATCACGCCAACAGCCCCTGTCAATCCAAGCAGACAGGCTCCGCTCCGAGGACCCCCCTAAACCCTAATGGAGAATATATGCATCCATTGGTAGGGAAATAGCCCGTTCTTGTTACATAGCACTGCAGCCACCGGTAGAAAGCGAGTATAAGCTGGGACCCTTTGGGGGTGCGGCTGGCAGGGCGGATGGGGATGAGGATGGGGGGAACGAATCGTTGTTGATCTTAGTAAAATCCTAGGAACGGTCTCGGTTGGTTTGTTTCCCTAAGGGCTTAATGCCCAAGCTAAAAGATCGTGGTTTGAAGGGTCTTGGCTGCTCTGAAGTCATCGAGTATTATCCGCTTTTGGTACCATACTTCATCCCCCAGGGGGTCGGGGAGAGATCAGTGATACGCTCTAACCAAACTATGGTACGCTGGGGAATCTAAAACGTGTCTCTCTAGAATCCATCGATGAATCTTCTTCTTTCCCCTGTTCTTTAAGGATTTGAAGCACTCAACCAGGACTGCGTGGTTACAGCACTGTTTTGTTGCGTCAAGGGTATCGAGAAACCGACTCTCCATCCTCGATACATTTCGCTCCCTGCCGTAACAGGTTGTTTTCTAGAAGCGGCAATAGTTCCTGCGTCAGGACAATCCGGCTCTGTAGCAATGCAGCTACACTAGCGAATGTAGACTTACCTAGGCCGAACAAATCCCCTTCGTCTACTCACACCTCGAAGTATCACTACTGTCATCTCATGTACACGCCTAACCTAGCAGTTTGCTTCGAGAGAAACCATGGAACGATTCTAAGGACATACATACATAGCGGCGTAGCATTATCCGCCCATCCTCTATACCAAGCTGCGAAGTTGTTCGACCGAGCCTTGGCCAACAGACAGACAGACAGACAGACAGAGAGACAGTCCCCCCGTTCAGCCTTCGTCCCAACATTTCCTGCTATACTCGATTGCTTTCTGTCGTGTATCGTTACACTACGTTCGGAAGCAAACAAATACCTTAGATAGACATGATGGATGCAGTGCATAGGTATACCAAAAGAACGGAGATCCGTATGCCGGTAGGTAGCACTTTGCGAGTTGAGAGCAAATACTGAAATTTCCATCACAACGTTGCTTTCTGCTAACACACGTACGACATAGGGTGCCTGATATTGTACGATTAGACACCTGGAAGAATATCCCTGACCATGCTCCTACCTGATTAATTACTTAACATCTTTGTCCTCCCTATAGATGAACTTATGTCAATAGAAAACGGAAGATGATAATCAACGCGAATGACGAACTAGAAGTCCATCTCTCGCCTATTATGCATTAAAGATTCGCCACTAAAAACTTCTCCTATCTCCTTACATGAGTAGTCTGAGATTTTCTACCCCGAGAACTTATAAGGTCATAGTTAATTCCAACATATCGATAGTTTCGCTACGACTCAACTACCCACCAGGAATCATTCTAGACGTTTAACCACGAAACAGGTAAGCAACAGTGCATAGACTCGATTACGAGCAAGCATCAAGTATCAAGATCGCAACGAAGGTAAAAAGAATAATCCAAGAGAGAAAGAGAAGGAAAAGAAAAAACGAGAGAGAAGAAGAAATGATAAAAGGAAATAATGGCAGATAACGACCCAACCCCCAAAAGAAGACAAAATGTCAAAAAAGACCAAATCCATCAACGTTCCATCGCATTCGTAACATAACAAGTTGGCCATCTTGTCGCCCTGCTAGGCTCAAAGCGCAAGTCCTACAAAAAAAAAACCCCCCCCGAAGAACTAATTCTGGCCCTTCCTCTCCATAATGACTAGACCTAGGCAATTGGTGATTTCAGAATTTAATTACCGATCATGGATGCAATAATGTCTTGCCAATGGCATATTTAAGTCACTGCCTGGAGTATCGGTTTTGTATGGCAACTATCAACCAGACAAGATAGAGTAAGCTTCTGCAGGTAGTTACTAGTTCTTTTAAAGTGAGAGTGTCTTACATTAGATACCTATATGGGGTTATTTTCCCCAGGTACCTAGTAACTTGCGGATGTAGGCAGTGGTTTATATCCATTTTCCTATTCTACTACGGATTTAGAAGTATTACCAAACCTATAAGTAGACACACCGGGGCTAGTTATTATACGGCACAACAGTAATGACAGACACTCCATAGCTCACTAGAAGCTGAGTTTGACATTAATAGTAGTGGATAAGACTGTAGTGATTGTTAACTAAAAGGTAAGGCTATAAGTACCTAGCCTAATCTAAAGGAGTCGCAAATACTAGAGTAATTTATCAGCCTTGCAGAGCCGGCCAATCACCTCAGTAATTACCCTCAATATATTCAATATAATAACGATCGTTAGTAAAGAGGCTCTTATAAACCTGCCTTGCCCATCCCGCCACCCTTTTATCTTCCACCTATATATGATACGTATGTACCATCCACTTCAAATATCTATCATCAGCCCACTATAACGAAACCTGAAAAGAAAAAGAAAAAAAAGAGAAGAGTTCAGAGGCGAACCCAATAGTGAACTTTCCAGGCTATAGTCACCCACAGTTGATATATCCATCTATACACTACCGATAATAGTAAGGATTATTTATACCTTATCATCAAGCAAAAACAATATCCTTCTCCTTCCTCCTCCTAACCCGGACCGTTGTCTTTTGCGGCCCCAATTGCGCAGCCCCTATCCAGATGTTCTCCGGCCGTTTCCCTTCCATCTCGAAGTCGTAGTGAGCGATGATATACGCCATCATCAGCTTCACCCCGGTGGCCGCGATTAAACGCCCTGGACACAAGTGGGGCCCGTACCCAAACGGCGTATATTCGGGGGTTGCCTTAACCCAGGTTTGCGGCAGCGATCCTTGAGCATTGCTATTGCCGCCTCCACAATCAGGCGCAGTGGGTTCCCCTGTGAACCGGAACGGCTTGAAGGTATAGGGATCCGGATATATGGCGGCATCATGCATAATCGAGTGCGTCGGGACGACCACGACTGCGCCTTGTGGAATGTGAATTCCCGACGGTGTCTTGATACCCCCTTTCTTGATCACAAAGCGGGGAATAGACAACGTCAAGAACGTGTTGATGCGCTGCGATTCGCGCATCAAGCTATCAAGCTTTACCATAGATGTCAGCGCCTGCTTATCGAATTTGCCGCCGTGTTTCGCTATCGCGGATGCAATCTCGACGCGTAGCTCGTCAAGGTACTCGTGCTTGGAACACGCGAGGTCCACGATCGCGTGCAGCGTAGAGCCCGATATTGTAGTCATCGCGATGAAATTGAAGAGTAAAATACTACCGAACAGCATATCGAATTTAAAGCGGCGCGGGTCGCTAGATAGTTTCATATCGTCGACCATCAACCGCAAGAAATCGTTCTCTGTGACCTTGATCTCAGGGTCGACGTCGTTTGCTTCGGATGCCGTTAACTGCCGTTCTATTTCTAGACCTAGAATACCATAAACCCTCCAGGTACGGATGCGGGCCGGTAAGGTGAAGAGCAAGGCGGCAAGTGGTCGGACTGGCCCCCATATGAGGCGTACTAGGCGAGAGACCGTAGGTATATTTGTAATGTACGCAATAACTGCGTTGCGGAATTTGGCATTTCGACTTAAGGATTGACCAACAAAGACACGATTCATTACCTGCCATGAGACATTTTGTATCACACTACGCATACAAATCTCGTGAAAGTCCTCTGTGTCTGTTCCTAAGTGGCTGTCAACAGTGTACCGTATCTCGTCAAGCAGAGCTGGGACTAGGTTGTAAGTTTCCTTAGTGAGGACCGTGGAAATGAGCCTATTGCCGAGGATGGTACGGAGGAGGCGCTGATTTAGAAACAAGACATGATCAAGCTAGATATATACTTAGTACTCGTACGTTTAAGCTACGATCATGTACAAAGTGTTTATACTTGGTCTCCGTCATTTATGCGGTAGTCGACATCAGATTCAGGCTGGCTGACAAGCCATTTAAACTCTCTAGCAGGCAAAAGGACATCTATATAGGTGACGATTAGTGCTAGCTTCTTCATCTTGAGCTGAATAGGGGATATTATTCTTAACTAAAAAGTTCTCGTTTTCGAGGCGGGCTAGCTACAAGGGGAAATGGGAAAGGGGGTTTTCTTGATTCAACTTACGGTTATGCGCGCCAGCGATAGGCAGTATGCAAGTTTGGTGGCGGTAGCTACTGTATGCACACTCAAGGGCCGCCTTCGTGTCCTTGAAATTCCGCCACTTGGCCCTCGTGAGCGGGAACCATTCGCCGGCTTTTGCGCCAACGATAGGAAGGTCAGGAAGTCGTGATGACCCAAACACCTCATATATAAAGATAGCAGCAAGAAGCACCGGTAAAATTATCGCTAGAATGTTTGATGTTTCTTCTAGGGCCATTGTTAGATCATATAGCAATAAGAAAACTATAAGATAGAAAGACGGAAGTGTTAGAGGAGAGATAGAAAACCCTACCAAGATTTTATGTGTACTGACCATCTTTGAGCACTATATTATAATTGAAGAATAGGCATGTACTGACGCAACTAAGGCATACCATTAGATTAGGATTAGATGATAAAGTTGCGAACGTACAGGATTCTCATGTGTGGCGTCGTAGATAACGAATAGAAGATACGGCGAGCCGCCTCTGCTCAAGCCCACAGCATAAAGCTGCTGCACGAGCGGCACAGACTATTACTTAAATGCGTAATGCCCGTGTAATGGCCAAGGCCTTAAAGTAGATAAGAAAATATGTTATTCATATCAATGTCGTGTATTCCTACACGGAAGAGCGTATCACCATATTTGCAAGTATGTCAGTAGGGAGACTTTTAACGATTAAGCGAGTTTCATAGCTAATAATTTTTAGAAGATTTCGGTAGATAGTATTGAAGGAAATAGATTAATATGCCAAATATTAAAATTGGAAAGGAAGACTTGGTTCAAGTAAGAGGTGAAGTTTGGAAAGTGTGATGTAGACTATCGTAATGCCTTATTAGATTTGGTACTCACATGCTCATGCCGAGGGAAAGAAAGAAAGTAACTATGTTATTATTTTAATGTTCCAAATACATTACTCTACTAGCATCAACCTAACGGAGGTAGACATTTTAGTATATCAGGTTTATGCGTAAAGGAAGCTACCTAGGTAGTATCAGTCCCTCCTAGTTGGAAGAAACATATACAACGAGTAAGTCATAAATTTGTTACGAGAAGCTCAAGACCAAGCCGAGTTATTCAAGACTCTACCTAAGGCATCTAAGATAAAAACAGGATAGATCCAAAGATCATGCCTATTTAAATATTAACACGTACGAATTTAGCTTCCCGACCATGTTAGCTATCATTAGAGCAGATTCTCATATTTATAACAACCACGTCCTTACACCAAGCGAAGGGCACAGTGGTCTTAAACGAAGTAAGGGCTTCAGGTAGATCCCCGCCTCGTTACTAAAAACTGCATAACCTACTTAAGATACCTAGTAGTCTCAAACCACGCCTTTTCCTTTTTTACCTCCCGAAGTCCTAGATGCAAAATGTAATAGACCAATCCTTTTGTTGTACATCCATCCTATGATTCCCTCGCGAGCCCCTGGATAGCAGCACAGAACGAATAAAATCACCGCCCAGATACAAATTAAACGATGACGAGATCACCAGAACTCCCCTCACCCTATAGAGATAGGAGACGTACCAGGATTACCTATCCCTATCCCTATCCGTACCCGAGGACGCCCACCTGTATGTACCCTCATGTGACCAGGAAATTCGTACCTTGTGACCCGTGACCTGTGACCGATTACCATATCCCTTCCGCCAGCAGAACCATGACATGACTCGAGTGCTCCGGACGAGTGCGGATACCTCGGCCGGTCCGATCCACTCTTATCCACTCCGGCAACCCTTCTCTTCCGTCCTAAGACCCCGTCTTCCGCAACTAGTAGGCAACAGACCAGCTCCTCCCCACCGCTACCGCTACCGCTACCGCTCCCGCTCCTCCAACAACGCCCTCACCCTCTCCAACCTCCCCATCGCACCCTCCAACCTCTCCAACCGATCCCTCTTCTCCACATCCCTACGCTCCAGCACCGAGACCCGCTCCTCCAACTGTGCGCGCGCCCTCCGCTCGCTCGCCACCATCTCATTCGCCTGCTCGAACAGCGTCGCGCTCAGCTCCTCCACCTCGCGACTAGTATCCCGCAGTCTGCCCTCCGCCTTGGTCCGCAGCTCCCGCTCCCGGGACAGCGCCTCGAGCAGATCGTCTCCGTTGGGCATCGCCGGCGCCGATATTGATCCCCGCGCCCCGTGCGCCGCTAGGTTCGGCACCGACTTGCGCGGCGCGAGGAGTTGGCTTATCCGCGCTGCTGCGCCGGAGGCTGCTGTTGGTAGGAACGACGAGCGCGGGCTGTTGTTGCTGGTCGTGGTTGTTGCGACGGATGTTGTGGATGCGGCGCGCAGGCGCGATAGCTCGTCTTCGTAGTCGGCCCATCGGTCTACTGCGGCGGTGGCTTTCTGGTTGAGCAGGCGCACCTGGGCTTCCAGGTCTTCGATCTGTTTTTGCGCCTGGAGTAGGGCTATTTGCGCTTCGGAGGCGGGGGGTAGAGAGAGCCCGCAGTTCGGACAACAGGAGGTTGTCGTGGTGCTGGTGCTGGTGCTGGTGGCTGTCATGGTGTTGGATATGGGTATTGGTGGGAATGTCACTGTCATTGTGGCCATGTCGGCCGCGGGTTTATGTGAGATTTAGCTGGGTAAAAAGGTTCGCTTCGTTGGAGATATTGCTGTTGGTGTGGCGCTGTGTTTGCTCCGAAGTGCGGCAGATATGGCGAAGTGCGTTTGCCCGGGCTTGAGGTCTTGCGTAATGAATGATATAGGTAGGTAGGTATCGATGTTGTACGAGGGGTAAAAGATGTGAGTTGGGTATTAATGAATGAAGTAGCTTAGATTTAGGCCGATGTTTAATTGATGGTGCGATTGGATTTCTCGACGCCCTTTTTCCTTATGTAAATTAGGTACTTTTGATTGAATGGTTACGTGCAATTGCCCTCGTCGGGTCGTAGTCAACAAAGTTACAAGATCAAGTATGCAAGATACGAAATACTGCGGGCAGGAACAAGACTGGGCTGGCTGGTAACAACTTACAATCTAACCTATAAGACGCCAAGTTATTTGTGGTGGCGGGACCGGGTTTGTACGACCGGACCCTGCAGTAGCAATGCTGCGCCTCGCTATATTCGTCTTGCACGTACCTACACGTGTATTTTTGGTAAGTGGGTACTTTATACGCGTAAATGATCTTGAATCCTCTCGTCATATCTTTAATTACTCGGAATTTTCTGACCGATTTTTTGCAATATCTTCTCAATTCAATTTCGATATTTTCGTTCTCCTAATGAAGTCGTAAAAACTTAATTGGTATTTACATTGGGCATTAGTGGCGCAGCTGATTATGCAAAAGCGCATTGGGCTGTGATGTGTGGAGGATCAACAAGCCCTATGAAACATCTTCAAACGACAACCCATCGTTCAGATTCAAAGTAAGGGTCCATACGCACGTCCGTTAAGCGTCTCGATATTTAGCGAGGACGAAACATCTTTAGTCGAGATAAAGAATCGAGTTTCATATGATTATCTCCTATTTCCAAGTCTCTGGATTTTTATCTTATAAGCTATCGGACAGTCAGATTCTAATTCATTAGTAAGGTACTTGTGTGTATTCATACTGCTTATATTGTAGCTGGTGCTAGTACGTTCTGCACTTGGTGCTAGTGTAATACTTACGATAGAGTATTGAGATACGTAGTATGCCACTGCATATATATACCTAACTCAGGAGTAGGTTAATATACCAACATCCATACCCAGTCTAGCCCAGTACCCTCGAATAGGCGTCAAATGTGTCTTGAGCCGAAGAACTAGAGACAGACCATCTTATAATCCCCTATAGTTATAGGTACCTTCCATCAGAGTATCGCCACGGCGATATCTTCCAGCCGCGGATTGTAACTTTTAAACGCCGGTTGAAACAATCCGAGTACGCTAGTTTGAAATTTGAATTGAAGCAGAATTCATAAAGGGGCATTTCGATAGTTTCTGGGTCATAAACCAGCTCGAAGTGGTTGGTGATATAAAGTCGTTCTTAACCTTGGAACCGTAATGAAGTAGTCACGAAGCTCAAAACGGCTTTGCGACCTTCCGGGGCTCACTAAGGCCGGTCTCTGGGTCTTTATACTCCTTCCAACTGACAGGAAACATCGGGTTCCCAGCTTCGCTCGTAGCCATAATAACGCCGAGCTCGTTGCTTGCGGTCGAGAGGTAATAGTTAGCTTGGTCGCCGAGCGAAATCTAGCATTCGCCATAACGTATTAGCCGACATGAATGCTCTTCATCTAAGAGCCCGTTGACAAATATGTATGTACTCACCACTTGCGCCCTCACAATATCACCCGGCCGGAAGCTTTCGTATATCTTGACTTTGTCCTTCTCCGTAGCTCGGACATCCTGCACTCGGACCAAGCCCTGCCACTCGGCCTCGAGTACCGTGTCGCCGACGACGAGGATCGCAACCGATGCGTGCCTCGGCGTGATGCGCGTTACGCGGCATAGTACCACGTTACCGACTTCGGGTAGGACCTCACGTTTCTCCGAGACACCTGAGCGCGAGACTGATATCGTGGGGAGGGAATTGCTGCCGCCGTTGTTATTGCTACTGCCATTATTGCCCGCCGCCAGCGCCGCAATCCTCGTCAATCTCTTCGCAGGTCCAGGAACCTTCTCGGGCTGCGCAACAGCAACCGTGCCCAGCAGCGACGAGTACAGGTTCGTCTCGTGGATATGTGTCCCGGCGCCCGCGGAGTACTTATCCGCAGGGCCAAGAAGCTGTCCAGGAACCGCAACCACCTGCGTCATCTTTCGCGGCACAGCAGAAGGAAATATTGGATCGGAGATTCGAATTGGAGCGCGGATTAAGAATTGTTGTCGGTGTGATTGGTGATGTAAGCGGGTTGCAGACGGACTGGCTCTGCTCCGAGATGCACTTGTGAGCCGATAAAACTTTAGATAAGAGATAAAAGTACGAATACGATCCCGGGTACGCACCGCTGTGTTCCTGAGATGGTGCGATCCAGTAGTCTGGTTTCCGGGACCCACCTTGAGCTGAGCTTAGACCCCTATTTTGAGAGGTACGTACCTGTCAAAAATATTTGTTATAAATTACATTTTAGTTTTTTTTTTTTAGCTTGGTTAAATTTCCGAGTTAAGTTGTTGGAGCTTGACGTTTGTCTTTATATTAAAGTCAGCGTTCTGTTGTTTTGTTTTCTGGTTGTTTATCGTTCTCGGTGTCTTCTCGTTCTTAAATCGTATAGTAATGGCGCCTAGTACCTCAACTCCCGGCGGTTTCGCCAGGCTGCTCACTATCATCGGTGTGTTAATCGGCATATTCACCCCGATTGCCTACGTCCTCGAACGTAACCTTGAGAACTTCTACATATTTAGCCTAGACGAGCTGCAAGATGTAGCCTCGCGCGGTATCCAGGCTCATGGCAACAACACCGCCAAGATCGTAGACTATATCGTCGCCGAGCTATACCAGAACCACCCGGAGCACGTCAACCCTAAGTGGAACGTCACTGAGGAATGGATGTTTAACAACGCTGGCGGTGCTATGGGTGCTATGTACCTTATTCACTCCAGTAAGTAATTTTCCAATTATTCGGCTTTGGCTCTCGTTACTCTTTAGCCATTGGCCTCTCAGTATTAACACATCTCTTCAGGTATCACCGAGTACCTGATTATCTTCGGCACCGCGGCCGGCACAGAGGGCCACTCGGGACGACACACAGCGGACGACTACTTCCACATCCTAACGGGCGAGCAGTGGGCATTCGTGCCCGGCAAGTTCGAGCGCGAAGTCTACCCAGCTGGCAGCGTGCACCACATGCGCCGCGGTGACGTCAAGCAGTACAAGATGCCCGAGAGCTGCTTCGCACTTGAGTATGCCCGTGGTTGGATCCCGCCCATGCTATTCTTCGGCTTTGCCGATGGTGTGTTTAGCACTCTAGACATACAGACTATGTACCGCACCGTAGTCATCACCGGTCGGGAAACGATCAGGAACCTCTTAGTTGGGAAGATCTAGATGGGGGCATTTCCGGCCGATCCGGATCTTGCTATGAGTTATTCTAGAGTTGTACGGAAAGCTTTATTTCCACGAACCTACTATTTAGAGTACTATAGAAAGCTAGAAAGCTAGAAAGCTAGAAAGCGATATATTCTAAGAATATATAGCGCCTCATAATGATAATATAACTCTACCCCCTAACCGTCGATTAAATACAAAGATATTCCACAACGAATGGCAGATTAAAAATGTGATATAGCATTTCTGAATACTTCAGATTTTGAATGTTTAAGAATGTTAACCAATCAGATTTAAATAAATAAAGCTCCCGTGTAACCTTCTGAGAACCCGAGAAGATGTCTATTCTGGGTGATATTTCATTCTATATTTCCCCTAAACGCCGTGATCTTTTCTAACGCAATACTTGGTAACTAAAACACAACGCATAGCTTTATGATAAAACGCCTCCGCAATGCAATGCGCCTATAATGCCCGTTCTATCGGCCTATGCAATCGCCACGTAGTGTTTCCTCCACAGATCTATCCCTTCTAGTTTAGTCGTCCCAGACTCTAAACCCGAGATATCCTCTAGTATCCGCCAGTCATAAACGCCCACCCACTCGCGTTCTCCGTTCTTTTTCTTCAGGCCAGCTGTCCCTATGCTTTTAACAAAGGATGATGTGGCATCTACCCGTCTTGATTCAACAAGACAGATCTTGCGGACTCGGGACTTTCTTGTCTTTCCTAGCGAGGCATCCCATTTATATGCAAAGCTGGGTGTAGGTTGCTGGGACCACATCTTGGGATCCGTTAGAAAGGTATCCACCCCATGGTCCCGTAATAGGTTATCGGCGACCCATGCATATTGAGCGATACACGGCGACAATAGAATAGAGCGGTTGGCAAGTACACATTTCTCTTCGACTAGGGAGCAACGTCTATGTGCCAAGCACCGCCCTAACGGATGTTTGTCTTGTGTAGAACTAGAAGTCACTTTAGGGGTGGAGATGGTGGGCAATCCACGAGGAGAACATACAGCTGAACTGTTATTATTATCATTAGACGGTGACGGTACTAGTTGAGCCACTGGGGAGTTAGATAGGGGCTCTTCTAACACTTCAATTTGAGAACTTGTGATGCGATTTCCGAAAGATGGATTGGTATCGATTTGGCTAAGTGGCTGCCTGTTCCTTGGAGTGTTTGGTGGTAGTTCACTAGGACTATCCATTGACTGTGACTGCCGAGAAGATGCATTGAGAGATAGCCGTGGTCTTTTTGGAGCCATTGCTGCATCTGAAGTAGGTCGCCTTTTACGCTTTGCATGTATTGGAGATTTCCGAGAAACATCAGTAGTAGTACAATGCTCTTCATCTTCGGTAACTAATGGTTCTGGAGGCGCTATTAGGTGTCTACTTGCCCCCGCCGCGTCGCAACAAAACAATAGGGGTTGTTCACAGGAGTATACTCGTTTACAAGCTTCCGGCATCGATGCGCTTCGGGGCTCCTTTCCGTGTTTATTCTCGCTGGAAGATGGCCTTGAAGGCGATCTTGGTTCAGTTCCGTTGCTTTGTTGGCTGATAACGTCTATAGCAATTCCTCCTGGATCTGCCTTTTCTAACGCTGATATCCACTTGCGCATCTCCTGACTATCTTCGAGCTCTGGTATTTCTGTTGCATTTGACGCCAACTCTTGAAGTTCCGTAAAACTTATAGTATCCAAGTATGATCTATCATGGTGAATCTTTGAGACCGATGGGAACCTCATACTCCAGAAAGTCGTGTTTGGTGATTTGTCGAAGGAGAAACAGCGCATATCGACCACTAACGGTTCTAAGAAGATATCGGTCGGTCGCTTGTCTACCTTCCCTAGCTTAAAGTCCAGGATTATAGACTCGTTCGAATCGAACGGGACCGGGGATGGAAAACATTGAGTCATAACCGTCCATAGAAGAGCTCCAGAAAGCTCAACGACATTAGTAACTATAAATCGAGGTTTTTCAGTTCCTGCTCGTACTTTCTCCTTGTTGTCTAAACACCCAATGAAGAAATGGGTCCATTTAATATTGGGCTTCTTATACTCTTTTACTTTTGCTGCATCATAAGAGGCACCAATTACAGAAAAGTCCCCGACGTCTCCCCAACCTTGGACGTATTCCTTCTTCAATTTAATATTGCAACAGCTAAATGACTTTTGCGCTGTGCTAAAGTTGAAGTACGGTTCATCGGGCTTCAAGACAAGGCCTTCACTTCGAGCGACGATGCATTTTGCAAAGGCCTCGCGCAGCCTTAACGCAGCAGATGGTCGACTAAAAGATATCGCCTCACGGGGTACTAGCTCAGCACAGCCCTTCCGGATAGTAACGAGATCACTCAAGCGCTTGAAGCGTTCAAACTGTCGGACTCCTAGTAACGATTCATCGTCGATAAGCAGCACGTCGAAATATACTATCATCAAATGCTCGTAATCGTGAGGCCTATTTCAAGTTTAGCTAACCGTATCGAACTATTGAAGTGTCATGTCATACTGCGAGTCATAGCTAGTTCCTATAAAAGAACCAGAGCGTGAAACGTGCTTCCGAATTTTATGGAATGGCAAGATCTTATTTTCCTATCGTTCCGGTCAGCGTCCACTTCTCAAAGCGGAAAGATATCTTAATAATACTTTGTTACTGTATACCACCATTTCTCCCTCGAGAATACATCTGGTTTTAAAGGGGCAATCTAATGTTTCTAGTTTTAATGAGTCTCGTATGACTCTGTGCTTAGTTAATAGAGTGGCATGAAAGGGATTTGGACAATGACTTACTGATGAAGGCCAATCCGATCCTGGGTGCTATCCTTCCCACTCTTGGAAAATATCTGGATAGGAGAACAACGTTTGCGGAGATCGATATGTATTTGGCAGTACTCCCCATCAATCTTCTGTTCGCAACTCATATCTCTAGATTTACCCATATCCAGGCAATGCTTGATACTTCTCCCTTTGAGCCATGTTTGCCGACCAACTTTCGTACCGACAGCTGGTTTCAACATACTAGCAATGGCAATTTGGTCGCAGGATGGCTGGCTGACCTGCCGTAAGAAGGTAGTGGCTGTGGTAAAATCGTCTCTTACCTTCATTAGCTGAGGTAGGAGATCGTTATAGCAACGGAATATGAGACGTTCATCCATGACCACCGGCTGGTAGTTCTTTAATAATAGCCTCGTAAACCATTTTGCATCGCGCGGACTGAGTCGCCTGTAAATGGTGACCAGAGATCGATCCTGGTCTCTAGAGTCTTGAGTCCTACGCGAAGCTCTAACTGAAGGCGAACTGAATCGACAGGCCGCTGCAATGCGGTTTAGAGTGTCATCAATTTCCTCTACTGTGAGTCCATTGCAGTCTTGTGTATCATTAGGCTTCGGGGGTGTTAGCGACTTGAATAATGGATTGGGTTGCTATCATTAACTAGGAAGGGCACCTACCGTCCGTTTTAAGATACCTTCAATGCAATCAGCAAGGTCTACGCCCAGACCAGGAGTCCTGTATCTTCGGAGTTCTTGCAATCGTGAGACTCCTAGAAGCAAGGCTTTACCAAATATACTCTCAAGCCTTGCGGCTTGGATAAGGTAGACTCTGTCTGTCCTTCTTTCTGGCAATAAAGTGGACAATATGGCGCTTGGATCATTCTCGGATGCATCGAGACTCGAGCGATGCTCACGAAACCACGATTCGATTATGCTCCTTGCAGGAGTCTGTTTATGCTCGTCTTTTCGAGACTCATTGTCAAGTTGTTGGAGTAAATCGCATATATATTTGTACGGAAAGGGCATTGCAGCCGCAGTGATTTGGATATAAAGCGGCAAAGTGCAAAATGAATACGGCTCCTGATGCAATAAAATATAACTAGTTATGGAAAGAAATAACTAAACTTCATAATCATGTGCTCATAATTATACGCTTATGTGCGGAGGCAGCAGAGAGTGCATTGTTTCCGACGTGTAAGAAGGAACGTCCTTGTGATGCCTGACGTCTTTGGTTTCCTTAGTTTTATCAATCGCAGATTGTTCAAAGTGTCACAAAGACCAATACTGAATTGTGTAGGTAGTCACTTACATACAAGCATAAACCTTATCGCGCTTAATTCGGAATGAAGGATTCGTGTGTGCAACGCGACACAGTCCACGGGTGTTCACGTGAGACATTTTAAATTGTGTTAGAAAGATACTCTAGGTATGTACCTACCTACCTTATGAAACTGGTCATTTGATGTTACACGTGTATGTCTGTGTGTGTGTTACGGTACTTGAAGCATAGAAGCACTGAAATCTCCACTCGCTAAGTGGACGTCATTTATTTAGTACATATATGCAGGATCGGGACTTGCGGGCCAAAAACATCGTCCCAATCAAAACTCTTGCAATCTTCCGCATTTAACGGGCCATCCAAGCCCTCGTCAACGGTTACCCACGTCTTGCCCCTGAATGCACAAAACAGCCCATGCAGCCATGAGATGAGCGGACGATTGATTTTATGGGGTCTCTCCGTCTTGTTGACCGGGGATCGAGAGAAACAATCAGCCCAAAATAAAGGCAACGAAATGAAATTAAAGCAAACCTCAGACCCGATTCCCGTTTACCATTAAATTCCCTGCTGCTATCCTCCTCATCGTCGTACATACTTAATAATAAAAACATATATTGTTTTACCATCTTTTAACCAACTAACCTGCTTTTTTAACTGTTTGAACCTTCGAGCCTTCAAACCTTTAAAACTACAATATTCTTTTATAGCATAGTGTATAATCTCATATTCCAACCCTATTCCATAAACTTCTAATCCTATCCCTCTTTTGGAAGATATGGGCTCCCTTGGCCCTGGTCAACCCCAGTACATTCACTTATCATTCGCCGCCTAACAAGGTCCAGCTACACCACCCCCCCGGACGACGCATACAGGTTACTTGGCCCTCCTATTACAGCAAAGTCCGTGTGGTGCTGCGTACCCCCCCAATTTCCCAGCATCTCAAACGAGCTCCAGTCTTCCGCCCTGAATTTTGATCCCCATCTGCCTCTGGGTGGATTATGTATTCTTATGTCTATGAAACCCGCTCAACTTCTACAAATTTGCTTAATAACAACTCGTTCCAACCCTCTCTTCAATGACAAGAGGCTCAACAATATAATTTCTGCTTTATATTCTAGACGTTCTTTTAGCGGGAGGACTAGGCACCGTCGTGCCGTTTCATCCCCAGCCACTCCTTTACTAAAGCGGCGGTCAACAGAAAACTTCGCCGCACAACTTTCATACTCTCGTTCATCACATAAAGTTATCAAACCTTTTACCGGGTCAAACATGACTCGCGGTCTACAGGATTCCGCTCTTTCGCTAGACGCGGTTCTAACATCAACCCCTAATATGGCTACCAGTATCGACTCTACTAGTGGCCCGGCCCCAACATCGCCACGTGCTGCAGGTGGTTATCTAGAGAGTACTGGAGAAAGCGGAGCGGCGGACGGGGACACATACTCGAGTTCGATGCCTTCTCCACCGTCTCTAAGTGAGACATCTCGAACAAGGTCCACTCGTTCTACCTCGACAACATCACGAAATTCAAATCGATTATCATTAACTTTGCCGATCGCGCCGCCTGATAGTATCCCCTCGAGGCCCACACCCACCTCCTCCGTACCGCCAACACCGATCCAGACGTCGGTATCAAGCCAGCCCAGCGACGCTAATGATTTCATTATCGCCATCGCAGCTCAAGAGCGTCGGGTACTAGAACTTCGCGAAGAGCTAGGGCGAGCGGAGCACGACCTCAGAAGATTGAAGAAGCAGTGGACGGCGTCAGATGGTTATAAGAAGCGTGCATCTGCCAGAAATATTGAACCTCTTCGAACTGCATCTCTGTTAGATGGGCAATGGGGTCATGATGATCCAACAACTGTTAGATATACTAGTGAACTGGAGCGTAGGAAAGCCATACTTCTTGCGCAGAGCAAGGCGGCACCTCGAGACACCAAGAGGACAATTATTCGTGGCGGGCATACTCGTGCTTTATCCTTACTTTCGCCTACGATGTCCCCGAATGGAGATGACACACCCCGATCAGCTGATCTATACTCGAGAATGTCGCCTATCTCCACTCCTCTTATTAACAAGCGCGCAACTTGGGCTCCCCGTCAAAGTCAACCGACTAACGGTATGAAGCAAATCGCAAACGATTTTAAGCAAGGCCTCTGGACATTTGTCGAGGACTTAAGGCAAGCAACCGTAGGGGATGAAGCGATTTCCGGAACAACAAACAGGACAAGTGATATGGTTTCAAGACTAGGTAGAACAGAGAACGAGCAGGATACTATTCGGGCATCTACATCGAGCCGCGGCAAGATGCCATTCCAAGACGAGTCTGATTCGTCGACGGAGACACCGAGCAGACAATCCACCGGCAGTTTTAGCGACCGTTTACAGCATAGACGTACGACATCGAAGGTAGAACCTAAAACGCGAAAACATTATTCCTGGACACCACTCTCATTTGATAGCTTCGATGACGAGGATTGGTCGAACTGGGATACGCCAAACGTTAAGACAGCCCGCTGGAGCGGTAGCACGGTAAACGGGGATATCACTGCGATTCCTGAGAAAATTGGCGAAAATGAGGGGACACTGTAAGATAACCATTAATAGCACAATCAACACACTGTGCAAGGCACACCATTGACCCATTTCAGCCCACCAAATACCCGGGACGCAAAGCGTATCTAACCGCAGCAACAGGAGACGCAAGCAATCCCGCAGCGAGTTACGATCGCCATCCCCAGAGACTCCAAGTAGGCTAGAAGAATTACCACAGGCCATCCTCAACCGACTGACTCCCAGTAACATTAAGAACTCGACGTCGAATTTCATCAAGGAATGGGAGAAGAGCTTGTCCCCGCCTGCGGAATCTACTTCTTTCTGAGTTAAACCCCCGAGACCACGGCGGAATCCGAGTTACGAACACACCAAATTCAATTCTTGATATTATATGCGCGGAAGAAGCATTGCGTAGACGCACGAAGACGCGGATTTCGGAGGCCTGCCTACGGTTCAGGATAAACGAGATATCCCCGACGGAAACTTCGACGCCGCTTTACATTCTTATAGATACCTACCATTACGTTCAGAGCGTTGTGAAGACCGGGGCTCTCAAGCGCGAGATTATTTGTCGATCGAGTTCGGCCGTTGTTGGATTAAGATTTTGGGATTACGGATGGATGCATCGATTTTTTGGCCACGATATTATCAAATTCTAGCGGCGCTCCGAGTTACAGGGTAAGGAATTAGAGGCCCCCGCGTGCCCTATGGTTTAGGTAATATCTAATGATCACGACCGCTTATGAATGATAGACGACGATGATGTAGAACGAAATAGACTCGTTTGTTATCGTTGTCAATTGTCATACTTACATACTTCAGTATAGTACAGTATATGAGCTCTTCTAGACCAGGCTAGTTCTTGTGAGACGAGACTAGACCCTCGTGTCTAGTTAAATATAGCACACATTCTGAAGCGTTCGTGTAAATTAGTGATTGGTTCATGTGGTAATCATGATATTTAGTGGTATTTACATTTCAGTATAGGATTTGTAGTAATATTCGCGGTATAAAATATCGCATCTATGAGCCTCATTTTGTAGATGTAGTAATCTATCCTACCTAGGTTGGTCTCTTCATACAAGCGGACTCATTCAACTTCTCTATTCCTGGTGGCCTCGCCTTGATATTACCTTCTGCATATAATTCAATATATGGTCTAATCATGGAAAACATCTATTCTCAACTATTCATCATTCACTACCTATTTTATACGTTTATTCGTACTCATCAAATTGTCACAAGGGTCACTTTGGCTCACACCTAGTTCGCCCACTCGCCAACATATATAATGAATTAGGACTGTATCTATTTCGTACTATCGAAACTATTCGCTGAGTCGATTTCTGTTATGTCCCGAAAACCTAGCTACCTAGGTAGATATATACATTGCCTAGTTTTGAGCCGCTTGGTTATATGCAAGTCCCCCGACGCCTAGCTGATGCTACAAAAAACAAGCACGTCTCTCGTGAATAACGCCACGCTATTTCTACACATATTTCCATGTAAGAAACAATATATATCAAAGCCACTTAAGCTAAATCTCCAGATGGCCAAAATATACCTATGCCTTTACGGCAGCAGGGGTGTCGGGAAACCCGTTCCAGGATTCCTCATCGGCATCTTTGCTCTTGATATCCGATTTGGCAGTTTCTTGAGACGCGGGCAAGCTTATAGCCGGGGCAGCCTGCGTTACGTCTGCTGAGACATCATCTCCTTTTGACTCTTGCGACTTTGTGCCCTTTACTTCCTCTGATTTGACATCTTGGGTTGAAACAGATGTTGGAGTTGGTGGTGTTTGTTTCTTACTAGATAATATATCCTTTGAGGTGTTCGTGTCATTAATTGCCTCGAATCTAACTGGAGACGTAGATCGATCTCGCTTCTCATTCTTGGCTGTCGCTAAGACCGGCTTAGCTCTTAGAGCAGGCTCGGAGGACTTGCCGCGCGGTTTGTTGTTCCACTGAGATAACATATCCTTCACTTGAGGAGCCCATACGGATTCTCCCTTTGCTAGATCCGAATATTCTAAGCAATTAGAGCTACCTAGGACAAAATCTCCTTGCCGACTTCTGCAAAGCTCTGCCATCATTGCTGCAGATCCAACCTTCACACCCAGGTCGTGACAAAAACTCCTGACATAAAAGCCTGAAGTTACAGTCATTCGAATTCTTGCTGCCGGCGGACCTTTATCCTCCCAAGGTGGGGGTGTGTCGGTATCCGAAGTTTCAGGGATCAAATTTGATCCCCTTCCTGGCTTTGGGGTCGCTGGAGGAAGGTCACCCAGCGCTCCCGACATCAATGGCGCATGCTGCGAAGTCTTCCGACGCTTGTTAACCCTGTCGTACACGAGCGCGTCGACATTCTCGTCAGATTTCCGTTTGAAGCTCTCATGCTCATTCAAAGCCTTCGTCTCTTGTTCCTCTTCTTCGGGGCTAAGTTTCTTAGAAGTCATCTGCTGCTTCTCGATCTTCCAGACCTGCTCAGCGAAGTTACGCTCGAATGTGGTGGCCTCCTCAGCAGGCCAGCGATGGGAATGTTGACCAGGTTCATACCATTCGACCAATTCGAGTTCAGTCACCTCTACTGCTCTAGTCGCGATTTCTCGCGGGATCGGTTTTCCCTCTCTCGCATATTCATAAAGAGGCTTCCCCTCCATCTTTAATGCTGAGTAAAGAGGTGGCATCTGTTGGAATTTTCCGCGGAAGGAATTGAGTGCCTCTTTAACCATAGGCAGAGTGATATGGTCGTATGCCGTTTTCTTGAGGATCTTACCGACCCTATCATACGTATCGGTACTGGCACCAAAAAGTACTACAGTCTCATATGTTTTGGTACAATCTAAAAAAGACTGGAGAGACTTAGTACCCTTACCGACACCTAGAATTAGAACACCAGTGGCAAGCGGGTCAAGTGTACCACCATGGCCCATTTTGACTCGAATATCATTCTTGCCAAATCCACGTCGCTTCCGCCTAGTATTGGACTCTTGCGACCTGGCTGCCCTCTCTTGATCTATCATTGGCTTGAAAAATGTGGAGGGGTTAAAGTGATGTTGGCAGTCCCTAATAACCTGAGCAGAACTCATACCCATAGGCTTATTGATGCCTGTGCAATGAGAGACAATACATGTTAGTGTGAACGTGGATAAGATAAACTATAATTCAAATAATAAGAGTAAATTGAGAATTCATACCGAAGACACCATCGAGGACAGTGCTAGGAGCTGCCATTCTGGCGAATCTAACAGCTTTCATTCGCAAGTGATGCGTGTTGAAATAAGGATAAGATCATCCAATATGGAAAACTCAATATAAAAAAACCTTTCAGTCTTTATGTGTTGTGAGCTACCTTCAGGTGAGGCGCAAAGTGAAAGTTGTTGAATTTGATTGAAGGATAATGCAAGGGTCTGGGGAACGGAACTTGGACTAAGAAAAAAAAATTCGAAGAGCTGTTAGAGGATATAGTTAATCGACAAGGATCAATCTATCTAAAGAATAGCGGCTCTTATCGATTAGCTACTGCAACTAAAATCATCCTACATAGATAACCCCACCATCAATATATCTCGACGTCATTGGTCGAGTCTCATTCAACCCACCTGGACGGGGCCTACGTCGGCTGGCAGCTGCACTAATGTGTCACTACCTTAGTATTTTCAATTAACGGCAAGCACGATACGCGTGCTACTACCTCCGAACCGCGTCCCGACTTCCTTAGTAAATCTTAGTACTTCGTAAATCTTAGAATATCTCCCGTCATCGTCATCGTAGATCTTTTAACTACTGATTCACTTTCTTTTTGTCGCAAACAACAACGACGACAACCTCAACTCTCCTTGGTAGGGAAACCGTATCGGTTCGTTAATATGAATTAATGCGCGCCGGTATCGCGTTACTCTTTTCGCCTAACAATCCACCTCTTTACCGATATACCTGATACGAGACAAACCAATCCTCTTTCATACTATTGTGCACAACCGATTTCATTATTCTATCCCTTGGGCCCCAACTCGCCTGTCATCATGGATGATTATTGGGGAAGAAGGCAGTCGGACTCGACGGTCCAAACCGTTGACGAAACTGCCTTGGAATACTATAGAGAAGATTCGGTATTAAAGCTTGTCTCTGCTCGTGCCCACACCGACGATTGGCCTTGTTTTCTACTTACCAGCGCCACGATATTCCACAAGGATGGGACCTTAGCAAACCTGCTGCATGTTGATTTGGAAGGTCCGTTGATTGTTCGTGGAAAGCTTGAAATCGAAAAGGATCAGGAGAGATTCCTTATCAATCGACACATGAAAGACCGTTCACCATATATCCAACTTCAGGATACATTGTCCTTCTCCATCGGCCTTAAAGAAGATAGACCTCCCATGCCTGTGCTGTGGGCTAGTGGCGGAGCAGGTTGGTATGAGATTGTCCCGTCTGATACGTATAAGGACATATGCAACACTATGTTTCAGGGCATTTCTCTTCACTATGCGATACTAGATCAGTACGAAGCTGCGCTGGAGAAGCTTCAAAAGACAAAGAAAAATAGGAATAAGACACTTAGTGACGTCAAGTTAGTCTTGAACGACGTTCTCATTAAGGTGTGTGCATACGTAAACTTGGCTCTTTGAATCCGTATCTGACCTGATATGCAGTATGCAGTAAACATCGGCGATGGTATCACGTCCGCTGAGGCCTCACAACGAATCAAGGACCAGGCTATTTTCTTACTTTGTCATTTTCCTAAAGACACTGAATTCCATCGCACTTTAGCGAAAGAATACCCTGTAAGGCTATCTCAAGTTAATATTTGACTGCCATGGTCTAGTCTAACCCGACATACAGGATATTGCGCAACAACTTGCCGCGAAGGAGTCTAATGATGCGAAGGCAACTGCAAGCTCAGAACCTAGCACCCTAGTTGCAGTTCCGTATCGAGATCAAGAGAAACCTAATTCTCTCGAAGTCACCAACAGTAAGAAAAGTGGTAGGCCTTCGTTGCGAAATCCTGCCTCAAGATTTCTACGAGATAGCGAAGCTATCGAACGTCAAGTGCTCGAGACAATAGAGGCTTCGCGACGTCTATCAGTCCAACCTACCCCACTCAGACGGGAGTTACCTGCGAATATCTTGTCTGAGCCTGTCGATAGTTCTGATCCTGATCTGGTTGTGGTTGGTTTCCGCACTAAATATAACCGGCCAAGAGAATACCATAACGCAGATAAGCAACTTGACCCACGCTCATTCGAAGAATCCAGTGCGGCCGCGGAAGATACATCTCGCTCATCCTCAAACAAAGACGGAAGCCTTAGTGCAACTTCCCACTCAGAGATTAATCCATCCGTATCTGCTATCATTGGAGTCTTACAAGATTACCGGCAGGATCTACTCTCACTTCCAAGTGATAAGAGAAAGCACCCCGATGAGGTGACTGCTAGTACCTGGCATCATAAACTTTATCGTGGATTAAGTATTAAAAAACCTCGAGCACTAGCTCAAGTCTGCAGATACTACGCTCGAGATCTTTTACGTTCCCTTGGACCAGAGTGGCACTCTAGCAAACTTTACAAGTGGCTGGAAGAAAACGTCGGCGTAGCACCTAGCTTTGAGGACTTGCCTGAGGAGCGAATGAAAAATATTGTCAGACGCAAGAAGAAAAATCAACCTTCCCACAGCGATCAAACTTCTTACCAAGGCCAACCTTACGCGAATCAATCTTCTGTCCCAAACCAACCATCCTACGCGACTCCATCTTCTCACTCAAGTCGTGTTTCTTACGCGAGTCGTCCTTCTTACGTGAATCAACCCTCCCGCGAGCTCCTAGAAGCCATGGAGTATCAGGAAGAAGAAGAAGTCCAAGGACAGCAGCCCCCCAGTAGAGCTCGCACCGGCGGTAAGGTAGCAGGCCTGCGTCCTTCTATTGGAGGCCAGAAACGACTACGACAAGCTTTCGACCTTGGCGATGAAATGGAGCTGGACGAGGAAGGACTGCAGAAGAATGCATCTAAGAAGTCACGTTATTCTTCTACTGGCAACAATCGCGAGGACCATGACGAGGAACATGGGGCAACCACTTCATCAGGCAACGAATATAACGCAGAAGATGAGGATGTCCCGACAACCGGTACGGTCGGTCGTTCAACCAAGCCTCTGAAGACCAATAGAAATGGTGTGGAAGAAGCATGGTTTTGTGAAGAAAGTGGCTGTGACTTTGTCGTTCACGCCAACAACGAGGATGATGCCGAAGCCCTTATCATGCCCCATTATGAATTGCACCATAAGGATGCTCGAACCAAAAAATACGCATCGAAGAAGTTGAATATTCAGAACATAGTTCGCGAGGAGTCTCTCATAACAGGTGGTCTCCCTGTTGGGTATGTTATTCTTTCTTACTCTTGGATTAGATTTTGTTATTAACATTGTACACAGCTTTTTACTTAAGAAGGTTAGTCGATATACTGCAGCCCTAGAGACTCTCGACGAAGAAGAATGCAAGAAGAAACTAGAGGCGGAACGTCAAGGTCGCAGGTCAAAGCCTCAAGGACAGAAGTCACAACTTGAAGGTCAGGCAACACAGCTTGAAGGCCAGGAGAAGCAACTTCAAAGCCAAGAGATGCAATTTGATGTTGAGGCAGTGCCAGAGCCTAAGGAGCGCAACACCCTACAATAGATTCATACTCTTGCATAAGTACTACGACATAACGATTCTTTCTTTTTTGCATTTGAGGTTCCTAATTACCGACAATCGGAGCCTGGATATGAGACGACAATCACAACGGACGGATGATACCCCTTTGCATTTGACACGGCTGCTTGGCGCTGGTGAAATTTGTGTTTTCAACTTTCAATAATATGCCCTAGGAGGCAATCTGTGTTTCCTTGCAATTCATCCGAGAAACATTTTGCGCGTTTTTCTGATACTTCTGCGATGCAATTTCTGAGCCCATGTGGCATTTTGCGTTGATCATGATTTGCCCAAGGGGCACCCCATGATTTCTATGATTCACTCAAAGGCAATCTCCGAGTCTGAGATGGAGACGCTTTGTGTTTTCCGCAACTTACCTATGCATTCTGCGAACCTAATAGGCGCCTTGTGTTTCTTATGATTCACCTGAAAGGCAATACTTGAGCCTGAGAGAGGCATTTGTGCGTTTTTCGATTCTCCAGAGACAAGCTCTGAGCCTTTGAGGCATTTTGCGTGTGTGTTTTTAATGGTCCGTTAGGGAGGTACTTTGCGTTTTTATGACTTGCCCTCACCTGAGAGGCATCTTGTCTATACCCGTCTCTTGCGTATGATACCTAGGACGAGGTTCATTGTGAGCTCGAGCTCGGCATACGCATGCACATAGTTGCACACTGTTGATTTACGAATCGACCCTGCGATGCCCTACTGTACTTAGCTACTTGCACTTGTTCTTTTTTTGGTCCGATTGAGTTTAATGACGAATGACTGCAACTGATACGGAAGGAAAAATAAAAAATGAGATTGCATTTGAGATATTCTCGGTGTCTTTCTGAAATTATGCTGCCTGTGATTTTGATATTGTGAACTCCGTGATAGTAATAATTACTCGGTGTTGGTTCACATCACATAACTCCCACTAACATTCCCATAATAACCCTTTGTAGTCCAACTGGGTTCGTTCATGGCCTCTTTTCGGGGAGATCTGATCTACTTACTCATGAATGCCTCATTATTTGGGGATATCAAAGCTTGGCATTCAATTACGGTAACCCAGTAGAAAACAAAAGTCCTAGGGATAAGATGCCAACACTAAAACCAACCACATTCTTCTTCACTCGTCCTTCTTATATAAGTAAGTACCTATGGTAGGTGTTATATTAGCCCTCTATTTCAAGACATGTTACCTAAACAGGTCTCCGAGAATGTAATCCTGGCCCTAACAATTCACCCACTCTCCAACTCCAGCCCACTGCTCTGTTACTCTACACTACATGTAGTAAGCTAATCTACACCAAAAAATTATTTAGCATCTACTTCAACTCAGCGGTATTGCAGTTTGTTGTAGGATGAGTGTTGAGTTGGGTTAATGAAAGAGAGTTAGGGATGTGATCACAGTACTTTCAGAGAATAGAAACCTCCCATTGGCTTACCCCCTTTCTAGAAGCGCTTAGTTTACTTAATGAGGTTCGTTGCTTTATAAAATGTTTATCGCTAATTGTCCTTCTAGGCGCAACCTTAATATTAGAAATTCTCTTAGGACAAGCGTTACAATTAATAAAAGGGTACGGGATGCTTAGGATGTATATGTTAATACTTTTTTTTATCTAGTAGTTTTAGCTAGCTACATAGCAATAAGGATCATCTATCTCTTGAGCTCCTGACCATTTCTGCCTGCAGAACCTACATAGTAGCCACCTAATGACCCTCTCCACAGGTTGGTTAATACACTTGCGACTTGGTACCAGAGATGAAGGCCTTTAAAGTAGTAGGCCTTCCCTTTTTTTTTCCCGGCCAAAAACGCCTTGCGGGAACCGGAAGGGCATTAAAATACGTCAACGTCATATATAGGTGGGCTGCCGCGTCCTCGAAGACAACAATCCTTACCAAGTCAAATGAGCTAATAGAGGGTTGAGGCGAAGGGAGCTAATAGACCAAGTAGCATATGCAATCCATAAGCCAAGTAGCTTCGGGGTTTCATCCGCTAATTAATTGTCTACTTCACCCGCAATTCCTCTTTCACGATCATCTCTCGTACGACTAATGGTGAGGATTCTTGATAGGAATCGTTGAAATATTTAGGTATACGATGACTTAGCGTAAGCTTATCGTCGTAGTTGAAGATACACGGCAGCTTTATCCCATGCGGCTCGGTCGGCGGCAGATACTTCAGTCTTAAGCGTCTTGACACCTGCGTGGATGGCGTCGAAGAAGTTGAAAGCTATCTCTAGATCTTCGAAGAAGTGAGTCGCATATGGGACGAATGTTCCAGGGAACTCTTGCTTCTTTACTGCCTTCTGTTCAGGGGTCTCATTAGGATGAATGTCGTCAAGCAGTGTCTTAACAGCAATGCCAAGAGCAACATCCGTGTCATTCAAAAAGGGTAGTCTATATGAGATTAGCATACAATTCGTCGTTATCTCACAAATGGCGAAGACAAACCTTTGGCCAATCTCCAAATAGTCATCACGTTCTCGTTCTGTCTGCGCAAATAATAGCATAGACGCCACGATCGCTTCGATAAGATCTCTGTCGGTCTCTCGAATAGATGAACTCAATGATCGGAAGCACAAGAAATTCTTGCTGAGCGGACCAGTATAACCGTTTGCTTGGTGGCGCAGCTTCAACAGGATTGCGCAACGGCTGATTAGTAATAAGCTTGCCTTGTCATCATCGGTTCCGTTCATAGGCAAGCCGTTTAGTTCTGGATGCTGGTTCCGGGTATTAAGTAGGTTAAACCTGAGAAGTTCATAAGCTAAAAGAATCGCTTCGTATAAGCCAGGAACCTGGCTATGCTTCTCAACAGTAGCCTTGAGTACCTCGAGAGATGTTGCTAAGGCTTGGCCCCAGGATGTGAGTTGGTGAGAATCGTCTACGTAGCCACGCAGGTGAAGGAAGCGCCAGAGCGTGATCGACGATATCAAGTCAGCAGAGGCAATGCCCTTGACCTTGTCCTTGGCAATAGTACTCTTAGCGAAGTCGGGATTTTTCAGTGCTGCTACTTCAAAGAGGACAGAACCATGCTTGGCATCGGGGTAGTACTTCTTTGCAACAGCGCTACTGAGGTTCCAGGTATGCGCTTTGTTCAACGCCTGGTTCTCTTGGGGACGGTACTCGATCTTGTGAGAATACTTGTCATCATACCAGACCTTTACGGTAATCGGCTTATACTGTATACCTCTGTGTAGTCGAGGAAGTAGAAGGCTAAGAGCTGCCTCTCTTAAAGGCATTAATTGGCTTGTCACTAGATGCTTATATTCTTCCGATTTAACTCCGTCTAGAGTTGGATAGATGACGATCTGGCCGTGCGAAATCCAGCTGAGCATGCGTGCTCCGACAAGGCCCGTGTTCAGGTAGTGAAATAACTCAGCTGGTAACTGATAGCCCAGATATTCCCAGTTGTCTCGAGTGAGCGTATCAAAGTTATGGACTTTGATTTCCCCAGACTCGTCAATGTAGATGAAGTGATCGATGCTCATTCTAGCCTTGCGGTACTTCTGTAACCAGTTTGAATCTCTGCTCTTACTCAGAATGTCGTTGAATGAGTTGCAAGCATTCGCGACTGACTTTTCCGAGGTCCGCAGCATGTTAACAGCGTCCTGTACGGATGGTGGCTGGCGAGCAGTAATTTGAGGCTCTTTCAACGGGGGGAAGGTGGGGAGAAAAGTTGTTCCCGCCATCAATAGTGCGTCGATAAACAAAGCTTCAGTTACGCCCAGAGTTCTAATGATATTCTTCTTGGAGATGGCGGTGAATGTGCCGGCATCCCAATCGATGAATCGAATAATATGATCCTTGATTGGATAAAGTAACAATTCTTGAGAGCCCATGATAGCTGAACACTGCTCTGAGTCGATCATGTCAAAGTAGGCCAACTTGAAATTTATCAGCTAGAGGATCTCAACACGAGAGATGGATAACTCACTTGGGCGGAGGCGTTAAAAGGGGGGACTAAGAAGTGGAGCCCACGCCGCTTGAGGATACCCTGTAGTAGTGGAAATAAGTTGTGGACAAGGTAAGTTCCTATATCATATAAGCAACATGTCCGAGCTGCGGCATAGTTATGACGGGCGTACCTCGATGGGAACCAAAGGCAGTCACGGCTTCATTAGCTTGGCTTTGGAAATATAGACCCCATGCCTCGTCGGTGCCTGCAATCGCCCTCTTTCCTCTCTGGACAGAAACGTCATCTTCGCCTTCGATGGACTGGCCGTTGAAGATGAAGAAAGGGATGGTTTTGTTGGATTTCCAGCTGTCAAGATCATGTTCGATGTGCGATTGAATACCGGTCAAGCCGCCGAGGGCAGGGAGAAGCGGTTCGTGGTAAGGAACGTTGTCGAGGAACAGTTGTAAGTAGTAGGAGGCATCAACTGCAATGGCACAGTCCTCAAGCTGGGAGACTTCGGCGGACCTACGAAATTGTTAGTTTCATAATATTAACATAGCGGTAGGTATTGCTTACGCTACTTGCTCATTGATCCAATGATCCTCAAAAGTGCCTACAAAGGCCAATTAGCGACAAACCTACATAAAGTAGTAGCAATATAGTAAATGAAAAAAAGCATCATGGTCTTTCTATGAAGTACCATTTAGAGTTCCATGGTTCCTCGCCAATGTCTTCCACCACTCGTCTTCCTTAGGCCTAGGGCCGCGAAGAGAACTACATCTAATAGTCGCAAGCAGCCCTTGTCGGCGAAGCCATTCAATAGCCCGATTCAAATCAGCCTCGTCAAACGGGATCGGAACGTCCAACTCGTCTAATTCAAGCATGGTAGTTGAGTAGTTACGTAGCTAGGCAATCGAATACGCAAATTCGTAAAGTCGGGTATAACAACGGCGGCAAGCCGTATAAACGACAGCAATATTCAAGGCCGTAGAACGTTATGCGAATGTGTGCAAAGAGGCGAGAAGCAGAAATATGCAACAGAAACGGTACCCGAAGTAGGAACACGATGTCCTATTAGGCTGTAGAAGAGGAATACTAAATAAAACTTACTGGGCATCTTGGAATATACTTTGCGCAAGATCAAGCGGCTCTTGCCTGGTGTATGGGATCTAGGATCTAGGATCTTGGGTATTGTCGGTTTACTATGACGAATGTGCGAAGTGAGGAAAGCAGAGCTCGCGGCTCAAAATCGCTGGCTAGAAAGAGGACAGGTGGGGCTGACAGGTATTAAAAGGAGTGACTGAGCTGAACATAAAAGGTAGAAGAAGGAACTATGTAGGGGCGGGAAGAGAGAGGCAGTGCGATGGTAAGGCAAGATGCACCTTATTCCTACGGCTGCAGCTGCTGTTGGAGGACCTTACCGATGTTGAGGTTTGAACTTTCAAGGTGAGGCACGATCCAAAGGTCAAAGCCTCGCGGCAGGTAGGACAAGGGTTGTGCGACTAGCCTGGTAGCGACGCTATTGTACCTAGGTAGGTAAGGTATGGGACCCCTGAGCTAGGCTATTTTTTTCGTTTCTGGAGAACAGACGCCGCCTAGAGCTTAAAAGAGACGGCTTACGTAATACATAGAAATGTATCTAATTATATTGATCTTCGTGTGACGATTTCGTACCTGTACCTTGGTATGTGCAGAGTTGGAACGGGTTATCAGTTATCAGATAGCATATCTTATCTATCGGCTTATCGTTAAAGAACCTTGCCAATCCGTGTACCTTGGATGATGTACCAGTGTACCTCCCAAGGTACATGTAACTGTCCAAGTCAACCTACATGTAGAAAGCTCCTTAGGAGAAACCATCAAATACCTAGGCATTTGTCTCGTGAGACAAGGTACATGTAGGGCTATGTACATGATCTGGACTTCTGATAAGAATTAAGTTTTCTTTAAATTTTGACTAATATTTGCTAGCAAAATAATTCAATCTAAATAAACCATTATCCGTTAGATACATAACACATTATCTCCATCATGACCAAAGCTGCAACACTTCCCGTCATCGACATCTCAACCAAAGGTGCAGACCAAGCCCAAGTTGCCAAGGAATTGGTGGACGCCGCAATTGACTATGGCTTCGTCTATATCAAGAGTCAAGATATTTCGGCTGAGCAAATAGATAATGCTTTCAACGTGGTAGGTACCTATTGATATTCCAGTCTCAGCAAGAGTTGCAATGAATAGGTAGTGATGGACTATACTCTATGCGATGAATTATTCAACCCCTAATCTCATCATATCTCATATATATAGTCGCGCATCTTATTCGACTCTCCTCTTGAGGACAAGCAGAGATGCAAAATCGAGAAAAATAACCAGGGGTGGTCCGGCATGCATACCGAGACTTTAGACCCCAAAACTCAGAGAGTAAGCCGTAACCACCTTGCCCGACTACAAGTAACTCACCGAAAACTAACGCCTGCTCTCTAGGTAGGAGATTTTAAAGAGTCAGTTTACATACACAGCCTAGTTTCTATTTTACACATAGTAGAGGGACACCGAGGCTGACTCGAACCACCAAGGGGCTTCAACTTCGGCCCCTTTGCCAACAGCAAAGCCACACAACCCATCCCACAGAGCGTCGAGCCACATCAAGCAGAGCTCGCCGCTTTTCGGAATGCGTGTCACGAGCTGTGCCGGAAGCTACTCCTACTCTTCGGCATCGGACTAGGAGTAAGCGCTAACCCTTTATTCCGTCCCGACCGCCCCTTCTAACCAGCCCAGGTCAATCCCCCGGAGTTCTTCTCCGCCGCGCACAATCCCGCCCTATCGTCAGGCTCTATCCTACGGTTTTTATACTACCCGCCGCCTAGCAGGACACCCGAGGCGCACCCCGATGACGTACGCGCGGGTGCGCACTCGGACTACGGGTCTATCACCCTTTTGTTTAGACTGCGCGGCCAAGCTGGTCTCGAGATCCTCGAGCCAAGCACCGGTCGCTGGGCGCCTGTCCCCGTCGATCCGCCTAGTAGTAGCAAGGACGAGGACGCAGCCGCGCCGCCGCCTATTCTCGTCAACATCGGCGATCTGCTTTCGTACTGGACTAACGGGCTGCTCCGCAGCACTGGTATGTAACATCGGGATTTCATATCTCTCTCCCTATCTTCCTGTCATGGGAACTAGTATTCCCTCGTCGAGCTAGACAAGTAGTTATTGCTCCCGAGACATCCTAAATCTATTACTAGAAGTAATAACCGTTGACACTCATCACCAGTCCACCGCGTCGCCTTCCCCTCAGCTCCAGAGGCCCTAGCGGCCGGCGAGTCTACTGCCGATCCGCGGTACTCAGTTGTCTATTTCTGCCATCCGGCTAATGACACGCTGCTGACGCCCGTTCCAAGCGAGCGCGTCAAGGCGGCAAGCAAAAAAGAGAATAATACCGCTCGGAACCAGGGCATAGATAGCGATAGCAAGAAGGTTCTAACGGCGAACGAACACCTGCAGATGAGACTACAGGCGACGTATTTGCAGATGTACGGCAAGGACGGAGGGAAAAGTGATAAGGATAGTAAGTGAATAGGTGCCAAAGGAGAGCCTAGACGGGCTACTATTTACACGTAGAGCATCTGCGCATGGGGCAAAGTTTTAAAGACTTGACTTCTATCCGTCCTAGCTCGGAGTCGCGTTCTCCTGTAGCCTTAGAGGTCAAGATTGCTCGGAAGGTTACCATCAGCGTCTCAATCTAGCAACAAAAAATTTCTTTAAGCTACTCCCGAGAAAACAGTATGCTTATGAATAAGTTAGCTAGCTACCTAGTCTTCTACTTAAACACCATGCCTTCACTACCTATCTATGACTAAATTTGCCTCCTGCCAAGTAATCGTTTCGGCCCGTAGACAAGCTAATAGGTGCCTACCTAGAGTAGCCCATGCCATACTGCATCCAAGAACAAACCCCTACCCAAGCATGTCTCTTCTTCCTGATTGTATGACCATCAGACAATTCACACATACTATTACCTATATCTCATACAGAAACTACACCTCATGACCACACCTACCTATATATACCAGCACCACAACCCACGACATGATATAATCGCATCCAATATATCCTCCTAGTCCCCCCTATCTAGGCCGACGGGATCCTACTCCTCCATCCATCCATCGATCCATCAACAATACCTTGCAGTCCCCATCTCCTCAAGCAGTCATAAGGGTTCTCGGGGGCCTTCACGTGTCCCATGTAGTTGGCTATATCCCGCATGCGTTCGAGGGTACACGACATAGCGACGTAGGAGCGGTGGGGGACAGGGGAAGAGAAGGGGCGAGAATTGGCCCGTTGCAATGGCGTTCGAGGAATCCGGCTATGGAGGTCTAAGTTTAGCTACAGAGGACGTAAGATATTTATGATGATTGCTTGAAATTAGTACATGCAACGGTATAACCAGCGAGGGTATCCCCTACGCCAAAGCCTCCTGGGTGCATAATAGGTACGTTGGTTCGGTAGGGAGTGGTATGATGAAATTTATATCCAACAGTCACCAACTACAACCAATGTAGGCCACATATATCCGTCGCACATAGATACTAGAGACAACAACGGTGATTTGTGAGATTTTATCGCAGTAAATTTGATGAGCTGAGCTATTCTGGCTCCGGCCCTCCCTATCCCGGCCAGCTTGGGTATTTCAAATGCCCACATCCAAAACCACATGAGCCGCTAAACTCCTGCCGAGTCTTATTCGGCACCTCTTTGTAAAGCAACCAGCCGGATATATAATATACTTTAAATCTCTGCGGAACTATCCCCGACCCATGAAGCTAGCGAATTTCCTAATTCCTAGATTGTGTATGTGATGAACTTTTTTTTAACTGACTCCTCGTCTTTTAAAGAACCTATCCCGCCCTATAACCCTTTCCAGAAAACAACCTCGCCAGTCATCCAGGTCGCTTCAGGCGTCCTAGAACTTAGCGGGCATGAGGGGAAACTTTTGTAGCCCAACGCCGATTAATATATAGAAGGTAGATATATGGCCGTGTAACGCTCTAATCGCCATGATGTTCTCGGCAACTAATGCGCTAGCGATGACCGAATGCCTCTACCAGTTTTCAAATGCAATATCCTATTAAGTCTTGGCAACCGAATATGCTTTCCTGTCGTATAACCGTCGTCGTCCTGTCTGTTTGTGCCGTGCCGGAGGCCTGTCTAGAGTAACCGAGCCTATGCAAATGCTGTAGAACAATGCGCAAGAGGGTTGAAAAGCAACTTCGAGTTTAAGGTCACTTCCTCCAGGAGAATTCTCGAGTATGCGAATTATACCATATTCTTCTCGCGTTCCTGTTCGCTGAGAAGACCATGATGCGCGCAACAATCCGTCAGGTATTTATGCCAGCCATGACTCTTCATCTCTCTTGAGCCCTCTCTGTAATATTTACCGTTAGCCTTCGTACTATATATAAAGATGGTAGATTGCCATTTAAAAATAATAGGGGCAGTCTCGTCTCGGGAATTGAACATATCCCTGCGCGGA
Organism: Daldinia concentrica; assembly: GCA_902805455.1. NCBI lineage: Eukaryota > Fungi > Ascomycota > Sordariomycetes > Xylariales > Hypoxylaceae > Daldinia > Daldinia concentrica. The sequence continues at coordinate 855,154 of CADCSW010000012.1, forward strand.
AGTAGGTTGAAATAGCAAGTGTCGCCTACCATTATTAATCCTTCATCTAAGGATTCGTCATCACCCTCACCACCCTCATCGTCTCTATTATCAACTACCTCTTCAGTTTCCTCTCTTAGGCTGTCAAATACAGGGACCTCGTCACCATCAAACATCCAAGTCATCCCGTTTGCCTCTTCTTCTAGTGGGAAAATTTCGCGAGCATATTCTTCAAGTCCTCTCGGCCCTTCCCATAATGCTAAAGCATCTTCGGGGCATCTTCTATCGAGTTCCAGGTCTCCAAAATACGGTGGCTGCTTCTTGGGGTCTGTATTCTTTGGTGAGAAGAGTTTCTCTAGCGCCTCAAGCTGTTCTCGATAACCTTCTGGAATCTTCACTTTTACTTCTATGGGCCCGTGCTTATAGCGGACGCGCCTGCCTACCCCTCGCTCGAACGCTTTACAGGCTTCTACGGGCGTTAGATATTCGTAAGCTAACGCTATGCGCTTCCCATTCCATTTCTCTGGACCGTCTTTAAAGAGCTGAATAATAGCTGGCCCAACGTCGTGCTCGGCGTCCAACCAGGGAAGTTTCGCGTGCGGGTGGAAGGGGGCTTGCCATACGAACGAACCATCTGGCTGTAGTTCCATACAGAATAGCGGATAGCGGAGCGACGTAAAATTGTTATTGTAGATTCCGGTATAGACGAAGGTAGCTGGTAATCCTATTTTGCGAACATATTTCTCTACCTCATGCTTGGCCGCCCAAAGGGGTAGTGAGGGCCATTCTGGATTATAAGCTGCGTGATCGGGCATGGAGGAATATACGTAATGTTGGACGCCGGCCTTTTTTGCTGCGTCCGCAATGGCTTCTCCTATTTGTATTTCATTGCCGTAAAATGTCGTGTTGATGAAAGCTAACTGTGCGCCCTTGAAAAGCCCTGAGATCAGACCGTGATTGACTAGAATCCCTGGGAGGTGCCCGTGAACAGTGACGTCCCTTTCGTCGTCAGGCTTGTTTCTAATATAGAGCTCTCCGGTAAAAACTGTGACATTCGGATTCATCGATACTTCGGTAGCTATAACACCTTCTAGGTTGCGGAGCTGTGCATGGACCTTATAACCTACAGCAGTAGCTATCCGGATTAAAGAGGCGGCTTGGCGGCCGCTTGCATTAATAACAGCAATGGTCTTATCTGGCGACGGTGTTGACCGTTTTAGAGGGCGATATGTAAGCGAGTTGTTTCTAGACATGGCAGTAAGAGGTGAGCTCTCCGAGTAAGAAGACCGCGTATGTTTGTGTTTTGTACTGTGCGTCGCCGAGGACTTCGGAGAGGAAGCATTGCCTTTCTCGCTGGGTACTGGTCTAAAAACCAGGTCAGTCCGAATAGGAATGGGATTTGAGGAAGGCATAGCGACGTAGATCCAGTTCCCACTCGGGGTCTCGACACTCGAGCTTTTGTGTTACACAAAATAGCTAGGTTGCCAATATCGTTAAAAAATTAGAGGCGAGCTCGGACAGCTAAATGGGTGCGTGACGTCTCGATGATGCAAGAAGCGAAGAGACCAAGCCGAAGCCGCAACTATGGAAGAGGAAAAGGAGCCGGTACGCCCATTGAAGAAAACAGTAAAGAGAAGCTGTTGAAGAATGGACTTGTGGTGTGGGTTGACTTTGAAGGGTAAGGAAAGGGCCAATGGGGCCGAACTTATTTCTAGGGTTGACGATAGTCTTGCTCAGGTGGATAGACAAGGTAGTCAAGGTAGACAAGGTAAAGCAAGGTAAAGAAAGATAGCGTGGAACCAAAAGAAAAAAAAGCTCAGGTGACTATAAGAAAGTGGAAGCAAAGTATTGGAAGTAACTAAAAAAAAAAAAAAAAAAAAAAAAAAAGTAGGTACAGATGTAGGTAGACAAGTAAATAAGTTAGGCAAGAGGTAGGCACAAGTTTAATTTTGCCGGCGGTTGGGTGGCCGTTGACCGTTGGTCGTGGTAGGTCCAGTCTGGTGAGCCAGGCACGCAATATCCTTAGTTCGACTATCTGAAAGTCTGAAAAGTGGATATATACTACGGATGGGAATTTTTGACTATCTGCAAAATCCCGATTGAGGACCTTGACGGAGGTACCCTTCGGGCGGGTTAGTATGTACCTAAGCGTAGTTGAGTAGCTTGCGTAGCGACTTCCAGGGTCCAGCGCGAAACACAATGTTGTTTTTATTTAAAGGTGGGAAGGAAGAATGGCTTTTTGTCTGGTGCTTCCAACATACCTCGGATAACTGTAGCTTTTACAAGTAGGTAGTACCTAGTTAAGTAATTTAGGAAGAGAGGTATATTAGGTAGGCATGTATGTATGTAATAGCAAGGTATGGAGGCCCGGTGGATCGATCAAATGCTGTTTAGGAGGAATCTTAATAGGTCAGGGGAGAAGGAGGGTTGAAGTACATATGCAGACATACATGCCTTACATATATACACATACACATACACATACCTAATATCAAGAAGGCATAGTATTATTACTAGTAGATACACAGGTTGGGAAAAGGGAAAAGGGAAAAGGGAAAAGGACATGGAGGGTATGACGAGATGCGGACTATTAAGATACATAGGCGGCAGGCTAGGAGGGGCTCTTATGAAATCCGGGGAACTGCCACCAGTTATTTAATCTAATCGACTAAATAATCGACTAATCGACCCTAACCGGAGCGAGGTTTGCATTACTTATGTACGTGCTAACGAATAGTATGAAGTAGTAACCAGACGAGCGCACAAAGGAAAGGAAAAGGAAAAAAAGAACTAAGAAAATTTACCTCCTTACGTTGATGGATGACGTTCGAAATCTCTTATCTTAACTTTTATACACAGACGCGTGTATATTAGGTATGTATCAAGATACGCAGAGACCCATCTAATGTATGTAAGATTGATTAAAGGTAAGACTGACAAGGAGAGGCTGACGGCAAATGCGAAATTGTACATACCTACCTTACCTTACATACCTCATACATAGGTAGGTAGGTATGTCTTGGGTACCTAACATTAGGTATGTAGGTAGGTGGTTAGGTAGTGTATAGGTAGGCAGAAAGAGACACTTACTTCGAGTGGTAAGGGCTAGTCGCACAAATAATCCAATAAGAATGCGCTAGACTGGAGCGTGGACGGCGAGATAGAAGTCTAATACAGCACGAGTTAGCTTATTATTAATGGGAGTCGGAAAGCGGCTCATGCTAAAATAGGTCGGGATAAGAAAGGTGACTGGTCGTTTAGATGTAAGGGAATGAAGATACATGAGATACATGAATCCATATATGTTGCTTGACATAAATGCAAGTACCTGCTGTACCTAGTTACTTGATAAGGGGAGTTAATTTGAATATGTAGCATAAGCAAGTATCAGAAGTGTATAAATGCTACGGTCGAGAGCGGTGAACGAGTTCGTATAAGTCAAATGTACCTATCTAATGGTATGTAGGTGTTATTCAAAGACGGTCGGTTGGTTATCGTATACCGCATAGGAATAAGCTTCCGATTTTTCATCAATCAAAAATCAAAAAATCAAAGTCGTCAGGTTTCCCTTATCGCTTTTCCCGGGTTATAACTCGCCGATCCGATACGTGATTGATCGCATGCGGTATCAATCAATGGTAATACTCAAATTAGGAGGGTGGCCGCACTTGATTGGTCTAATCCGTCATGCGGTCTGATTATGAAATACAACGAGATCGGAGCCTGACCGAGCATCATATTCCAGGTACTTACCCGACTATGGGCGCCTAAGTACCTGGTGTTTCTAATGTTACTTAAGGAATGGAGACAGCATGGTGAGGTTAGCTAATGGGAATTGCTAGATCCATTTATATGACAGCTGTTAATCACGTTTTTGGGGTTCGTCTCTTTAAGAGTTTTTGGCCTGGCCCAATACTCTCTCGGATTTGGATAGTGGCAGTGGTAGGTAACAAGCCGGTTCGGTTTCATGACGGCACAGCTTATCAAAGCGAAGGGGAAAAAAAGAAAAATTTTCTCTGGCTCTTTTCTATTCTTGTTGGACTGGGAGCAAACTGGATACCGGCATGATTAAGATTATGTAAAATGATGGAGTACCGTTGGTCGGTTACGGGATAATGCGTCTAAGAATATATGGACTTACATAACAGCCTCTCAATAAACCCCCTAAAAGTCTAGCCTTAGGTACTTAACCCACCTAACCCACCTAACCCTACCTCTAATGCCTATTGTTTATTGTCCAATACCTAAACCCCTTTAATCATCATCTATACATATTTTACGCGTAAGACTTCTTTTAATCAATTTCGGAGGTGGACCCTTTTCAAGATCCTTTCTTCTACATACACTAGAGGCAGGTATTATATAATCATAAAGACGGACAGGGCTCTGAAGATGCTTGCCCCTAATCGGACCTATGCCAGCTTCTACATGCCACATAGGGAGAAAGAACATAGGTAGGTACCTGTCTTGTATCCAGCCTTACTGTTGCGCACACCATCATCTACCCGACGGGTTTTATCTGATTAGAGGAGACCCAAGGAGGCTGATAGGTAGGTTTAATCACCCTTTCGCCCGTGGCGCTGCGGAGAGAATCAAAACCACATGGTTGACAGGACCGGTCCGCAAAGGTGTATTGCATTGCGACGGCACGAGAAAGAAAAAAAAAAAGGTACGCCATAGATAATATTATTGCGCTCTACCTCAGATACCTCGGTGGTCAAGCAGCCGCAGGATGGATGATCGAGGGGCACAGATTTCCCTCTTCCCCCAAAAGGATCGACAGATAACCGTCGACCAATAAGACCACCGTCTCCCAGTAACGAGATAGGCGCGAATCCCATAATGTCGTAACGGCCAAGTCCTATCTTTGCTGTCAGGTAACCTTAAGGAGACAACCCTCTTTGCGCCACGAGGTTGCGAATGGGAAAAAGCCAAGACAGGCTCTGGAGATTTTGTGAAAACCCCGTGTTACCGCAACACGAGAATCTGATAAAAAAGGAGGAGGAGAGACATCTGATAGTAGATAGACTGATAATAGGTCCGAGTCGGTCAGGTCCGCTGGCCGCACTCGATTGATAGCATAGTCCAGCAAATCGCAAATGCACGTGAACGTTGCCGCCGCAATTCCCGGATCACCGTTGGAGGATATGATCTTGCATGCCGTTGCAGTGAACCCTATGCATACCTACATAGACGAGACGGGAGAGCGCCCTCTCGATAATAGATAGCTGCCTAGGGCTATCTTCCTACATGCATACACACACGCATTTCTATTAGTATCACGAATATCCATTACCAACGATAGCCTGCCTCCATCCCCATGGGCGCTGATATAGCGAAACCATTGGTTTGGTTTAGGTAGGTACTCCCGAAGGGCTAAGTCAAGTATTCATTCTCTTCGCTTCGCTTCTGCGTCCCCCAGTTCAGGAAATCCGGGGCCATAAAAAATAATAAAAAGAGATAGAGAGAGAGACTAGACCGGTCCACGCTGTGAAACCAATTGTCAAAAGACATGTTTTGCATGAGGATGATGATGACGATGGGGCATCTTAAGCCCATTCGAGCCTGTCGACCCGACCCGTCGCTAACTAGAAATCTTTCAAACCGTCCACTATCCATCCAGGTGACTCGCGGGATCAAGACCGATGCAAGCGAGGGGTTCGTTGTTATACCAGAGTGGAATCTAATGGCGAAGATATCTTGGCATTAGGTATATTTTAGTAAATAAAAAGGCATGGGTCGTATTGATGCAATCGAGCACGTTTTCAAAGCCCTGGCAGCTTTTTCCCTTGTATGTAGTGTATGTAATTCCCTTGTAACGTGAAATTTCGTCCCAGCTGCGGTCCGTCTCCTTTACAAATAGTCGTGTCGAATGTTGCGTGCTATTACGTACAAAACAGTCAAGCGAACATCCTTTTTGGAGGCTCAACCACTACGTTGCCGTCATCACCTCAGCGAAGGTCCTTCTAGCGCCAAGGATGGCCCCTCTCTCTCAGGCCGAACGAAGCATTTCCGCGGGCACACCCTTTTCCTCGAGTTCTTTCTACTATCTTATGAGGCTGTTATTTACTCCTTTTGAAACCTTTCTTTAGGCTTGGACAGAATTTATGAACCAACACTAAAAAAGGCGTATAAGCAAGCTCTCCTCGAAAACTCTTTAAGATAACTTCCAGGGCTAACCAATAAGGGACTATGCGGGGTTGAAAAGAATACCCCGCGGATAGATCGTGCTTCCTCGAACTTCTCCACACCCTCCTACATAGGCCAGCCCAGGATTTCTCACTTTGGAAAAGCTAGGATGCTACAAATCCTGTAACCTTGAAGCTTGATCCCTTATCAAAGGCGGATCGGACGATTCCGCTGGCTTTTTACCCCTGGATTCAGACGGCTATCACGGCTGTGGATTCTTAGATTCCCACGGCATTCAAGATGTGAGTTGGCGATAGAAGACGTGGTTTTGCATTCGCGGCACATTGCAAAAGGTGATCAAAAATGCTAGTTGGAGGGGACCATTTTGCGTACTATGTCAAGTTTCCAATCTCCGACCCTACCTGCTGAGGAATTACGACGGGTGGAAGTTCCATGCGTTTGGAGCTAACAACTCGGGAAAGTCTTCTACGGTCTTCCCGGCTAGCCAAGCGTCCTGCGTCATTTGTATTGCGGGATTGATGTGTCCGTTATCACGCGCCATAGGATCAAAGTAGCGCTATATTGCGCGGGTTCATTAGCAATTTCGCCACGACCTGGAAGAGGACAAGTCATCAGATACGACTTACCCAGTCATAACCATTCTGCATCGTCCAAGGAGAGTCCGATATGCCATTCGCATCCATTGTATTTGTCGTGGCAGCGCCAAAATCAGCAAAATTCTCAACTGCGGGCTCGTTGCTGCTAGATATTGTCGAGGGACCGCCGCTGCTAATCGACAAATCTGCTATCTCCGCCATCTCGGTATTCTCATTTACAAATGATTCCGGTGGTGTATTAGGGAAGAGTGAATTATCGATTAGAAGTTTTGCCTGAATTCTTTGGAGTATAGTCCGAACGACCTCTTCGGCCTTCTTGAATTCCCTTGCGTCACCTGACATATCGCACCAGACATTGTAAGATCTCTTAAGTAGGTATAAGAGCTTGTCTTTGGTGAATGGCGGCGAGCTTCGGGCTATCCAGCTGGGACTGCTACCCTCCTCCCAGTATTTATCATTCTGAATCATGAGGGCGAGGACCATGTCCGCTAGGAGGAAGTCATTAACAGCTACCAATGCTGCGACGAACCAGCCTGTCTGGCGCAGCATACCACCTGGCTTAGTAGCTTCATGCATAGTATTCTGAAGGTCTAGTAATGCCAGCGCCGCCTCAAAACATACTCGGCGAGAGTAATCGTGCTCTTCTTTTGGTACAGGCTCGGTAAGATACCGTCGGTGAAGGATACATCGACTTTTTTGATATATTGCTGCGATACCGAATCGCTGGATAATCTGGACGGGTTGGTCCATCACACACTCTTCTATCGGCTTCATTTTCATAAGTGGGGGTATACTATTCCATATTTCTTCGATCTGCGAATCGAGCTTCATGACCTCGGCATACGTCGGGACTGTAAGAGCATGTGCTTGTCGGACGACCAAGAAAAACACACGTATTATCCTTGCTTTGTTGATCGGGTAGGTAAGCGACGTATATTCCGTTTCGGGGCGGGCTGGGGGCAGCTCCTTAGTGTCCTTATTAAAATCGGTATCCATTAGATGTGATGGCAGTTCCGTATCAGTCTCGATACCGTGGACCATACTAGGCAGACCTAGATTAAATGCGACTAGCAATTCGATTTGAATAGCAATATTCCATAGACGCCGCCTCATCTCACCATCATACGGCGTGATATTAGGTAGTTTGCTAGGATCGCGATGGAGACCCATCTTCAACATAAGTCGGATCAAGACGGCCGAAAGCAGGTAACAATTCATACGATGATCGCGATTCGTCATGAAATCTCCTTCGACATATAATAGGAATGCTTGAAGCGTATAAAAGTTCGGTTGAGAGTACTTCCCCCAGATCAGAGCCCAGCCAGCGGCACCCCTGTACTGCTTGAACCTGTCCATGACTGGCATAGGAGAATCGCTCACGAGCTCATGCGGCGCGGCAAACGAAGAGAAAAACACACCGAGTGCCAATACCATATAGAGCATAGCTATCCAGTTCAGAGGTGCTCTATCAGGATCTTTGCAGAATTCGTTGTATTCTCCTAGAAATGTAGGGACGTGAATAATATCTGTAAAAAGTGAGCAATGAAATCATAATAGAAGATAAGTCTGCTCGAGGTAAATGAGTGTCCCTTGGGAGGACTTACGTTGAGAAGGACTATTAGAGTTGAAGTAGCGATTTATCAGACGGTCAATGACAGCTTTCTCTGGCAAGAGGGCCAGTAGCTCCGACTTATCCCTAGGGATGCCTCGTGAGAACATCAAGAGCTCATTTGGACCAGTATTCTCATACGGGTCATAGATCTCGTCGCCATCATCGAGTGGGTCTTCGAAGTAACTTTTAAGATCCTCGATCTAATATGTGGACTCAGTCACTAATACGTCGTTGTTGGTGATTCAAAGAAGGGAGAACACTCACGTCCTCTAAAATAGCCATAAAATGCGTACCACCAACGTAGCTTGTAGCTTTCTCACCTTGAACAATGAGGCCACCGGCACTCTGCTCCTGTACTGCCTTCCTATCCGTAGGAATTATTGGCATAGAACCCTCCGTATCGATTATACCGCGAACCACTATAGCAGCGTCTTAGTGACATTTTACTTTTTTTTCCTTGGTTGAGCTATTTCGGATATAGTGCTCTCGGAACATGAAAGGCGAGAAAGTAGGAAGTGATATAGAATAGACCAAGCAGGTAGTATATTAAATTGATAAGAGGAACGGAAAGGAGCGGGATGACCGTGCGTGTGTAACCCCGGGATATATATACGTACTCCCTTCTAGTCTCTTTAAACGTGCAGCCATGCTCTTTGCTGGTTTCTGCTTCTCAGGCCTCGGAGCATAAAGACAGCCCTCGGGTTTACCCTTCCGAATGCACTGGCCACACGGCGTTGTGCGGTCGCACTTAAGCTTAGAGTTGCGGCAAGGCGCACAGCTAAGTAAGACTCGCGATCGCTTTGCGTGACCATTTGCTCCGATACCTCCCGAAGCCGCCGACGACGACGCGGGGTCGTCGCCGCTTGTTCCGTTGAAAGCATCGGCTTGCATATTGTATTCTTGTTCTATCGGTACGGAGTTTTGCTAACGTACAATTATTCGTACGTAGGATGCCGGAGAAAAAAGAATCAAGTTAAATCCGAGTGATCCCGGAGCTGGTTTTGTTACTGACGGGGCTAAGTTCGCATTTTAGAGCGATATGTGGTCTCTAGACAATGACGTGAACCCGGTCAGATGAAACGAATCATAATGCTTTCTGGTCCATGGTATTTTGCTGAGCCGCAGTCGTAGTGCGCGGCATTCTACATAAGCACGTGCGATTACCAACCAATTGAATCGAAATACGGGGATGTTGGTTATTTATACCATGTATACTATTCATTTACTCTCTCTTTTATAGGAAATATTGAAAAGGGGGAAAACGTAAAAAGATAATGTAACAAGTTGATAGATTTTATAGTTAACTAGGTTAGGTAGTTTAGTTATAACTAGTTACTCATATGCATAACTAACTAGTAGATAGATTAAGGTTTAACCTAGGGGATTATGATTAGGTAAGTGTTCTAAATTCCAATAGTAAGAAATAATATATGTCAGCAACTAGGTACAATAAGGTAACAAGGAGTTAATAATGTTAGATAGGATTCCTATAGGATCTACATCTGCGGCGTCTCTTATTAAGTGTCACACAGCTTGTGATTAGAGCAAAGGTACTTAATTAATATATATACTACTTCGTACGAAGCATACTATTTTTGAAATATTTAGTATCAAAATCTCCCTTCAATCTCAAGTATGGCTCATTTTTAGGTCAACTAACTTAACCGTTGGGTAAGTAATAGCTGATTGAATATATAATTGCAAAGTGAGTCTGCAAGACATAATAAGGGGACCTTCTTAAGTATTGGGTACCTAGGTACCTATGCATCCAAAATTTAAACATCTCACCAGACGTTAGCAGCCTTATTATTCTTCTCTATTATACCACACAATGTTAACACCAAATAGAGCCCCTTGAGGACCTAAGCTATAGCACCAACAATAATATAGATAGATATTTGAGAAACAATATCATTTTCCTGTTGCCTGTAATCCTTACATTCCAACATTCCAACATTCCAACATTAGTCGTCTCTCTTTTCCTTCTTCTCGTAACTAGCCTTGTAGTGTTTAGCGAATGGTCCTGCCAATAAGTCCAAATATCCGAATCGAAGTAGAACCCCTCTAGGAGGCAGACAAGGTAGTATACACAAGTTAGACCAGCTTTTGATTACTTTGCAATATAGTTTTAGGTAGTTAAATGACGAAATAGATTTTCACCACTCGATCCTGGTGGCTTGTGTTCGTGGGTCCCGCATGCCGGGGATCAGTCCTCGTGTGCCACACTGAATCGTTGCAACGCGTTCGCGAAGATCGAACTCGACAGCTCGTACCATAACACGCCTTTCCTCTGGTATAGCCCTCCTCACATATGGTGATATCGGTACACTCTCCCTTCGACCTGCCCAGCGGGCATTGCCGCCGGGACCGAGGGGAATATCGCTTCCGAAGCTAGGAGATCTAGCAGTTACAGTGTTAGGGCTTCCCATAGAAAGCCTGCTCATATCGGTTGAGCTCGACGTAGGACGTCCGAAGTCATCGGCGCCATCATCGCCCTCTTCTATCTCCATAATCCACATACCTATACGAGCCGCTAGTTCACTATCCCACATACCTTCTCTTCGCGAGCTAGTTCGTAGCAGCTGTATAGCTTGACGCCGGGTCATGGAATCTCGACATTTCGTAGCAACAACAAAAAGAGGAGGGACGATGCCTAGATCTGCGCTAAAGCTCGGCTTGATATGCCGAGCTGTGTACTGCCCGCCAAAGGCGTCTTGATGAGTTGGCTGATGATGACAAAATTCCGGATTCGGACATCGCTTCGCAGCAGCCCTGCGTTCTTCATCTCCGACAACTTCCATAGCTAAGTTAACAATGTCCTTGAAATGCGGTAGATATGTATCGAATTGAAGTTCTGTATCACTAAATGTCATATAAAATAAAATCTCGCCCATGATCTGGTTCATCTTCAGAACAGCGATTGCGGTTTTCTCTTGGCTACTTTTCGCGGGTATTATACGAGATGAAAGTATAGGTTCGAAAGCTCTGGACCAGGCGGATATTCTATCGGCGAAGCCCGTACCATACTGTCTTAAAGAATTTGGAAGCACGCCCATGGGGCTCATCGCCGTCGTGAATGTGAACATATTTTCTGTAAACCGCATCATGTGTTCGCACAGATTATCCCACGCCGTTCTCGCCTCGAGTAACGATTGAAATATATCTGGAGCCTGCGGTTGGACTGTTAACGCTGGTGAACCACCATCGGATAAGGGGGACATGGGATGTTCGGTATTGTGCGGAGTAAGGCGTATGACGAATGGCTGGGGGAAATGGAAAGCCATGTCATAAGATTTCGCTTGAATGGCTAACCGAGTGAACATCTGAACAAGATCCTGTTCAACTGGCTCTTCAAGTTTAGGGAGGAAAGAATTTCTACGCTGAGCACGCAGATTTTCTAACAGCCGGAGCCCGCTTTGGATTTGGCCAATCGCCTGTTTATGGTCGCCAATGAACGAGTCAAAGCAAGCTAGCAACACCGCCGCCATGAGACTCATCCTCTGCGACGCCTGGTCCTGAGAAGTCATGACCCGCATCGAACTTAGAGCCAATGAATAATTCCTAAAGGCGACCTCCCAGTGCCGAGCCGCATTATCTGTCAGATCGACTACAGGAGCTGGCGAATTGGGCGGCGACTCTGTCATTTTCTCCAATGTCTTGTAAAGTGCCCCTAAAGCGACGACCGAGTGCCGAATAGCTTTCTCGGAATGACATTCTTGTAGAACGCTCCGTGTCCAGAAGGACGAGTCGAAGAATCCCGACAACTCATTAGCCGTACGCTCTCTGAAAATTTGAAAATACGGGCCTTCTATCGGATCAAAAGTGAGTAAAGACGGCCGATGGACTGTTAATGAACTAGACACTGGTGTCTGCGGAGGGGTAAGGCCTTTGGCGTACAGCTGCTGCTGAGGTTCCGGCCGTGCCATCACAACCGCCAGCCGCGGTTGAGACTGAGACCGACTTGGCTGGATGACACGGTCCGTTGACGTGATGGGAGTATCATGGCCGGTGATAGTCCTAGGCGCAGGCGCAATCAGCCTCTTATCAGTGTGTCTGGTCCGCGGAGGAGGCGGATAGCCGGTGCAGTTTCTGCTAGACCGGACACATTGAGTGCATGCTGGCCGTTGCTCGTCGCATTTAATACGTCGTTGTCTAGAATTGCAGAACACCTACTTAGCATGACATAAAAGACACAGCTAATAACTGCATATTGGTAGTATGAAATAAAATATAACATATAAAAATCGATAGTCTTGTTTTAACAGAAAACACGTACTTGCAATTATTGCAACCTGTTTTGACTTTCGGCTTGCTGGTACGACATCTCCTCGGCGGCCGTTCCTGGACCTGGGTCGTATCGGCCGAGGACAGGGCCAATCTAGGCCGTGGAGCATTGTTCGTGCTCATCTTATCTCCGGGGGGGCTTTAATCACTCCTGAGAAAAATCAGGTATGATCGATTGCATGACAGAGCCCACGCAAAGGGGGCTAATCTGCAATTTAACACAGAGAATAAGTAAGAACGAATGCGCTTCCTTATTAAAGGGGGCGTATTTAAGCGCGGTTCGATTCCAAGGACGCGTGAAGTGGTAGCGGTGGAGCTGGGGCAGGATCAAATAAGGAGGAACCGAGGAAGCATTGACCGTTTGAGTATACCGACAGGAATGAAACTAAATATGGCGAATAAGTTAAAATTAATAATATATACGATTTTGAGTTGTCCAAGCAGACTCTTTTCCGGAATGGTATCAAATGGATATATTTTGTGTGACTAAGGAGTAAACAAGATGGAAAAAGGGGAAAGAAGAAAAAAGGAGAGCGTGGATATAATTATCCCTTTGAGGTGAGCGGCTACAAGTCTCTGCACGTTCTTGGATCTTTTTGGTGGAGTGGGCGGACGGGATGGGGATTGAGATGGAGATATGAGTGCCGATGGATGGGTATTTCTAAAGGTAAGGTTTAGTTCTAAACTGGAGGGGCAAGGGGGAGTTCACCGAGGTGTTCTCTAGCAGAAAGCTAGGCAAATATGGCAAGTCTACATCAAAAAAGTTAGGGTGATCTGGATTGGAAAATTTGGGGGCTTAGACTGCGGCACAGCTTCTGTATATACATCATTTCTACTACCTACGTGCCTAGTACCTGCCTCACATGCGGTAAGCACGTACATGTAGGCCCAGCCAGCCCGCCGATGTACTACTTAAGGTTACCTAATACTTCGATAACCGAGAGATACTTACGATACTTACGATACTTACCAAGATACATCGAGCATCCAAAGTCTAAGACTTTTAGACAAATGTATGAAAATGTACCAATGACAATGACTTAGCCAAGACGCTATCAGAAATGCCGTGCAGGTATTGATGCATATGCGGACTGTCTTTTTGCTTTAAGAGTTTTAAGTACTTTAGACATACATAACATATTGGAACCTGGATGCATGGAACCTGGAACCGCCCAGGTATGAATATACGTACCTAACTTATGTTACACAGGCTGGGGCTACCGGTAAGGATGCTCGGTAAGGTTTAGTTAGGTTAGGTATCCTGCAAGGCATTATCGATAATTTGTCATATTAAGAGACATCATTTGAGCCGGTCTTCCTTTACAAGCGCCATACCAAGTGTTTCGACCGATATGCCCGATTCCGTAGGGCTGTTATCTATCCGCTTACAAGGTATTTAAGGCACTTACATACTTAACCCAGCATCGTTACCTAAGGCACAGCACATTTATATTTTACCTATATACAAATTTATTATAATTATATTACGATTATCGCATTTCTATGATAAAGTTGTATGTAGGTGAATTCCCCTAATTATAAATATCGCGAGATGTCATGTCGGGTGAAAGACGGCCGGCTGAAAACAGGGACCTGCTGCAGGTGAACGAACAATTGAGTTTGCTCTCCAGGATCGTCAAGCCTCAGGCTAGTCATCATACCACCGTCATTAGTGCATACCTCTCTCCTCCGCCTGACATAATCGGAGCACGATTACCTTAAACCCCTGACTACAAGCCACATAAGTCGCCCTCTTTGAGATGCTGCAATCGGATGTACCAAGCTACAATAAGTGGAAATGAGGGACTCGTATGTACCCCGGCTTAGAACTTCTGCAAGAGGTTAATAGCTAGTGTATAAGCAGCTTTCCTACAGCCCCTTCATCAAATCAAAACCATTACCTCGTCCAATTATAATTATTCCTAGTAACTTTAAATAATAAAAAAGAATTGTTAAGCGCTTAGGCCCTTGCTCTCTTAGAAATCCGGGGATAGATTAGAAACTTTGACTTATGTAATCGAATTATCTAAAACTTGAAGTAATATTTGATATCTTTAGGTAGTAACGGTCTTGTTATTATATGTCATTTAACCTACCCAATTAGTATTGTTACTTCTTTCCTTCTCTCCTAAACATTATTTAGCTTTAACACTAATTAATTCTGCGTCTTACCACTTATGGATCCGTACACTGCCGGTGACTAAGAGCTTGTTCATGATCGTCATCTCGTCCCATCTCACCCTCCGCTCTGATTCATAATTCTACACCACCTCAACCGAATAATCAATTGGGATCTGTGCATACTGCGAGGTGGTGAGTGCTGCAGTAAATTTACTCCCTCACTCTTCCTTGATTTATGATCTTCTAGTTAAGTGTTACCAACCCTTTTAAACCATGTTTACACCACCCATTCGACCTATTCGCTCGCGGAGCCGGCCCGTATATTGTGGAATATGATTATTCAAGAATAACGGATGTGGTATTAAGCGTCCCAAGTACTATATTCGTACCCACCAATTCAGCCCTACGAGAGAGCTATGATCTCCCTAGTGGTCCATCTGACTGTTGCAGACTTATACTATGTAACGCTGAGACCAATCGTTCTCCACCAAATTCATCAGTGCCAAGGGTAACGCATGCAGGGTGTGAAAGCCGTCTCATCTTTTACGCCAATACGGAAGATGTCTTCATTCTTGGTCCATCAGCCCTATAGTGCAACCACGTCTGATATCTTGATTCGTCCGTGTTCCCTACGGAAGACTGCATTAGTGTCTATATGCATCATGGGGGAGGCCGCCACTATATACTGCCTTAGGTAGGTATGGAAGAGTACTGATTAAATGTGCGTCTCATGCAGAATCAAGGTCCGAGAAGACTGGGTGCGTTCAACGGCACTCCAACCACAAAGCTACAATAAGAGGAGCAGCTGTCGTTAAACGATACTGCAACGATCCAATAAAAAGTGCGCCGAGAGAGAAAACACCGTAAAACTTCGGATATATAAATTTGGGGGCTTTTCCCTATACTTGAGAATAGGCCGCCGGCGACATGAATTCGCCGAACCTCTTCTACGTCTTGTTTCTCGTCGGATGAAAGCGACAAATAACATGTCGTTTATTGGAATGAAGAAGAGATTGTCCAACCCCTCTTGCTCCTATAAGATTTTGATATTAGCACTGCGATAAGGCCGTATACTATACCGCGTTTACAAGAAGTTACTTACACAACATCCTACCAATGTATGTAATACCAATGTCTTCTATTTCCCCCGCTTGTCTAATGGCTACCTAACCCTTAGCCAAGACTCTTAGCCGCAGTAGCCAATGGTGGTACCTGTTATTTCACATTGACGTGGCTCGAATAATAAAATCGAGCTTGTGAAACTTGCACAAGCGCAATAAGGCTAGGCGCGAAAGGTAAAGATTTCACAGGTTTAGGCCTCCACGCCAGTAAGTATTGATATTGCTTCCTCGGGCTACCACATATACCTCTAATATCTACTAAGATAGCTAACTCGATAATCGGCGAAACCGTCACGTTCTTACCCATCGTCGCATTCAACGACGTGAACTCTGTTCGTATATCGCATGATATATCTATATGTATTAAAGTGAGGGCGCCGTACAAACCCTTCGTAACAATATCATAGCCTTGCTATAGTTATTGTTTATTTACGCGTTAATGACACCTCAAAGGACAGAAACTCACGATTGTTTCGGCCCTTTAGAATGGTGGTACAACACCCCGCATGCATAGTCTTCCGAGGCTATCCCAATTACGCTCTATGTCCTTGGAGAATGATGCCCGGGGTTATAATCAGGGGGCCCTCAAATCTGACTCAGATAGGCTATCAGCGTAGTACTGAGATCAAATCGACATACTTCCGCTCTGCTGGTATTGCAACCCTAGCGTTCGATGGCACTAAATTGTAGCGAGTCCACATTCTTAGGCCGCCCCCAATTCTAAGACCATCCGACTATCACCGACTAACAAGCAGCGACATATAGTAAATCGGCGCAAAAAAATACCGCCTAGAGTCTAATTTGTTAGATTGATCGCAGTTAGAACCCGGATGGCGAGTTTGTGCTCAGTGTTAGGACAAAATCCGAACCGTAGATAAGCAAGAGTACGTATAGTACAGCATTGACATTGGCAACGATGCATGCATAAATTAATAATGACAGTTACAACAAGATGTAAAATGATGTAGTCTAAGGGGATCACGTTACTCCGATAATCCGATAATCCGATACGTAGGACATTAATCTGAAGCCGAGATAATGGAGGAAATAAACACCAAGGACATGTCGAATTGAATTGTGTCGACTCAGCCTCTTCACTAAGTGGGAGCTTCTAAGCTTCTGTGAAGCCACGCGATCCCAGATAATGGCAAGTCTCCGCCTTTTTTCCCGCTCTTGGCTGACTAGTGGTGACCGACTTTTTGGGTATTTTCCCGCGGAAGCCAACGGTCGGTAGGCCACCGAAGAGTCGGTAGATGGACAGATAAGAAGCACCGCTAGCAAGGCGCAGCAGCACCCGGACATGCCCGAAAGAAATCCCATAAGGCGGGACCCACAATGCGGCCTTTCGTTTGGACCTCAATTCAGATCTAAACTTTCTACCTCCACAAAACAAAGAGTAACATACCTACATACGTCAAGTATATGCATTCATCATCATTATCATAGCGTCCGCCGTTTCACAAAAAATCTGCCTTACAATAATTAGGTAGTTACCTAAACTCCTAAACTACCTCGGCAACGATATTATATCTCTCAGACTTCGCCGATTGAAGTATTAGATATCGTGGCTGTGTTCGAAGTTGATGTTGTTTGTTTAGGAGTGCTGCCATACATACTCTGGGCGAACGTGCAGAGAACACGCGGAGAATGTTGATCGTGACACTTATGATTCAACCAGTATGAGTCGAAGGAACCAAGACATCTAGATCGACGAGCTCAGGGGAGCCCTCGTGCTAGCTCATAGGAAGGTGATTGCTATCGTACAACGTAGATGCACGTTTGTTCAATGGGGTCAGGAATACGATTCCATATGACAATAAGGATGCGGCTCTTCGCTTGTTGATAATTTCAAGTTGAGTTCTGTTTCGTCAGTGCTACTGTCTCGGTTGATGAATGCTGTGTCTCATCGTATCCGGCGATACAACTCGATCTTTACATGAGTAGCGAATACATAAAACATACAAGAATCAATGTTACCTACAATATTTTAGGTGCCTTTACGAACCAATTAGATGCTTGGCGCGGGTCTCGGCATGTTCCACCATCAAGCAACACCTATTTAGGTACCTACCTACATGTACATAGGTTAAGGTACATGTAGGTAGCTTTGATTATCTGATAGGGCAGATAACAGCGACCCCTGCAAAAAAAAGTTGAGCTTGCTGGAGTTTGTTTCTATCACCGACGTCGTCTCCCATTCCAGAGCTCTGTTTAACCCGCAAGACTCACCGAGGACAGAGACCTACATACTTGGCCAATTCACGAAAAACGGCAAGGCGTTCAATATCTAAATTTTTGCTCAGCTATAGAACTATATCGACGTTTTACCCCTGAACCCCTTCGACGAGTCCGCAATTTCGAAAGTCGCATAACCCCTCCTCGTGCCGTCCCGCCATCCCCTCGTTCTCTTACATCAACGACTGACACATAGCCAATCGCTTAGACATCGGACCAAGAACCACTTACACACACATATACACATACGCAATGGCGTCCTCGC
Organism: Daldinia concentrica; assembly: GCA_902805455.1. Taxonomy (NCBI): domain Eukaryota; kingdom Fungi; phylum Ascomycota; class Sordariomycetes; order Xylariales; family Hypoxylaceae; genus Daldinia; species Daldinia concentrica. Next base: position 873,517 of record CADCSW010000012.1, read on the forward strand.
CATCACAACCGCAATCCGCGGCACCGTCACAGCCCACGTCCACGCCCACGCCACAACCTCCTACCAACCCCTTCGTCCACAACGTCGCGCTAGGCGTAACCCCCATAGCGCTCTTCGCACTATGCTTGCCACCGCGCCGTCTGGACATGCGCGCTATAATCCTCGGAGGCGTCGCGCTGTGGGGCACGAACCAGCTCGTCGCCGACTACAGCGGTACATCGTCCCTGCGGCGCATGACGCAGCGCCTGGAAAAGATGTCGGGCGCCGAGCTGCCGGAAAAAGCCAAAGAGATGCAGGCGCGGCTGCGGGCCGAGCGCGCGCGACGGGCGCAGGAGGGCCTTACGGAGGAGCAGAAGAGGATGTTGGAAGAACAGCGGCGGAAGGCGGAGAAGGAGAAGGGGAGGGGGCTGTTGGAGAGGGTGTGGATGGGGGATAGTGGTGAGGACTGGAAGGTGAAGAGGGATCAGAGGGAGAAGGAGGCTCTGAGCGAGGGTGGTGGTGGGTACTGGAGTCTTATCGTGGATCAGGTTTCTGAGGTGTGGAATCAGGGGAAGAAAGATGGTGAGGAGAAGGACAAGGAGAGCGAGTCGAAGAAGCCTTAATTGGGTTATGAGAATGGCCGCGGACTTAAAGGGGGATTAACGAGCTAGCTGTACGTTACGAGATCTGCATATATACGGGGAGCATAGTGGGTGGACTGGAGTTATCACGGGGTTTCCGGGGAACCTAGGCACATAAAATCTGGGCGAATAAAACGACGCATCTCTGTTAAAAAACTATGACCTAAAATCTTCGGAATCTGCTCATAACTATGCCGTAATATCGAAAAGTCATAAATGAACCATCGTAGCAATGCCGTTCATGCGTTCCTAATAGTCTTGAGAAAGTATCATACAGACTGTGGAAAGCGTACATATATATGTATGTATGCACAGACGAGCAAAACAAGCCTTTTTTATAACATTCCACGCCTAACGCCTCAGAATCGTCCCAGGAAGAAATACCACGGCCGTAGGTAGGTAGTAAGGAAACCTAAAGTAGATACCTAGGTAGGTAGGTAGATAATCACGCCGAATTCTGTGCAGACAGCCCCTGCCTCTTAGAAGCCAGCCGATCCATCTTATCAAGCTCCTTCTTGCGCTCCTTCAGGCGGCGCCCAGTCAGCAGCTTGCCCTTCTTGTTGCGGATGCGCGCGGCCTCCTTGTCCTTGCGGCGCTTCTTCTTGTCGACGCGCGCCGCCGCCTTGCCGTCGTAGTCCTCGACCCACTTGTCTAGTTTCGCCTGGACGTCGTCCGGGCTCGCGGCCGCGCCGAGCGCTTTGGCGATCTTCTCGCGCTGCTGCGCGATCATGCGGATGCGGCGCCGCGCTTGTCGGTTTAGCCCCGTGGGCGGCTTCATCTTGCTCGGGCCTTGGGATTCGCCGTCGAGTGACATCGCGTCGGAGGAGGAGGAGGGGTCTGCTGCGGAGGCTTTTTGGGGGATGGTGGTTGGGTCGATGGGCGTGGGCTTTGTGTCGATTGCGAAGAGAGCTGCGCCGTTGTCGTCGTCGTCGTCTGAGGAATCGGAATCGGAATCGGAGTCCTTCGAGACGGGGCGCACGGGGAGTTTGGTGTCATTGGATGCGCTATCGGCTACTGCTTCCTCGAGGGCGGCCTTCTTAGACTTCTTTTCCTTCTTCTTGGCTTTCTCGTCTGATCGCTTCTTCTCCTTCTTAGGTTTGACCTCTGGCACGGACTCGGCCGACTATAATCCAACTGTAAGTGTTGCATTCATGTAAGTCTCGAAAATAGAAATACTCACAGATTCCTCAGCTGCTACCGGGGTATCTTCCAGCTTGCTAGGCTCATTGTCAGAGTCCTCAGGCGTATCTACACGCTTCGACTTCTTTTCCTTCTTCTGCTTCTTCACCTTGTCTTTGGAAACCTTCTTCTCGGGCTTTTCAGCCTTCTTGTGGAGCTTCTCAGCCCGTTCCTTGGCCATCTTGCTATAATTCCAAAGTGCTCCAAGGTTGAATTGAAGTAAAAACAGTTGTTTTTGGGCGAGGAGAACAAGCAATGGGAGAAGGAGAATATAAGTAAACGGATAGAAGCAGGTGCCGACCAATTAGATTGGATCGTGAGAAGCTGCACGCGAGGAAAGTCCAAGAGAAAAAAAAAGTTATAGGTACAGTTATCTTATCAGCAAATCCTTAACACTGGCTATTGGCTCTATCCCACACTCCGTTCAAGCTTTATTGTTACCGCAGAGGGACCTAATGAGTAAGTACCTAAGTACCACCAGTTATACCATTTAGATAAGTGTACATATAAGGAAAGCCATGCTCATTTTAATTACCACTGTAACTATAGTTCTAACCTGTAAAAAGCTTAATTAGTTTCACTTAACTAAGGAACTATGAAGGCTATTGTCGAGTTTCTTTTGAAACGAAGCAATCAAGTAGACTAGCGTTATAGCCCTCTGCAAGGTTGCCATTTAGAAAATTTGGTATTCGTATATAAAGCAAGGTTAAATATTAGTTCTGAATTGTAAATGGCAATTATGGTATTCCCATCATTAGCAGCATTGAGTATAGAACTACTCAAAATAGAATGGGTAGGGTAGTTATCATAAATAGTTTTATATCACCGTCCGTCCTAGTCAGATTTCGAGGTTATATCTATTTAATTAGATTTTCTATTATTGGGTGCGCAGTAGTTCCCTCCGAATGGGTTTGACTCAGATGGGTCGTGAAAGTATTCTTTCAGACATATACTCTCATAGATGATTCCCAGCGAGAAAGGGAGATCTTGGAAGGTACACGTAAATTATATACTTATATACTTATATACTTATCTGGGCAAAGAAGCAACGTTTGAACCTCATCATTTCCAGTATTCGTTACCTATCATCAAACTTTGGAAACCGTCACCCGTCAACAATGACCTGCCTAGGTAGGTAGCAACTAATAGCTGCAACTTCCATCAAATGTATGACCATATCTATTGTTTCGTACGCCCTCACTTTTGCAACCTTGTTCTTCCAACTTTCATATCCCACTGCCTCTCGAATTTAACTTCTACTTAAAACCACAGTTATCAAGTAGCGTAGGGGTTTCTCATTTTGCGCCGACGTTCTATTTTTACCAGAATCAATACGTTCCCCTTTGATCTCTTAGGGAGCCGGGGCGCCTTCGTTAACCTATATAAACACTTGCTACAAGTCTAGTCTAGTATTTATTGGGTGAATCGTTCCATGAACCAGTTTAATTTCCTACGCGACATCGTTCAGATAATATTACTACGGTATATTCGACATTGACGTGTATGTATTATTCTGTTTCCGTTTCACAAGTTTTTACATTTGACTAACTATGGTTACAAGCAGCATGCCTCCGAAAAAGCCAGACCCTTCCAGTAAAGGAAAACGTACAGCGGTCAGGAAGACTGCTCCTCCTGGCCCTGGCGCGCGCAAACGAAATGGTCCTACCGCTGCAGAAAAGCGAGCTGAGAAGGTCTCGGAAAAGGCTGCCGAGAAGGAAGCTGCTCGTGCGAAGGAGGAGCGTCGATTTCGCCGCGAAGCTGGGAAGGTCGAACTACCAACTCACCCCGACGATGATCTCTTAGTATTACCCATGACCCAAAGGACAACTCGAAAGCGTTCGGCCAACGCAGCATACGACGACTGCGATAGGAGCAAGCGTCCCAAAATCTTTAAGAATGGGGCCCAAAAGAAGGTCTCGCTCCTTTTTCCTTGGGAGAAAAACAAAAAGCTGGAGCAGCCACCTTCTCTTGACACTCTCAGACTTGAGAGCCTGACCCCTATTAAAGCTATGGGTACTCTCAGTCGTCTCCCTGCCGAGGTTCGTGACGAAATCTTGAGATACATCCTCATTTCTCCCCGTGACATTGCAGTGTTCAGGGGCTGGACCCGAGTCTACGGACGTAGAGGACCTAAACTAGACCTCGCAATCCTCTACACATGCCATGTCTTGTGGCTAGAAGGGCTTCATATTTTATACGGCGAGAACACTTTCCTCTACGATATACGCGACCCTCCTGATTATTTGGAGATGACCGAAAAAGTCATGGGCCGCGTATTTCTTAAGGACAAGATACCCATTGATAAATATGGACACCTGATGCGTCGTATCAAGATCAATGTTCCAGTGAACCGCCTGGATAGCGTAGTAATTAGCAATTTCTGCAGTGCTATCCGCAAGTTTGTTCCTGGTCATGGTCTAGCCGAGCCAGCACATCTCCACACACTGACGCTCAAGATACCGGCGATACAAGTGAAGAACATGGGCTTCACTGATTGGGTTGAGGATCCAAATGAGGTGCCTGCCACTAAGTTATTCAACCACTTCACCACTACCAGAGAATCACTCATGCTTCTCAATGTTCAATACCTCCGCATCCTAGCCACAGATAGCGACGCCAACTTGTATGAGAACATAATCAATCTCCGATGCCACTATATGCAGAAGCAGGCGCGGGAGGACAAGAACGGAGTCACGGTCAAGGATGCTGAGGGTGCCGAGGCCTATTTTAAGAAACAGGTCAAGAGTGCAAAGTCGCGAGTGTACATGCTCAAAATGGCGATCGAAATGCTGGCTATACTCTGTCCAGGGGAAAGGGATAATATGGGGCCCGGGCCCTGGAAGTTCCTAGGACAGGAGGAAAGAGGACGACACGTAGATAGCATGGATATGGAGATATTGCCGGATGAGTGGACTGAAGCCTCGGAGCCCGTCTCGTCTCGAGGATCGAGAGGTCTAAGCGTTAGGCCTGAGTATACACGGGAGCAGTTGGAAAGAATGATCTCCGAGGACGAGTCGGAAACTTCTGATGATTCAGATCAAGGGATGGCCTTTTCTGAGTAGGGAAACTGAGATGAACTGGGATATTTCAGGAGAACTGGAGGCGATGCATTCGGACCGAGAGTCTTCGTGCTTATGAGCACATATCTTGCAGCTCTCACAATGCATTACTTTTGCATGCGTTGATTTCATGTTACGGCTTAGGCCTAATAAATATCTTCTTTCAGCAGGCTTAAAGTCTTGCCTCGCGTTAGGTTTAATTGATTACTATAACAATATTTAAGCTCTTCACCTAAAGCCATGTAATAAATGGCTGCTAATATCGGCCCATGAATGTCCTTGGATTCCCTGCCCTTGAGCCTTGACTACTATATACGGATATCGTCGGCAAGAGTTTTTATTTTATTTATTCTGGTGACCCCTCAAGTCCTACGATTATAATTTCAGCGTGCCTGTCTTCACACTCGGGCCGTAGCCTCCTAGACTGCGGCAATTTTAACCTTTGTGACGTGCAAGGTCTCAGTATCTACCAGCACTATCTCCTGGGTATCTGCAAAGGACGGCACGGACACGAGCCGCACAGTCTGCCCTTCTGGGCCTTGTATGACTTTGGTGCCGAACTCGGGCTGGCAACCGGCGAAATATAGGTGCGGACATGTCTGCATGACGAACGGGTCGTCGTCTTGGAAGGGGTAGCTCCCTAGGGATTTTAGGGCGGTTAGCTTCCGAAGGAACAAAATAAAAGGAGGAAGGGAATTCTGGTATGGGATACGGGATAAAGTTAAGAGTGAAAAAGAAAAGAAAAAAAAGAAAAAAAAAAACATACATAGCGTATCAGGCGCAGTCGGCGCACAGCACCTCCACCGACACATGGCCTCCATCATGCCCAGCCGATCATCGCTATCGACGTACTTGAATATATCATCGACATTCTGCCCTCCGGTCCCCAGCACGCGCCAGCCATCGACCTCGCCCTCCCACGGATTCGTCACGGCGTCGAACCAGCCGGGTTCGGCGGCCGCAGCCGCAGGCGGCGCCGTGTACGGCCGCGAGAGCGGGAACATGGCCGGGTGTATGGGCTGCTGGGGGAAGCTCGCGTTGGCGGGGTCCTGGGCGCCGGGGAGCAGGGTCACGGGGATGGAGGGGAGCAGTGTGGAGAGGAACTCGTCGAGGAGCTGGGAGGGGAGGGCGTTGTACGCGCTGCTGTCGTAGCCGTATTTCTTGTGGGCTTTCTTCTCGCTTAGGTCCTCGTCGGCGCCGGGGCGTCGCTCTTCCAGTGAGATGGAGTTGCCCGCGATGATTAGCCGGCTTATTTGCGATAGCTCCTGCTGTGCGGAGGGGTCGAGGGATTCGCCTAGCAGGAATTCGAGGAGCAGGTTTAGCTCGATTGCGTGCGAGGCGTCGGTGCCGGAGAAGCCTAGACTGGATACTATGGCGATTTTGGGACCGCTGCTTTTGGGACTGGCGTCTGTCATCTCGGCTTCTTTCATCTCGATGTCTTCGTCTTTGGGTTTGGTTTTTCCCTTCGTAGCATCACCTTTGGCGCCTGCTGGTGACTTGGATAGCGCCCAGCGATCCGGCTGCGGGGGCAGATCTGGGAATTTCAGGTCGACGACTTCGAGTTCGCCGTTCGCGTTCTCGGTGCCCATGACGGCGATGACGCACCCGGTCACAAGAAGCACGGATTTTAGCACGTCGCCGACGAGGCGTATGCGGCCGGACTCGTCCTCGAGAGTGACGGCGTCGGAGCCGTCGTCTGAGTAGTACTTTTTGTTTGAGATGGGGGCTGAGAGCCATCGCTAGGAAGAGTTAGATTCTGGGTTACACAATTCAGGAGCTTGATCACATACATCCTTAGAGACATCCTCGAGGATATTGGGTTTTAGAGGCATATCCATGTAGACAGTACCCGAGACCCAACATAGCTCGCCCTGTCGAATATCTAACACCCGCTCTGCCTTCCTCACCGGTTCCCCACCAATAACCTGGTCATCCCAAGCAGCAGATGCGAGCTGCTCGACAGCAGGTTTGATTTTTGTAAGCCGCAGGAAATACATATCAGCAAATTGCTGTTTATACGGCTTATCCATATCAAGCCTAAAGGAGTGCAGCGGCTTGTAATCTGAAGAAGCTCTTTGGAGCTCATCCTCCGTCTTGCCCCTGTGAACTGTCAGTATCTACGGTCTGGTTGGATTGATGAATTACAAAGACTTACGAAGGCTGCCGGAGCAAGTTTCCGGGGATATCATCTAGCGTAGTCATCGTAGATATCTTATAATTAACATCATCGGCCTAGGTTTAGGAGAAATGGTGGTTCTAGAGAAAGTGCACAGAAAGACGCGTCCCCTGAACGAAGACGCGTTTTTGGCGTTAATTGACTGTGGCTTGGTTTAAGGGCGGCTTTGATTGGTGGATACCTCTGCATCGTGGGGGTAAGGCTGATAGCATGGGTGCTGGAAGGCTGGTTAGAAGCTAGGTGGGAAAATTTCCTTAACTAACTCTATCGATAAGGGAAAAAAAAAGTTCCAGAAGCAACATTAACGTCTTGCATGCTGAAGATTTAGCATTGAAAGATTGCCGATTTTGAATAAATATCCGCATTTCATACCTTCAATTCAAATAATTGCCATTCGTTCGCTAGATTAAGCATCTTATCGGTTATAAAAGTACCATGGATTCGTCTATAGGTCAGCCAGGCGCGGCCGAGCCCCAGCAAATCCGGGTCAATTTCACCACGACATCTCCAGATCTTCAATTACCAGAAGGCCGAACCCAATTGCTCGTGCCAGCAGGTCCGTCTTTGCTCCCTCCCACTATAACATCAAATTATACTTACTTAATCCACAGATATCAAACGATATGGCCTATCCCGCGTCCTCAACTCCGAGTCTATGCTCGACACCCCATCGCCTATCCCCTTCGACTTCCTCATCAACGGCAGCTTCCTGCGCACCTCGCTCGAGGACTATCTCAAGGCCAACGGGCTCTCCGCCGAATCCACAGTCACCGTGCAGTACCTCCGCAGCTTAATACCGCCCGTCTTCCAGGCTAGCTTCGAGCACGACGATTGGGTCAGCGATGTCGATGTGCTGTCGGAAACCTCGCGCGCGGGCGTCTGGAGCGGAGGGAAGTTTGTTACGGGCCAGGATAGGATTTTGTCAGCGTCGTACGATGGCTTGCTGAGGATATGGAATAAATCTGGGAACGTGATCGCGACTTCTTCGTCTAGCAGCTTAGGCGGCCATAGCGCTAGCGTTAAGTCTGCGAAATTCATATCCGCGGCGCAGGTCGCGTCGGCCGGGCTCGACCGCACAGTCCGCATATGGAAGTATACCGAGGCCGATGACTACCTCTCCGGCACCTTGAAGCCTACGCTCGAGCTATACGGACACAAAGCCGGCATCGAATCTCTCGACGTCCACGGCCCGACCGGACGCATCCTAACCGCCGCCAGCGACGGCACTATCGGTCTCTGGACAACATCCAAATCCAGCGCCCCCGCAGCGCCCGCAGCCCTCCTCCCCGGCGCCAACGCCTCCTCCACCAAGAAGCGCAAAATCGCCTCCTCAACGCCCCAACGCGGCCCCCTCTCCCTAACCCAACCCCACACCTCCTCCGCCTCCGCCGCGCTCTTCGACCCCGCCGACGCCACGGTAGCATATACCGCGTCCCAGGACCACACGATCCGCACCCTCGACCTAACAACCAGCAAAGTCGAGAACGTAATCACCACCTCGCACCCGCTCCTCTCGCTGTGCGCCATCCGCCGCGCCGGCAACAGCGTGCTCCTCGCAGCAGGCACTTCGGCGCGCCACATCACGCTAGCGGACCCGCGCGCCGGCGCGGCCGCGACCTCGGTCATGACGCTGCGCGGCCACCGCAATATGGTTACTGCTATCGCCGCGTCGCCGGATAACGAGTACAGCCTGGTCTCCGCCTCGCACGACGGCACGTGTCGGGTCTGGGACCTGCGGGGCGCGCGCGCGGGCACGCGGGCTGAGGGCGGGGGGGCGGTGAGCGAGTCTGTGTATGTGATTGAGCGGGAGAGCCAGAAGGGTAGTGGTAGCAGTAAGGCTAGTGATGTGCCGGGCCGGGGCGCGAAGGTGTTTGGTGTGGCGTGGGACCGCAGTTGGGGGATTGTTAGCGGTGGGGAGGATCGTATGGTGCAGGTTAATCGGGGGAGGGATTTGCTTGCGGTTGACTAGGTAAGGATTTTTTCTTGTTTACGAAAGTGGGCGAGTGGGTGGACGGGTTAGTTACGTCGATGGGTGATGGTGAGACTGGTGTTGGTGGTTAAAGATCGGCGGTTATACCTAGAGAAAATATGGATGAATGTTTAGAATAGGTATCTATCTATAGGTACCTAAGGTGTGTATATATACCCCCGCTTAGATCTAATACGAGTAGTATATATGCCGGTATAATCTATGCGTTGCGTGCAATCCTACCTAATCTATTTGAACCGAGTGTAGGAATTACTTGCCTATAGGGCTCTTCTAAGTTTTAAGTGTATGGTATTGTTATGGTGATACCGACTGACTGCGTAGACGATAGTTATGATAACTTGTTAGCTATGAGCCAAACTACCGTATGAGAGCAGAACGAAGAACATGCCCTCGACGTATTCTTCAGCTATTTCGCAGGACTACATTAGTTATGGCATGATATGGTTCTATTCATAAACTTTCATCGAGTATAGGTTGACTTATACACACAAATACTCACTGCGCCTCCACTTCTGGTATATAAAATCCCCTCTTTCTAGATGTCATATCTACAACCCTCAACACCAAAACCATCATCCTCAAACATCTAAAGAGCCACGGCGTTTATAGTCACTTAAATCAACTAGATACATCCGCGAGACCTAATGTTGCAGCGACATGCGGCCACCGCGAACATACTGCATTCGTCGAAATCATGCCCGCAATCTCCTCGTTCAGCCGCTCCTTATCTACGGGTAACTTCTCGTGCTCGATCGCCGCAAGTATATATATGGTGACCGTGCTGACTTTTAGAGGCGGGTCCCGTAGTAACCGCGCTATAGTCCGGGGTTCGAGGCCCTGGCTATGCCACATGAAGTACGCGCGAAGCTGCGGAGTGGACGCGAGCGCCTCGGGGTGCGTGGCGCGGTACCGTGCGACACGGTCTTCGGCGATCTCGACCCGGGAGTCCTTAGGAGCGGACGACCGTTTAGACGCTGTGGCCTTTGATTTCACGGTAGCGGTAGCGGTTGCGGTAGCTTCGACGACTGTCTCCACCACTGTCTCAACGACGGGTTCGTCATCGGTAGATAGTTCCAACCCGTCTGCTAGCCGGATCGGAAGGTTGAGCTCTGCATGATATGGGGGAGGCGGGCAAGGTTTGAGCTGTTGTCTGTGATGGTCAAGAGTAGCGAAAAGCTGCAATCCGGCATAGGCATCTGATGCGGAATCTAAACACTGTTAGCTTGGAGGCGAGAATGTAGAATGTAATTACTTACAAGCGACTTGATCCATATCCAGAGGTTTCGTCCAGTCACTTGACCGGACATCCTGACCCTTGTAAAGGGGTAAGTGTAAATATTGCTCTACCTGGGTTGCTAGGGGTACAAGTTTCTTGTTGATTTCGCGTTGCCGCCCTTCGGCAGAGAAGGTAACGAGCTTGTAAAGGTGGCTTAGCTCTATGAGCCCTTTCGAGTCTATATTCAAGAAATTGCGTATCCTTGTTGCATCCGACTTGATATTAACGCCGACCTTTGTAATATATGGGCTTTCCATAATAGCCCGGAATGAGGGCCCGACCATATCACTTCTATCGGGATAGAGAGCGACGTGGAAGAGCCCGATACGGCTGGGACTCGCCAGCTGGATTAACGAAACGTTCTTCTTGAGGCCTTCCCACTTATAAGTGTCGGCGGCCCATTCTAGATCGAAGCCAAGGATCTGTTCATGCGAGAAGTATTCCTTGCAGACCTTTTCCATTGTATAAGTGCTTCGACAGTAGTGAACCTTTACCTTCTGCTCTGTGCCATCTTGTGCCACTCCCCGATACTGGGTATATGACCAATATGAAGCAGCCGTGCCAGCGGGTGCCTTTTTAGCAGCGTAAAACAAGTCATCTGCCATTTTAAAGGGCAGAGTAGCAACGGGAGGGTCGTCAGAGGCTTTCCCCTCTGATGAATCCGTTTGCTCATCTGTGAGAACATCGGAACTCTCATCTATAGTTTCACTTGCTTCGAGAGTAACTGCTTTCAACTTCCTCGTTTTACGCTTTACACTCGACAGCGATAGCTTCCCAATTTTCGGATACAGAGAAGCATCCAAGCCATTTGAATCTTGAGGCGCCAAGTTTGGCGACTGCGCAACAGGCGAGAAGGAGATGCCCCGAGCAGGGTGCCATATTTGAGATTTAGGTGGTGTGGCGGTCATTCTCAAAGCCTGTCCTGCCCAACGGCTAAAGGGGTAAACTATTGTTAATAAGAATATTCCTTTCGTATTCATGTATATCAATGTTCAAAAAGACAGACGAACCGCAAAGGATGTATCATGCGCAAGGCTTTGGAAGATCTCAGGGCATTTCCGGCGATCTCTGAACCTCCAAAAGACATCATTAACAATTAACTGTCTCCCATGTGTCATAGCACTGCTCCATGATAACCATGTAGCTTAGTGCGAATCGTGCGGATGCTTATTAGGCAGACGCGTCGCAATGGGCGAGTGAAAGTGGGAATTGCTTTAATTAATTAGTTCTTCAAATAAAAATCGAGTTAAATCGAGTTCGGGGGAATTCAATGTCGGTCTGTCAGTTTTAAGGGTCCACTTGGCTTATTGTCAATTCGGCAGGGAAGTTGTAGGCTAGTTTTTGCTGAGTCATCTCTTCACACGACTAATACCCGTCATCAGGTGACTAGTTTTCTTGTCCTATGTATCCCGACCCAATTACCTAACCTACATAGGCACCTTCTTACCTAATCCACCTGCAAACGCTATTAGCCCAAGGCCGTCCATACATCTATCCATCTTTCTCGCTTTCACAAAACCACATCTTGCTCGATACTAAACCAATATATCGAAATGGCATCCCAGCTTCTACCATTAGGTATGTAAATCTCTTAAGTATATATTTCAAATAAGTAACGCTCACCCGCAGTATAGAACTCATCGACAAGTGCGTCGGCTCTAGGATATGGGTTATCATGAAGGGTGACAAGGGTATAGCCATCCGTGCGCCCTGAAGTAGGCCAGACCATGACTGACAAGGTGTACCACTAGAATTCAGCGGAACCTTACTTGGATTTGACGACTACGTCAGTAAGTAAAAAAGTATGGCTCTTTCACCGTACGGTGCAGGCTAATAAAACGTATAGACATGGTCTTAGAGGATGTAACTGAGTTGTATGTACATCACTAGCGACATATCACGATATCACGATATCATATGATTGGGGCAAAATCTAATTAGAGGCAGCGACTACTCTGGAAACCATACGAAGCTCTCAAAGATCTTACTAAACGGCAACAATATATGCATGGTATGTATTAAAGCATCATTGTATAGACTCATAAGCTTATTATTTCCTATAGTTGATTCCGGGAGGAGAAGGACCTGTGGCTACTTGATGAGAACGAGGTTGGATATGGGATATCGTCTGATAAATCAAGGTTGTAATTGCCTTGCCAACGACTATATTGAACTAGCGTACTAAGAAGCAAGCGCCTCGCATATCACGACGAGTGAGCAGGGAGTTGGGAAATCAATGGAATTATGACGGTTAAGACGACCCAGATGGAGGTCCCAGTCCTAGTCCGTATGAAGGATGATTCTGTCTGTCCCTAGAACATTACAAACTACGTTTTTACATGAGTTGAAATGAAAGCAAAACCGTAACGCCTGGTATCCGACCAAACCCCGTCCATAATGCATCACGAGAATGTATGTCGCCGTAATAGAATGCTTAAGGCTTGCCGTTGGCACCGCCGCCCGAGTTGTTGTCCTGCTCTCCCGCGGTGGCCATGCGGCGGAGCTCGTACTCTCGGGTGAAGTTCTGAGCGAGCTGTCCAAGGGAAGCAACAAGCTGCTTGCACACATCTACGAACACCTCACGGGGAGTGACTGTGCCGTCGGTCTGAAGACGGATCAAGACCTCGGGGACGTTGGGATGGGCAACTATGTGGTGGTTAGAAACCCAAACATTGATATAATCATAAGAAATTTGCTTACCTTTGTAACCGGCCATCATCACGTGCGGGTGCTGCTTGAAGTGCTCAGCAAGCAGGTTGCCGATGGTATGGTCCTCCTTGAGAATGATGAAATCCGAGGTGTTTGACATGCCTGGTAGTCGTTAGTACTGAATCCCTTAAGGATAGATAAACAGAATTTCACTTACCAGCAAAAGGCTTCTCGGTGATCTTCTTCTCGTCTGCTGCCTCGTTGAGGAGGAACAGTTCGAAACTAGGCATCAGTTAGCTTTTGATCATGAAGCAGATATGAGATATTCTAACAGCTCCATTCTAGAGGAATCGGAGTTGGAGTCCATCTTAAACTGGTTATGTGGTGTACGATTGGTGGATAGACAGGCAGAGCAGTTAGAGAGTCCAGTGGCATAGGTAAGGGGAGTGATCTGGTGCTATTCCTAATTGCAGACCATCTTTTAAGGAAAAGGAGGCAACTATGCGCCTTTCAAACTGTAGCATCATATTGCCCCAATGCACCTTCCAAATTATCGACATAGAGGGACACTGGAGAGAGGATGGGATAACAAAGCTTTGAGATATCACTTACCGATCTGGCGCGTTCATCTTGGCGGTTGTCTATCAAAACGGGATAGAAAGAACTGCGAATAGGCTTCACCTAAATATTCGTAATCGTTACTAATGTTTATTGATGCGGCGAACGCGAATACTGTGAATGCTCGTGTTATACAGAACGGAATCAAGATGCAATCAAGATGCAATCAAGATGCAATCAAGACTTGAAATCAAATCCGAGGCAAGAAATATGTATTGAATATTGTAAAGGTCAAGTCATGAATGAATGCATGAATGAACGAATGGTTCATCCCAAGTACCTGACCCTGGTCAAAGCGCGTCTCGCTGGCCAATCGGCTAAACATCGGTAGAAATAATACGTACCCAGTTGCACGAGCCACTTGATTCAATGGTTCCCATATCAACATTACTACAGCCCCTATTCTTTTAATAGACGCCATTCTATTTAGAAGTATAAATACCAAAAATCTTCCAGTTGAATAATGCATATTATTATCAGGAATCTAACCGTACACATATGTAGATACCCAGCCAACACACGTATAACAACCTAAAGGTATCTACACCCAAAATGTAGGAATCCCAAACCCTAGAAGATGGGTTCCTACGTTAAAAAGCCATGCAAACTCTATCCCCACGTAGATCAAAAACTCATCTCTTACGAGGATAAAATATTTCTAATTCTGTTGCGTCAATCTCCCAACGCTGTCAAAGCAAAAAATAATATACACAGCTATTCCTCCTCTCGGCCATCCTCTTATGGTATTATACCTTGTGAGGGTCGCAGTACTTCGGTAGGCTTGGGCCGGAAGGACCGCTAGCCCAGCTGATCACCGTCAAGCTGGTAGTATATGCCATCGCTATGAATCCGAAAATGCAGAGGAGGATGTCGGTTACCTTCCGCGCCCTGCTTCTCGCTACCCCCTTATAATGAAGTAACGGCTGAGAAAAGATTAGCACGGCCTAGTATTATGTATCAAAAGGGATGGGAACACTTACAGGGTAGATATACACGAGAGGGATGCAGGCGAAGTTTCCGACGAGAGCAACGAACTTGTCCAGGTCGTCCGCGCCTCCCCACGCAATGAACGCACAAAGGAATACAACCAAGAAACGGAACATATTCTTCTGCCATTTGATGTACGGGTTGTACTTGCCGCTTTTCGTGAAGAGGACGTTCTCTGTGATACGAATAGCTGGGAAAATCTGCAGGGGTGTTGATAGAAGAATAGCGAGCGAGTATAAGAACTGGACACCGTTGACGAGCTTGTTGTCCTGAGGTAGATTGAGAAGAACGACAGTCTCCGTCTTCGATCCGTACGCAGCGTAAGATACTGCACCCATGGTAATAAAAAGGACGGAAATGATTATCATAACGTAGAACATGACCTTAGGGAACTTGGATGGTGACCTCATGGACTCCTGAATGGGGATGATGAGTCCGATTCCTTCGAAAGTGAAGATAGCGGTACCGATGAAGAGCGTCCAATCCTTTTGGTTAAACTGAATGATATCCGCGATGCCGTGTGTACTTAGGGTAAGGATGTCATAGTAGAAAAGATACGCAAGGCCGATGACAATAAAGGCATCCGCTATTAAAGCTGTGAAACCAAGCTTCCCGATGTCTCGGAACAGAGAGAAGGGCAAAAAGATGATCATCTGCATCAGGATCAACCAGGTAATTCGAATATTCGTGTTGCAGTCGGAAACGGCAAGAATGAAAGCTTGTAAGTTTTCAGCCGTGAATACGATGTACGCGGCGACAAATCCGATTTGGCTGATGACGATTGAAAACAATATTAGTTTTCTCATCCAATCGCCGTATAAAATACCACCGATATCACCAAACGACCCTTCGACTTTTAATCGTGTAGTAACAAGTAGAACGAAGCAGTAGTAACTCAACGCCGCGACGAAGAGAAGGACTAAATTGCTGAAAAGCATACCACCGTTGAAGTAAGCACGAGGCAGAAACAAAACACCTGTGCCCACAAACGACTTCAGGAGAAGCAGGGCTGCATTAAAGGGGGTGTTGTTCCCGCTACCACCACGGACCCTTCGTCTCCTCTTACGCTTAGATGGTGTGAGCAGGGCACTATCTTCCATCGGCTCTCTCTCTTCCTCGCTATCGTAGAAATCGTCGCTCTCCCCAGAAGAGAAGTACTCGCCAGGTCCCAATACTTCGTCATCCTCTTCGAGCTCTTCACCTGCGAAGTGGCCATAGATAGATAAAAACTCTAAGAAACTGCTGGTAAGTAACTGAGGTTCTCGCCTACCCCTCGACGTCCCTTCCCCAGCTTCTAGTCCATCAGAGTCCAGGGGCGGGCTACCCGCCGCTCTCCTCAGATAGTTCCGCCTAAACCCACCGGGGATCTTGATGGTGTTTATATCGAGAACTTCACTCTCGGGCTCGTCTCTAGGATGGCTAAAGCTCTTGCTACGCTGAGGTCGGTTACGGCCTTCTGCGTCTTCAGTCCATTTATAGATCTGGCGCGTTATGTCTCCGCCTTGTAACTTAAGGCTAGAGAATTCTTCGTCGTCGCGCCCCAGCCCTACGGAATCGCTGACCTGTTTGCCTTTGTGATTGTCACCATTATTGGATGCAGAATCCGCAGTGTCGGTAGGTTGGACCAAATGCCGCTTGATGATCTCGGGGTCTTCGTAGGCGCCTGACGCGCCGCCCTGCAAGTTTCTCGACCTTGTCTCGAAGGAGCCATAGTTGGTTGGCGTTATGGATGGCTGCAGCCCCGAGGTCGTTCCTGCCGGCGACGAAGATCGTATCGGTGGAGTACCGAATCTTGGGGGTGATGTCCCTATGGAATTTGAAAGCGCTGCAGCGAGAGCAGACACTCCGGGGCCCATAGAACTCTGACCAGCACCAGCAAGTGGCCCTACATTCTCGACGTTTTCCTCACTTCGCGCCGCACCCTGTGGCCGTTGAGAAGGCGGAGTTCCGAAGGCGTAGGAAGGTACAGGAGAAGCCAAGCGAGCGGTAACATCAGCGCGAGGCGCCGAAGTTCCATACATGCGACCGGAAGCTGGAGAGGATGATAATTGTACACCCGAAGAAGCTCCAGGTTGCGGTGTTGTGCTTCTTTCCTGGTCGGAATTCGCCATGATGAAGTTTAGGATAATGGTCGATGACAATGAGTGAGCATTGAGGTATCAGCGGCGTCGGAGTTGGCGGCGAAGAGGCTGGGGAATAAGTCGACGGTTGGAAACCGAAGCTATTAGGAACTAATTATAAACAAGAGTTAATAGAGCTTAATTAAGGAAAAGACTTTGTCTTAGACATACTAGTAGATGCGAATAAGAAAAGTACAAGATGATGCGATGAAAAAGAAGGCGGTAGAGAGAGCTGTTGGACAAGGTGTGTAGATAACTAAGATACTGTAAGCCCTCGTGATACTACCTTATCAGTCAGACCCTGAAGAATTGGCCCCAAGTCGGTCAACTGCATCATTTTGGAGCCGTACCACGGGATTGACCAAATGCATATTGATTTCTCAGCCAATTAGCAATCGTTAAATTATATCCGGGCTACCATAAGCACTGGAATATTTCGGTCCGGTACACAATAGTGGACCTGATAAAAAGCGTACCGTACCTAGTAGCACCTACGTTAGGTACTTGCTGCTTTGGTCTGTACATACACTACCTAAAACGAACGAACGGAACGAACGAACCACTTATTAGAGAAGGAGCCGATGTTATCATAGGTATAGGTACCTCCTAAGGTAGGTACACACTATAGATTCGTTGCTTTGGTCTTTCTAATTTCTATAGTTACCAAATTTTACTTATAAAAACATCTTACCTTAATAGATACCTACCTAGGTTTTCTCAAACTATTCAATCCTTCAATATTCCCTTTCTATTGTTATTTATAATATGAAATGGCAATTGGTCAAATCGCTCTTCATCATATCCAACCCCAGACTGTATGTCTCGTTTAGGATCAGGTGCCAAACGTCATTGGGCCAAACTTGATTCAATTCGAGAAACGTGCTGTGGGGAATATGACTAGACTATAACCAGTCTAGCTATTCGTCTGATATTTGTTATGCGTTCCTTCTAACAGCTGATTTCGACGATCCCCCAAGCTCGACTTCGAGCGGGGTTAGTGTATTATAGGACAATGCATTTGCATCACATCAACATTGTCAGTGATACTCTAATATGCCTGCTTGCCGCGAGAGTTGGTAGCCTCTCACAACGACGAGGCTAGCCACCATACTGTTACAATATTTTATAATAACAGTAAGAACTCGTAAGGCGTTAATACAACATGCCTCCGGAATCCCGAGGAGATAACAGAGGCTCCGGCCCAGCGCCGTCCAACAAGAAGGTCAAGCTTGGAGTCATTGCTGGAGTCTTTATCCCCGTGGTTTTAAATATTATCAGTATTTTGATGTTCCTTCGTTTCGGTTCCATCATGGGTCGGATTGGACTGGTTGGGATGCTAGGTAGGTCCTACTAGCACCTGCGTGACGGTTCGGCACCTTACAAACGAACATTTACGTAGGTTTACTTGTCATAGCATATATCGTCGATTTTATCACTACACTCTCACTATCCGCTATAGCATCTAATGGGGAAGTTAAGGGAGGTGGCGCCTACTACTTAATTTCAAGGTCCCTTGGTCCTGAGTTCGGCGGTTCGATTGGTATCTTGTTCTATCTCGCCCAAGTCGTGAACACCTCGCTTAATATCGTTGGTCTCATAGATTGCTTAAAGCTCAATCTAGGACCTCTAATACCACATGGCTACTGGGAAAGCTACGGCATGCAGACTGTCGCTCTTGTTTTCTGTACGGGTTTAAGTCTTGCCGGACGTGCTCTCTTCGTTCAAGCAAGCGGCGGCCTCATCGTCATATTAACGTTAGCTATCATAAGTATCCCAATCTCGACTATGGTGAAGAGTCCATTCAAGGACGATGATATTGGAATCGAATTCACTGGGCTGAGCCTAGCTACAATGCGTTCCAATCTCTTTCCACACGCTGGTGGCCCCAGGTATCGAGGTGTTGAGACATTCAGGGAGCTATTCGGCATCCTCTTCAGTGCTACATCCGGTATTTTTGCAGGAGCTTCGATGTCGGGGGACCTTCGCAATCCAAGTAAAGCAATCCCGAAAGGAACATTATGGGCCATGGCTGCGACATTTGTCCTCTATCTCGTCGTCATTCTGTCGATAGCTTCTAGTATTACTCACCCTTCATTTCTCCGGGATACCAATATTATCTCCACAGCGAGTATATGGCCGCCACTTATTCTCGCCGGCGAGTGTGCGACAACCTTCTTCTCAGCTTTAATGGGAATCATTGGTGGTTCTAAACTTCTTCAGGCCCTTGGCCGAGATAAACTCCTTCCAGGGCTGTCCATCTTTGGAAAGGGGAATAAACGTGATGATCCTATACTTGCAATATTTGTCACATACATAATTGCGCAGGTTTCGCTATTCGCCGACTTGAATCAAATTGCAACTTTTATATCCATGAGCTACCAGGTAAGTATCCTCATGAGATATTGACCTAGTCTATAGAACTAATACTCAGTATAGATGACGTTCTTCGTCATGAATCTAGCATGTTTCTTGCTTAAGATAGGGTCAGCTCCCAATTTTCGTCCTGCATTTAAGTTCTTCAGCTGGCACACTGCCTTTGTGGGAAGTGTTATATCCGCCGCTTCCATGTTCTTCATAGATGAAACGTACGCTGCTGCTGCTGTCTGCGTACTCATCTTTCTCTTCCTCATCATTCATTTTATGAGCCCGCCGAAACATTGGGGCGATGTATCTCAGAATTTAATCTACCATCAAGTTCGAAAGTACCTCCTACGACTAAAACCAGAACACATTAAATTCTGGAGACCTCAGATAATACTTTTGATCAATGATCCACGACATCATACGCGGCTCATTCAGTTCTGCAACTCTTTGAAGAAAGGATCTTTGTACATATTAGGGCATGTTATTGTGACGGATGATTTCAGTTCTGGTATACACGAGGCAAAGTTGCAACAATCGGCTTGGGCTCGGTACATATCGGAATTCTCAAGGATCAAGGCGTTCGTCCAGTTAACGATGTCGCCATCGATTGTATGGGGAGTGCGGAATCTAATACTCTCAGCTGGCCTAGGCGGCATGAGACCTAATATAGCTATCCTCGGTTTTTACAACATGGATGATTTACGCAAGTCTCAACCGCTTGGGCGGATACTAGAAGTCCCAAGCACGCCCACCCGACCGAAATTAGAAACAAAGACCGATGGTAAATCTTCGAAGCGCCGACGCGGCGACACATCTGCCCGTCTACTAGATGGATTCCTCCCAACCGACGCCATGCGCACGGAGGACATGATGTCTCCTGAAAGTTATTTAACGATTCTTGAAGATCTTGCACTCCGCCACCGTCTGAATGTTGCTATTGGCAAAGGGTTTCAAGCCTTGGAAACTCCACGCTATGATGGAAACAACACTAAAAGGTATATCGACCTTTGGCCAATTCAAATGTCGGCTGAGATCACCGATGGTGACAAAAGTATTTGGACAACTAATTTTGATACATGTGTGTTCCCCTACATATAAAAATTGAAAACTGTAGACTGATGTGTGAATGCAGATACGTTGATTCTTCAACTTGGTTATATTCTACAAAGTGTTCCAGTATGGAAAAGAACATTTCAACTCCGAGTTTTGGTATTCGTTGAGTACGAGAGTGAAGTCAAAGAAGAGCAAGCTAGATTAAAGGCACTTTTGGAAAAGTTACGAATCGACGCTACAATCCAAGTATTTTGGCTTGCTTCTGGACAGTTAGAGAGCTACGAGACTGTTGTTAATGGTCGAGGAATTAGCTCCGGATATGGGCGTATTGTAAACGAGTTGCTGAAAGATGACGAATGGTGGCAAGAGCTACAGAGGTTGAGGACCGAAGCCCACGAAATGTCTCGATCTCAAGAACTCGCATCCTTGGAGCAAATGCTGAATGCTACTAGACGCAGAGGCAGTTCAGTGTCCAAATCTGATGGCTATCATAGTTTACCAAGGGGGCTTGATGTCAATGAGATACTAGAAAGATCTAAGAAACCGACCGTTTCTGCCATTTCAAAATTAGGCGTCAACTTCGGTATTCATACTCACCAGCTGAGCTCTTCCGGATTTGGTGTTCGAACGAATATTAATACGCCTGACTTTAGCGACGATGACGGCGAATCCGTTGCGTCGTCAGATGCCGACTTCAACGACGTTACTAGCCCGGCAAGTGTTGGTGTTGTGGAAGACTTAGCTTCGTCACGGAGACCCAGCTTCTTAACATTTACAGGGCGGAGGAAAAGCCTTGGAGATATCATGCAAAGGACAGCACCACCAAGCAGTCTAGAGCAAAGCCAAAATCGGCATTTGGAGCAGCAGACTGTAGCCACCTCGTCTGGGTATGGCACGATGGCTCTCATGACAGGGACGGTCCAAACGCCAGTACTATCTAGCACTGGGCGAACGCAGAGCTTGGCCAATCGCCCCAGTGCTACAGCAGCACCAAGCGAAACATCCCCTATTATACCAAAAGCACCATCTAGACCCGCTCTATCCCGTCATTCATCAGCAAGCCGGTTCACTAGTAACCCAACACCAGAAACTACTGTCTTAGTGGATGATTCAGGACCGAGGATCACGTTCTCTGAAGGAGAGCAGCCAGTACCAACAAGAGTTAGACGTCCTATACTATCACGAAATGCCTCAGCCGGTCCCTTTTCTAGCAGACCTGTTCCGGAGACCACGGTTGAGGCTGAAGAAGCCTATGGTCCTCGGCTTACATTTGCAGAGCCCGAACATAGCGTGTCTGATCCACTATTAAAATCTAGAAGAAACTCGATGTCACGAGATAGGGGGCTATCGGATGCACAATTTAATATACCGGAGTTGCTAGCATTTCACCGTTCGAGTGGCTTGTCAGACGAAGATACTCGCTCATCATACTCGACGCAGAGTCTGCCTCTTTCATTCAACGATTTGCCTAGTCGGGCTCAACACCTAATTCTTAACGAGCTAATGCGTCAGAACAGCAGCGATACGGCGGTGCTACTCACAACTCTCCCGATTCCCGAGGAAGGGACATGCAAGAGCGAAGAGGCCAGCCTGAGATATTTATCCGATATTGAGGTACTCTGCCACGAGCTTCCACCTGTTCTCTTGGTTTTGAGCAATAATATGACTGTGACGGTCAGTCTATAATATAGAACAACCTAGAGGGTCGATTTAACTAGAAAGGATTGATTAACCACCAGAATATTTTGATTTACTACTAAAATATTATATATAGCGAGGGCCTTACTAATAAATAACGGCAGTTTCCTAGCTAATTATCCCTATTTTACTGAGACCGTGGTCTCCTATGCATGGGAGACCATGGTCGAACCGTACATTTCTCTCTACATGAATCAACTGATTAGCATAAGAACCCTTTTGAGGCAGGACAATGCCTTGTTCCCTTGAATCTTATGCTTGGTATATATTAACAGCCGTTGCCTTTGTTAGATGACGTAGTGGTAGATTTGGCAAATACAAGTCTGATATGAATACTACTATTCACTTAGATAGTTTAGTACTAACATTAGGTGCATATCATAGACATATTTTGCATTAACTAGTTATATTAAGCTACTAGTTAGTTTATCCCTGAACCAGGTCGAATATGTTACACACTAACATATGAAATACAAGTAACATATTGATTAAAGGTCCGATGTTAGGTAGGTTAGCTCTACGTCAGGGTAGACACGATTCACCTAACACTCTAACGACATCAATTCAGCCTTTCTATTCAGTATCTATATAATAGACAACCATGCCTTTGGTATAAATACAATGCGTTAGTTAAGGGAGCTTGAGTGACAAAGCACAATGCTTCATTATGACACCCTTATGGGTTCACAATGCGAACAATCATGGCACCTCAATAGCCTAGTTTGTGACGAAAGAAAGGAGTCATACATCCGACCCTACCTAATCAAAGAAACGCCAATTCACTCATCCCATCTTTCTACCAAACAAAACCACGCCGTCATTAATGACTTGAAGCCTATCCCCGCGGCGCGTCGCCGCTTGACTCTAAAACTGTTTTGACTTTTCACTACTTACTTATCTATGTCACTCGTTACTGACGCCATGATTTGGTATTTATGAACTCATAGCATATTCATTCCTAACAGCATAGCGCCTTTTTATATTATATTTAATATTTAATACTTAATACCTAATATTCCATTCTTATATTACATATCGATCCCACTAACCTAGGTAATACGGAGGAAGATACCCATCATTAAAAGGATCACGGAGCAGAGGACAGATGGTACACGAGAATAACCGTCACCGAAGCGCGGGCTCGTCCCGTAAAAGTAGCTTCAGTACCGGCCTGAGGCGCAATAGCAGCGGCAGCCTGCTTTCGAGGGTCTTGGGGAGTTTTCGAAATAAGCATCATGGGGAGAAGGGGAAGAAGACGTCGGCGCAAGATAAAGGAGAGCGGCAAGATTGGATGAGCAACTACAAAGGTACACATCACCCCGACAGGCCGCGTGTCGACAAACGTGCTCAGGAGATGGTATCCGATGAAGAGTACGCTGCGCGGCTTGGCTGGATACAGGAGAAGAGCCAGAGACATTACGAGCTGAGCGACCACGGCGGGTCATCGCAGGCCCCCGTGCCTAATTTCAGTTATTCGTCTATGAGCCCGAGGAGTAATAGGATAAGCGCCATGTCCCCGACGTCTACTAAGACAGAGCAACCATTTCGCGACCGGGAACTATCAAGGGGAGCCGCTACTACGGACCTGGACCCAGCCTCTCCGGTATTGCCCGGCGTTGGGACAATACGAATATACAACGCAAGTGCCTTAGACCGGGGCCCTATCGTCCGATATAGCGGGGGCTCCGGAAAACGAGAATCCCCGCCGCCAAGGAAGTTATCTACCGCCAGAGAGCCTTCTAGGAGGCGTAGCTCACGGGGTTCGATGCTCGGGGAGAAGAGAACCGCGGCCGATATCGAAATAACTAATCTGCTGAGCCGCGAGGCCAAGACGCCGATATACAACGGCTCTCCTACCAGCGAGCTCGCACCCGGCCTCATCCTAAACTCCTCCCCAACTTCACCCTCCCGCCCTCACGCACAAAAGTGTCCCTGGCGCGGCTGCCACGCTGTCCTCGGCACAGCGCAAGAGAGGAAAGATAACCTCTGTACTAGATGCCACGAGGCCTTATACCCCCGAGAAAGCGCCTTCTTCGGCTCGTCTCTGCCCGCTATCCAAGATACCCATCTCGAGACGCTACACGCCCTTGTCGGCTCTCCTACCCCTACTGACGCCGAGAACACCCAAATCCGCACTATCCGCAGAAAACCCGCTCACATCGGGGGGTTTAAGCTACTCCCCGCGCCGCGGGGGAAGAGGCGGCATATTGTCGAAGCGCGAGGGAGGGTTAACCATGATGGTGATAGTAGCAGTGACAGTAGCAGCGATGATGAGAGCGGGAATGAGACCGACGACTCGGCCCAGAGTCCTTTCTCGTCGGACCGCGAGCAACAGGCTAGTCCCGGAACCCAAGACACCAGTTCGTTTTCTCCGCTCCATGAGGGGATTTTCGGAATCAGTCCTGGGTCCTGGGGTATTAGATCCGACAGGGGAGTTGAAAACGACGGCAGCAGCCACATAGACGAGAACGGCGACGAGGAAGAAGAAAATGAAGAAGAAACAGATTCCCTCTCCCCCCACACCAAGCCCCCCAGCGACAAGTCCTGGACAACAGACACATATTCCACCTCCAGCAGCGAGGGCCCCATATCCCCATACTCCGACCCCGGCATGGAAACAACGCGCGACCTGTACCCGCCGCCGCTAATCGCGCGTATCCAGAGCGGCGAGCAAGTCCCCCAGCCGCTACGTCAAAGCAAGACCTACCGCTCTAGGGACTCGCTGCTGTACCGCGAGATCGAGGATATAATCGACTGCTACGCGTACCCCGATAACACGGACACGGAGACGGGGGTAGATGCGGAGGAGCAGGAGCGCCGCAAGGCTGATGTTCTTACGTCGTACTTTGCGGACGATCCGGAGGCGGTGGAGATGAGGAGGAGGGGGTTTATCTAGGGACGTCTAGTTAGGTTAGGTCAGGTCACCTCAAGGTATAGGCTTGGTTTAGTCAGGTCAGGTTAGGTTACGTTAGGTAGCATATCATGTATAAAGGAAACAACCTATGAATTAACAAGCAGCTCTCTGTATAAAGAGGCATTCCTTGCGAAGCAACCTAGCCTAGCCTAGCCTAATAGCAGCGAGCCAGACATAAAAAACCACGGCACACTAAAAACATAACACAACACAACGCGATGCAATGCAATGCAAAACTCCGATGGCGATGGCTAAGAGGCCAATACAGTCATCATAGGAATATATCCTATGAAGTAAACGTCGGCTATAAAGTAGAGCCTGAACGGAAAAGGCAAATGCGATCCATACCGTGATTTTCCATGACCACCTTTTCTTTTTCCTACGCAAAGCCTGGGAGAATTAACTCAACCTATTCGGGAGTACAAACAACTGGTATCTAAAACAACCCCGTAACCGTGTCACGCATCAGGAAATGGTAACCACCACCTTCTCTCCAGCTTGCTGCGCCTCCTGGCCCTGCTCCTGGTGACCTTCGTGCTGCTGCTGCTGGTGGTCACGGCAGTTCTCTTTCTGACGGTTCTGCTGTCCCGTCTTCTGGACAACCTCCTTGCCCTGACTCTGAGCAGGCTGTTTCTTTGCCTGTTGTTCTGCGGGCTTGGCAGGACGCTTGCCCGACGTTGAAATACCCTTAGTCGCCGTCTAGTCGATCTCAAGGGCGCTTCCATCACGGCTACATGAAGAAGAAAAATTAAGTTAGCGTCTACCCTTATCACTATTAAGCGAGGCGAAAAGGTAAATTACTTACGGTATGTGGGTGTTGCCCTGGTCCTCGATTGCTTGCTTGATGTCTTCCGGTAGAGATCCATTTACTTTAATGGCATAGGTACCGGGGACGAAGGTGTCAACGCGCTGCCAGCGCGCAACCCAGGAACGACGAGGTTGGAAGTAGGCGGCAGTGCCCTCGAACTGGCTTGAGGTGCAGGCCTCAATGGCCTCGGGCGAGCCCTTCAGGTCAAGGAAAGGGCAGTTAGGGCAACCTTCCGCGCGGAAGTGCTATTGGATTTACCTAGGTTAGCATTGCTTCGAATTTGATGAGATATATCAAGATAGGTGAAACTGGCGGGAAGGGGAATGCGATATGAAGAATACATACAGACTGGGTCATGATGATAGAGCATACCATGCATGCGCGAGCGTATCGCCACTGGTTGGGCGCGATAACCATGCCGAGTAGATTCTGGGAAGCCATATTGGAAGCTGTGTCAGGGCTTGTACTGGAAGATTGGTGGTTGTTGGTAGCTTCGGAGGTGGAGGCTTTGTTGTCAGAACTTTGATTGCCAGAGATCTGGTGGTCAGAGTCTTTATGGTTAGAGTCTTTGTGATCAGAGCCCTTTGAGCCAGAACCTTCGCAATCAGAACCTTGGCGGCCCGAGCTCTCTTGGTTGGAACCTTGATTGGAACCCTCTTGGTCGGGATCTTCGTGATCGTCGCCGCCCTGATCTTTAGAGTCGTCCTGATCGCAATCCTTTTCAGAGTCGTCTTTTTTTTCGCTGTCGGAAGCCTCTTTGTCAGAATCTTTACCGGCGTCTTTGACCTCTTCTTCGTCGTTAGGATCGTTCTCGTTAGAATCCTCTTCCTCCTCAGGCTCGTACTCTCCAAAATAATAGCTTAGATCGACCTCTTCGGCCTCGTCTTCGTACTCCTCGTTCGCCTCTTCCTCGTCAAACAAACCCTCGCTGTACGAGTCTTCGTCGGCAGGGTCGTTGCCGTCGGGAAAGAGTTGGAAATCGGGCACCTGACCGGGGATAGGTGCTAATACAACGAGGTACAGAGGGACAACCCCTTCAAGGAGCAGGTTGTTGATATACTGAGGAATACCTGGAAAGCCGAGACGAATAATGTAAGGAGCGTGCTCAGAAGGGTCGTATGCGAAATTCTCGAAGATGAGAGCGTTAAAAAATGCAATGGGAAGCCGAGCAGGAACTTGACCAGGGGGAAGTTGATTGATAGGGTTGTTAACTGGAGCTTGATTAGGAGCTTGATTAGGAGCTTGATTGGGGATGGGGCTGTCCTGGTCGGGAGCACCACCTTGATTGACAAAGTCCTGGTTGTCAACGCCCTGATTAGCAGCCTGCTGATTGAAAGGCTCTAGAGTAGGAACAGCTTGTTCGAGAGTGTTATTGTTAGCAACACTGTCTGGAGTGTTGCCTGGAACGTTACCGTCGTTTTCCTGGACGTTGTCGCTAATAGCGTTGTTGTTTTCGGTAGAATCCAAGTGGCTAGAAGCGGCCTCGTCACTAGAAGCTTCGTTACCAGGAGCCTCGTTAGCAGAGGCTGCAGCTGTTGCAGGTGCTACAGGGACTACAGGGACTGCACGGGTTGCACGGGCTGCAGGGTTAGCTCTTTGTCGCGCTAGGCGAGCTCGGGCCCCATTGTTCTTAGCCTGCTGCACGCGGTTCATTTTGTCGGCTAGGTGAATATTGTTCCGGTTAGATGAATCACAGTTTGATGCAACTCGCTTAGGAACAAGTGATTGTGGATGTAGCGGGGTAGATTCGGATAAAATCATAAACAATGCAACTATCCGTGTTTAAATATTCATCTGAGGGGCAGAATGATCTTTGCACCTGCACTTGTTATTGTGGTGGGGTAACCTGTGCACCATTAGGCAGTTGCAATTCACTGCTAAACTAAGTGGTCTAAGCAACATGTGCATACAAGTACTTTTACACCTGATTTTCTATGGAAGGGTACAAGCACTTGACCTCCTTCAGAATCAAAGTTAAGAATTACATAAGCTTGGTACTTGGATACCTGCAAAGCCCCACTGGTCTTAAAAGTGCATGCAACTATCCATGTGTACTTAGATACATATTTCACAAGGATGTATTTTAGTAACTAGTTACCTTTTTAAATACTTCCTTAGGTACTTTGCGGTTCTACATGAATAGAAATGCATCATTCAAAAGCAACCTTAACTGGAACTAGCCTACAAATAAATATTCCATCAAAGACAAGAGCATGAGATCCTAACAATAAAAGCTATAATGACTGAACAAGCTGATACGTCAATGACCGATGCATCAATGGCTGGCACGCAAAGTGCAGCCAGGGTCAAAAAGTCACACGAGCTAGCTACGGTCACTATCAAGACACCACGGTATTCATACGCACATCTCGAGCTTTTCAGTGCCTCGGCCGATCCAGGCGTATTAGATGCTCTCCAAGTTCGGTCCAAATGTACATCTGCCCTGAAACAATTCCTAGGCACTACAGGTCTTGGAATGCCTCTAGATATTCTCAAGGTAGAAGGGAAGGACTGTTGGTTAAGAGTTCCGCGAGATGACTTGGCAGCCTTCTCTGCAGCCATTACAGCCTGGCAAGGCTCCTATCAGGACGGTGTTCATTCATCACTTCGAATACGAGGGTGCTCTGACTGGCTTGGTGCCTTGGTGGGAAGAGATGGGGAGGATGAGCTATGGACTGGCTGAAACTTGACGGACGAAGCCATTTTGTCAACCATTACCAACACGCCGAGAAACAAAATAATCTCAAACCACATTTCCATTGGTACCGCCTTAATGGTATATCCTGTTTCCTCCCCTTGTCCCCGCAACGCCATTGCTTCCCTGACGATCAAGTGTCAAATATGCAAAGATGCCACGTTAAGCCACCGTTCAATGCAAGATCACCATTTGGAAACATCAAAACTAAAATGCCTCTTACATCATCGACATAACCGAGTTATTCGCATACGCCTAAGAAGAGTTAGCCTAACATATTCGCCTCGTAGCCAACATAGGGGCTTACCATCGGTCGAATCGGAGGATGGGGAACAGCATCAAATTGGTTGAAGTTTAACTTATAGTCGGGACCAATGTTGATATAGGCGCCCCTGTTCTCTGTCTGGTCACAATATTTCGGTGCTGAGAAGACTTGGGACTAGTTAGCATATAGGAATTGACCAACTCAGGAGACAACTTACCGGTAATGCACTTTCCGTCATGCTCCTCTTCGTAACCATCCATACGGACTTCATGGCTTCGGATGATAGCATCCAGGCCGTTCTTCTCGCAGAACCTCTTTGTCACGTCCGGTCCAAATTGCATACCCACTCCTCGTTTGCTAGGACCTCGTCCAGGGGCTGTTTGAGGATCCGTCCAGAGCATTTCCATCATCAGGCCGGCTTGACCTGGTTGTCTCTGAGCATGCCTATCAACCTTTCGGATATCATCCAGAGTGACATTATCATCTGAAAATAGACCACCGTGCAAAACGAGATACTTGGAACCGATGAGTGTTGCCAACGGTAGCGCAGAAAAGCTTTCAGAGAACAGTTTGAATACCCTAGAACCTGGTTAGAATATGTGGGTGGCTGTAAGATATATATATAATAATAATCATCGGCATACCTTTCATTGTACTTGGCTTTGCACTCTCCCTCGAATCCATACACCTTGTTCATGTCGTCGGTTTCGTGATTGCCTCTGTTTAGGAACATGCCGCTAGGACGTAGCCACTTATAGGCATATAATAACAGGGCAATTTCTGTCGACCAAGAACCTCGATCTACGAAATCTCCGTTGAACAAGTACCAATGCTTTTCCGACGGACGGCCATTCAGTCTGAAGAGCTCCATCAGATCGTAGTATTGTCCTATAGAAAAATTAGCTTTTGTTTTTCACACTTTGTACTCTTTAACTGACCATGTGTATCACCACAGACAGTGAGCTTGACATCGTCCGGAATCTTCATCTCTACCATAGTGGGTTCGTTGTATACAATATTCTTTACCGCAATTACGATTTGGTAGACATATTTCTTGTGTAGCTTCTTTCCATTCTTGAACCTCTCGATCATGTCGTCAATAAACTCCTGAGTCATCTCGTCCTTGAGCTCTACGCCGTCGTAGTCTGGTTCGACGGCCATGGATGCAATATCGAGACCCTCTGCCGCAGAGGGCTCATCTCCTACGTCGATAGCGGCATAGAAGTTTAGCTGCCGTACGATCTTTTGGCACTCGGCAAGCTTCAGCTTGGCATCCTTGTTCGCTGGATCGAGCTCGACGCATTTCTTGAAATCTCGCGCGGCATCCTTAGGTTTTAGGATAGCAGCAGAGGCCACGGCACGGCGGAAATAGGCCTATTTTAAGCCGGGTCAGCGCTTAACAAGTGACCAACTAGAATTTGGATTGTAATATACTTTTACAAACTTGGGGTTAATTTCAATTGCTTTAGTAGCATCAGCTATAGCATAACCATAAGACTCTGACTTGATATGTGCCTAAGATTGGGAATAATGTCAGTCACGCGAGCGTTTAAGGCTTGAATAGGGTATTACAAACTTGAGCCCTATTTGTGAAATATGTCGGCTCCTTATCGTTCAACTCGATAGCCTTAGTATAAAGGTCTATTGCTTTAGGCCAGTCATGAGCCGCAAAAGCTTTGTTACCGTCATTCTTGTAGGCCGTTGCCTGCTCTATTGCAGAGGCCATCCTTCACGACTTATTGGGACGGCGGAAGAAGGCTGCAAGCGGAAAGCCGAATAAGATGGATGACTTCACAGGTAAGAGTGAGAAAATAGAGAGGATACGATAATCAATATCCGAACTTCTAAATTCGACGATATTAACAATAACTAAAATTAATAGCGCTGACACCTAAAAATTATGTTGTATGTGTGCTTGAGGCAGCTTCAAGTTCGGCGCTTCTGGAGAAAAGATGTTGGTCGGAACTCGGAGCTTAGGATATGGGAATTTGGAGGGGCGAAACAGCGTGGGGTTGGGTTCTCGATTCTAGAGACCTCGAGAATTAATAGGTGGATACCTACCTAGGTACCTGCTTAACGGATAGGCGATAACGTATGTACATACGAAATACATAATAGTTGAAGCTATGGAAAGTTCTTTATTAGATAACGTTACTCCGTTCCTTGCATACCTTCAATGATAAGGAGATAATCCGTACTGTGCACATCCTTCACGGCAGGGTGTATTTAAAAGCATTTGCATCTGAGAGATGAGTAATGCTTATTATTCCAATTGTACTTATTAGTTACATAATATTACTTTAACTCATTGGCACACATTCTTCCCAAAAAGTAATCCTCCGAAGTCCTTCGAGCTCATTCATACATTCATACTAAGCTCTAGTGAAGCGCTCTAATAACCCTCACAGCCTCATAATAGTTTACCATCTTAGGTACTATTGCGCATAAAGTCTTTGAAAGTCTACAGTGCGAGGTTTCAGTGTTTGCTCCAAGTTAGACAACCAGTTCCTTTAGTTATCCTTTGTATCTTTATGAATTTCTCATGAGCCTGCAGGTGACAAAGGGCACGCCATGTCTGAAGAGCTTCGGGATGAAGTTGAAGCCATCAATTCGATATATGGCGAAGGTTGCTTGGCACCGTCGAGCGAAGCCAATGTGTATGTTTTATCACCACCCGGAGAATCATCCTCTCTTCGTATCGAGTTCCCCCCTACCTATCCCGCAGTGCCTCCAGTTGTTTTAGGTACTAATAGTACTGGCGAGCATGGAAAGCGTGGCGATGCAGCCCGGGAATTATCTCTGTTCTGTCAGGCAGTGAGCACGGTTTACCAACCAGGAACTGTCTGCCTCTTCGATGCAATCGAGGAATTAACTCGGCTTCTCGAGTCCGAGATTCCAGAGGACCCCCAACATGAGGATACTTCCAATGAAGATGACGCAGATCCTCAACTCCCCGCTAAATCCGCAGCAGATTCCAAGCAGATCAGCGTGCAAGAACCTCCCTGGATTATGTCAGATGCATTTGTTGAGTTGAAGTCGACCTTTGTTGCCCGGTGTGCCAAGGTCTCGTCAACTGAAGAAGCTGAGGCCTTTGTCCAGCATCTTCTCTCCACTGATAAGAAAGTCCGAACTGCCACCCACAATATCACAGCATGGCGCATAAAGGGTCCGAATGGCACTACATTTCAAGATTGCGATGATGACGGCGAAACTGCCGCTGGTAGCCGGGTCTTGCACCTTATGCAGTTGATGGACCTTTGGAATGTGATGGTGATTGTTACCCGATGGTACGGGGGACATAAACTTGGTCCTCGTCGGTTTGCCCTGATTAACCAAACCGCCAGAGATGCGTTTGTCAAAGCTGGTCTGGTTTCTGAAAATCCGAACAAGAAGAAGGGACCAGGGAAGAGTTAAGAGTTAAAGATACACGTGACGGTGCCAAGTAAATGTCTTGTCACACTGTGGCTTGCACAGATGCCTCGGTTCTCCACGCATTCTTAGACGTTTGTTGTATGCCCGAGGATCTTTTCTGTCCATCAACGAGTTTCTTGCCCAACATCTGGCCGTTTAATGCCCACTAAGAATGTAAACGCCTCTCAACTTTCAAGGACTTTGCAAGGATTAAAAAGTCATCTACCTAGTAGATGCCATCACGATTAAACGCTCTTATCTGACACTAAACAACTCAGCACTCGAAGGAATGGTTCGTCCACCACCACTTCAAGGGCTTAAAGTCCTTGAATTTGCTGGCTTAGCGCCTGGTAGGTCGTACTCTTATAAGTTATCAGCAATCCGTGGGACTAATATGTAATTAGGACCTTTCGCTGGCTTACTACTAGCAGATGCCGGCGCCAAGGTCCTTCGGATTGATCGTCACACGACTGGTGCTCAAGCGGTGCCGACACCCGATATGCTTACAAGACATAAGTCTTCCATAGCCGTCGATCTGAAGTTGCCAGATGGTGTTGACTTTATTAAAGAATTAGCTAAGACGGCTGATGTAATAATCGATCCGTTCCGCCCAGGCGTATTGGAAAAACTCGGCCTTGGCCCGCAGATTTTGTGTGCCACAAATCCTCGCCTAATTTACGGTCGTCTGACAGGATTTCGTCGCGACGGCAAGTATGCCCAGATGGCTGGCCACGATATCAACTATCTCGCTGTAGCTGGAGTGCTTTCTCTACTGGGCCGAAGTGGGGAGATGCCACATCCACCCCAAAACATCCTAGCAGACTTCGCTGGCGGAGGGGCTACATTGTTTCAAGGTATCTTACTCGCTATTATAGCCAGAGAGAACACGGGAATAGGGCAAGTTGTCGAGGCAAACATGGTAGATGGCACTAGCTATCTGACGACTTTCACTCGACAATCACTGAAATCACCATTCGGCAATCTTCCGCGCGGCGAGAACGTGCTGGATGGAGGGTGTCCATATTATGATACGTACGAGACGAAGGATGGGAAGTATATGGCAGTAGGAGCTTTAGAGCCGCATTTCTATGCTGCCTTCATCAAAAATTTAGGCTTAAGCAACCAAAACTGGGAGAAGCGACATTCCGACCGAGAGTCCTGGCCGGAAATGAAACGGCAGTTTGAAACAATCTTCAAGTCGAAAACGCGCTCAGAATGGGAGAAGGTCTTCGATGGCACAGATGCTTGCTGTACTCCCGTGCTGGAGTATTCTGAACTAGAAACGGACACTAATCGCGAGGGTGACCAACGCCCAGCGGTGACGTTACGTGAAACGCCTTGCTTGGCTATTAACGAGAAAGCTACGGATCCGAGTATTCATGGTCAGGGTCCCGGAGTTTCCGGGGGTAGCTACGTTGGCAAATATCTCACACCGGGCCAAGGAGGCGAAGAAGCTCTGAAAAACTGGTTTGGGTGGAAGAAAGGGGACGAGTTCGACATCAAAGATGGCAGCGTCGTATTAAAACCTAAATCAAAGCTATAAAAGATATGAAAGAGGAAATCTGAAGGAGCAGGTTTAAACCAAAAGTATACACGTTTTTATCTACCCAGGTTTATTGTTAACGCCTCTTACTCTTTGCCTCCCAGGATCTTTTCTATCAGAGCCACAGCCACAGTCTAAAATATGACCCGACGGTTCCACTAGCTTCTATCAGCTTCTGTAAGATTGATGCTAGGACTTTTCCCTTTTCTGTCGCTATCAAGCGCCCCCTTCGAACCTATTATTCAGCCTGGTTTGAAGTACGAAACTAGCTTCACCACCAGAGGTATGAGTCGGTCTGGCCTAAAAGTGGTTCTCATGAGGGGCAAGAGTCTCACCTCCAAGATAATCTGGATACATATCAACTGTATGTCGATATCCTGCTCGGACTTGGCGGTGGTGCCGGGGGAGGAGACGGTGGGTCGCTTCTTGACATATCTGCCATATCTGCCATATTATTCTTCTGAAGACTCGTTTAAGAGGGACGAGAGGAAATGATTCTTAGCAATATTGAATCGTCTTCTTTTTGGCTCGTTTGTTGAGTTAACCAGATCAGGACCAGCACAACTCAAATTACCTTTGGACTAACGTGAAGATTTATACATGTTCCCGACTCGCGGTGTAGGTGTCTCAGATGAGATAGATTTAAGAGCAGCAGCCCCCACGGTATATACCACGTACATACGGTTCCCTGCAAGCAGCCAAGCAAGGTCAATATTCTTATTCCGTGTTAGAGCCAAAATACTCTTGTGTCACCGCCTCGAAGTTATTTGGTAACAAGTACATAAAGTCGTATGTGAGTGATCAGTCATTCTGCGCGTAAACTCTACTATTTTCCGACGCCTTTCTTTACATTAGGTACGTTTGAAGGCATGTAATAAGGAACAAAGCCGGTTTGGCAGTTCTGACTGCCAACTCATCCATGCAGCGAGCTTATTTTTTTTTTCTTTTCTTTTCCATCCGTCCCGTTCTAATTCTTTACCAGGGGTGGATTATATTACCAGGTTCTGAGGCTCGGTGTATGTGTAAGCAACTGCACTGCACACTTAGGCATGCAATAATGCAGGTTATTCCATTAGGTACCCTGCTTCGAACCGGCCCGCCCGTCCCTCTCATTCCCATTCCTACTACGGATACCTCCCATCAACCCATCGCTTTCTTCTCCTTCCAATCAGAGCCGCACCCGACTCCCGGCGGATTGTGGTCTCTTATGGGGCTAGCGGTATAACCGTCGGTTCCGGGGCTAACTGCCCATGGGGGATGGTGGTTTACCTTTATCTACCTAGGTATGTATGTACGTATGTACGTATGTACGTATGTACGTATGTACGTATGTACGTATGTATGTATGTATGTATGCGTCTAGGCAGGCAAAAGTGGCGTGGCGTCATATCATCGTTAAGTTTATACTTGTTTGGCTTTACATACTACTACCTGCTGCTCTCGTAAGGCTCTCGATACCGACATTAGCCTTAGCCTTGCCTTACCTAGGTAAAAGCTCTCCGGTTGAGCTGCAGCTAGGTAGACCGAGATTCCTTGGCTACAATTTCTGCTCACATCAAACACACTAATGCTTCACTAATACTTCACTTACACCAGCTCTCACCGTCGCCACGTGTGATTCTAGTCAGATTAAGCACTGAAACTTCACAGCCTTGCTTTGAAGCGTATGTTGAAATATACTACCTCCTCGAGCTTAAACATACACCAAATAAGTTTGAGATATCTAAACCATCTCACCTCTCACTCAATCCCCTTTATCCCCTCTTCTCTTCACACTAGCTATTCCCACGCATCCCACACCTAACCCCCAAATACAAAATCCGAAAGCCCCCCAATTTCCCCCATCAAAATTATAAAAAACCTGTCAGATCTCAAATATGCGATCCCTTATTTATGTAGGCAACCTATCTTATCCCCCTGCGTCCGTCCGTCGGGCCGTCGCATATGCTGCCTGCACTGTAGCATGGCAGGAGCAGCCTCAGATCCCTGCCCGGATCTGGTATTCCCCTGCCTGGAGCTTACCTACATACATATATATACATAGGGAGGTACCTACCTATATATAAAAATATCTATCCATGCGTCGGTAGACAGGTTACATAGGCCCGAGAAACACGGAAGCAGGGGACGGGACAAGGAGCTTCTCCGGGGAAGCGAGGCGGTGGGAAACCTACCTAAGATTAGGTACATGACAAAAAATAAACGTGGGATGAGGCGTCGGCTGGCGTTTCGGGAAGGATAGGTCTACATACCATACCATACTATACCATACCATACATAACCTATCTTATACACACAGTATGTGAGTAAATGAGTGGGAGCGCATATGTACGTGGCGCGCACACAAACACGAGATGATAATTACAATAACAAAATAAAATAAAATAGAAAAAAAATAGAGCAAGGTAGACACGTCATATAGTATTACCAGGTACTTATCGCATCGCGACGTGCGAACCCTGACTGACCCTGGATGACGTTACAACCATCTATCCATCCATCTGTCCGTAGGCTCATTAACCTATCTACCTATCTACCATACCATAACCTTGCCTTGCCTTGCCTTGCCTTGCCCTGTCTTGCCCTGCCCTGCCTTACAGGGTAACTAAATCTTCACCACCCCCCATCCCCATACACAAACTAGTAGACAGTAGGATTTAGACCCGGATCTCCACGGCCGCCCTACGTTCGGGACCAGACACCCGATCCTCCGCGTTAATCCCCAGCCCCAACCCCCGGGGTTCGCCGGGAAGCGGTGACCTTGCCTCGCGGGCGCAAAAATAAAAATAAAATATAATAATAATAATAATAATTTAATCGTTCTCGGTCATGCCGAATACGCAAATATGCGACGCTCGTCACGTCTCTTCTCGTCTCGGTGAACATGATCCCTGGCCGTATAATAATAAAGAACCAACTACCCACCGCCCCTTATCCTTATCCTTATCCCTATTCCTATTCCTATTCCTATTTCCTGGTTCCCGCCCCCATCATCGAGATCCCGTAGGTAGGTAGGTAGGTATGTATGTATTTATCATGCAAGCAAGGCAAGCAAGTAGCAAGCAAGCTAACCCGGCTCGCAGAACTAGCACGGTAAAAGTCCGGATCGAGAAGGTGAAAAGACCTATCACGCAGATCAAAAACACACACTGGAAAAAGACGTTTTAAAAAAAAATGCTGACGAAAAAAAAGGGAGCTTTTGGGTTCAATTTTCTCATCCTAGGTACATTAATCATCCCGTGTTTCATCTTTCATCGTGGGAATTGGCCTTGCTATTTCTTCTCATCTCATCTCATCTACCGACGAACCGGACGTGTCTAAAGGGGGAGAGGCTGGGGTATGACATGACATGACTAATGTATATGAAAAAAGGGGGAGATAGAGGTAGGGAGGCATACTCAACAAGACCCGACCACTGATTGCCAATAAAAAATAACAACAACACTCCGGCGATAGCTCGGCGCACTTCTTCCATACGGCTCGGGCACTATAGCCATTCTAACTGACCGACCAGAAAAATATCTGATACCCGCGGCACGACACTGACTGATCCACCGCATTACTGAACTTGGCTGACGATCTCGCTGGCTTTTCCGAGGGACTCGACCATTTGCTGGCACTCCTTCCGCCGGCGGATAGTGTAATCACTCTCCTTTAATAGATCGTCCAGGGTATCATTTCGGTACATGTTCTCTAGGAGCTCACGTTGCATTTCCTCCTTTGTATACCTACGAAAAAATTAGCAATTTTTTCAACTATCTGGGTCGATTGTATGCTTACGAGACAAGGTTTAGCATGATAGCCTTGGGAACCATGTCAATCATTGTCCTCTTGACAATGTTGAAATACGAGGCAATTAGTAATTCTGCAATCATTCATTAACATTATTATCCCAGCATAGGTGTCTTCATTTAACTTACTAATAACTTCGACTTCAATATTCTCTCTCTCAGAAAGAGTTCCAGAAGCCTTTAGTGTAGGGGGGGGAGCCTCCATAGCAGCGGCCTTCTTCTTGTTCTTGGCAGCAAAGAAACTGCCGAAGAAACCCGTGTTGTTATCCAGGTTATCCATCGAGGGACTAGCAGCACGTGCTGGGGTAGCTGATGCCGGTAGAGGCTTCCCGGTCTTGGGATCGACCTGAACAGGCTTTGCGCCGTTATACCGTTCATTCACGATGGCCATTGCTCGGTGACCGTTAAGGAAGTCGGGGTGAGCCGTGTTGATGTAGCATGACTCCATAGCTACAAGGTCCCTAACAAGCTTATTGGTGGGCTCCATGGCCTTCTTGAAGAAACTGATAACGACACCGTGGAACTTCTCCTTCAGTTGCGGGTATCTCCTGTACAGTGCTTTAGTGAGGAGCTGTGATAGGATGCGTACAAGTTCGTCATAAACGAGCGAGACACATTTGAGACTGGGTTCTTCGAGTCGCTTGATCTGCTGCTTAACGATCACTTCGAAAGCGGTTGTTCCGACGAAGAGCGCCGGGGAAGAACCAGACGAGTTATATAGTATCGTCCTAATATCGACATCTTTCACGACATCGAAAGGATCGACCGCCTTGACACCATTGGAGTATAATTCGTGGAACACGAAACTGATTCGGGCACCACCAGAGAGTTCTGTGCTGGACAGCTCGCCATTGTTACCTTCCAAAACAGTTCGCCATTGATTCGTAAATTCGGTGATGATGTTAAGAACGATATTCGCACTGTTGCCTAGCATCGACGGGCCTAGACTGTCGAGTTCGGCGGTGTACTTTTGTAGTGAGCTAGCAATTCTTGCCTTTATATCAGGTAGAGTTTGTTTAATGTGCATCATCAAAATCAAGTTGAGCTTTCTCGCTAGGTACGGGGTACCGCAGTATGAGCTCTTGTTCCGATAAGCCTTGTGGTTTTCGAAGAAGTTCTTCTCCGTTTCGAGGGATGCCGAAATGGGTTTCTTGTTGTCGATATCCCGTTGACCTCTGTTCACGACAGGCACATATCCAAGTCGTAGCGGAATAATGCGTCCAGCAAGAATATCAACGACGTCCGTACCCTCGTCCATCAGATCCACCTTCGTCAAGACACCGATTGTCCTCTGTCCTTCGGGATCCACTTCCCTAGCAAGTTGAAGACCATCTGAATTTGCTAAATCGATATTGGCAGAAGTAACGGCCAAGATGATAGCGTTCGACTTTTGGATGTACTTCAGGACCATATCTTTAATTTGCCGCTCGATATCTCTTGGTTGATCTCCTACGGGAACCTTTGTCAGACCGGGCAAGTCGACCAACGTTAGAGTCAAGACGTTAGGAGAATAGACTCTTAGGTTGATCGGCGCGGGCGAAATTCCAGCGTTGCGGCCGACTTTGGCTTCCGTCTCTCTGCTGATCTCATCTCGAATTTTGTTAAAGTCGTAGAACTTCTGTCCAGGAATATGCAAGAACTCGCCCCACTCATCCGCGTTAGCTGCCTTATCCGTAGAGTTAGCGACATCGTCGTTAACTCCGTTCGTTTGGGCGGCAGGGGGTCGGTTGATAAGTTGTAGAATGAGGGGTCGTCTCGTTACGATACCGGAGCCTCGAGGTAAGCTGTTTGGAGAGTTAGTTAGTCTCGATGGTGGAGATAGAAGTTTAAAGGGGTGTTTGAGCGGTGACGCACAAGTCTCGACCAACGATGTTCTCAAGCACGGAACTTTTACCGCTAGACTGACTTCCGACGACGACTATTTGAGGTAGATCGATAGGATTGTTGACGCCGACGGTAGAAAAGACATCTTGCAGTCTGTTGACGAGTCTAAAGTTTGGGTATTAGTATAAACCAGTTGCGCGAACAAGATACCGCAAGACCACACGTACTTGATCAGGGCGGGATCTGAAATACCCCCTGGTGTAGCTAACGATTCGCTCATCTTCGGTAGGTAGCGTTTGAATTCGCTTCTTTATGTTGAGATATGAGTTGAAGCCACAGTTGGCGGGTGTTCGTTTTAAGATAGTCTCGCTTTGGAGGGGAACTGGTTTTAGAGTCGGGTTTAAGTGTGGACTCGTTCTTTAGTTCTTTAGCATCAACGGAGCTTTCAAAGCTTCTCTTCAAGTCAAAAGGGGAAAAGTCGTAGTGATGCGAATCACAAGTGTATAGTGTATGGAAAGATTATCTTGAAAGTATTGAGGATAAGAAAAAACACTTGGGAATTTGGTTCAGGGACATTTATCAAATCGCCAGGCGCAACACGGGTGGCACTTGACGAC
This sequence comes from Daldinia concentrica, assembly GCA_902805455.1. NCBI lineage: Eukaryota > Fungi > Ascomycota > Sordariomycetes > Xylariales > Hypoxylaceae > Daldinia > Daldinia concentrica. Next base: position 913,174 of record CADCSW010000012.1, read on the forward strand.
CTTACAAGTACGTAGGTACCTTACGTAGTACACCCCCTTATGTAATTTTGTAGCCTTATCCTTACATGTATTGAGCCACAGTGGCATGTGACCAGGATGCCCTGTCTAACACCAGCTAGAATATGCATTAGATTGGTCCAGACAGATTGGCCCGTGCATCTCACGATAGACCCACCAGCCACATAGGCGGTTTTGACTGCATTACATGGGTCTTATCACCTATGAATAATACCCAATATACCTAACTCAACAGGGGCAACATTTTATAATGTTGCCTGAACAAGCGTGCGTCAGCTACTTAGTCAAAGGGTGACGACAACAAGTCTATTCGGATATCTAGTGTGAATATTTGTTGCTGCCTGACTTCCAATATCTATTAGAAATACGATGTTAAAATAAGAAAGACCTTTAGGGCCGCATATCCAATTAATCACATGGCACAGCACGCTAGATATAGTAACATTTCTAGACGATTTATTTATATTGTATTGTATAGCTAAAAACGTCGCTTGTACCAGGTGCGATTATCTCCCAGAAACCAGCGACAACTCCCACTGCGTTCGGTATGAGAAGGGATACCTTTACATAGCCCCTTGGATATACAATGCCAATGTGATGATGCCATTCCCGGCTCTCAAGTCTATCGCATGAATGGCATAACAAGACACAGCAAGACTTCTCCCTCCCAAACAGACTCTTTAAATGAAAGCTATTCTGTGTTAATACACCACGTAATTAAAAATGCCATCAAAGAGGCGTCTCTTGCAAGGTGCCATCCCAAGTTATCTTGAGTCGCCAGAGATCGGGGAGAAGCACCATGCCACCATCCAATTTACGCCGGGCCCATGCAAGCACTGTACTATAAAATCAAAAGGCTGGAATATAACCTAGCTATTGTTACTAAGAGCTGATCGACGTTCGGTTTACCTCGCGATGAGCATGGCGCCACTCATTGTTAGACCATCTATAACAAATTAGCCTCTTATTTCAACATAGGAATTTGGCACCAAGGAGGGCACATACATCTTAATTTTGCCGTCGTCCCCACACGACGCGAACATGCATGGGTCAGCTGGGTTCCACGAGACCGAATTGCATCCAGGAGTGTGCCCGGGAAGTTTTTCTACCAGCTGGGCACTAGCCTTATGCCAGACATTAATCGACCCGTCTATTGCTACAGTTAGCCGCAAACTCAATATTACCCCTCAGAGAAGCTTACCTTCGCTCCCACTAATTACGAAACTTTCGTCAGCTCCCCCGAATACACTCCTGATCATAAAATTCCCACCGGTGAAGCCGGCGTACTTTTGAACTGGTTCGCGGAGAACAAGATCAATAAGGATCGCAACGCCATTATTGTGGTTCACTAAGAGATGTCGAGAGTTTTTGCTGATGCTGATCGAAGTCAACCTGACCTGTAGATCCATCTCGTACTCTAATCGATGCGTAATGAAATTATAAACGTGAATATGAGTTCCACCGTCTGATGCCACGAGCCAATGGCCATCCGGCGAGATAGCTAAGTCTTCGACTCTGTGAGAACAGTTCCAGTCGTACACCTTATCTCCGGAAGTGCTCCACTGAACGAGACCGTGAGTTTTATCAAGAGCACCCGTAATAAAAGTTTTGCTATCCGCTGCCCATACGCAGCTGGTGACCGGTTCTTGAAATCGTTCGAACGTTTTGAGGCAGGCACCAGTCTGTATCTGTTAGTTAGGTTCGCAAAAGATGCAAAACTATACAAACTCACATTAACATCCCATAACCTCGCATGCCGATCCTGACTGCATGTGACCAGCATAGAATCATCCCAGCTCCAAGAGACATTACCAACCCCGTCGTCGTGATCCCTAAGGTAATGAAGTGGCCGAAAAGATGGAACATCCCAGATAATAACCTGCTTGCCCTTACCACAACTGGCTAATTTTGTTCCATCATGAGAAAATTTGATCTGCCAGACCTGATCCTCATGCTCGTCTAATTCTAAAACGTTTTCTGATGGGAATCGTCTTCGGTCACACACGTGGTCCGAGTATAGCGACGGTGAAGCAGCGCTAGAATGCCAGAGACAACTTCCAATCTGATTTGACTTAACTTGATTTAAAAGTATGGCCAGACGATGCTCTGGAAGCATGACCGACGGGGAGATACATCCTAATAATAGGTATTAGTGAAACGTATAATAGGGGTGAATATTGAGAGAATGCCTAGACTTACTTGATAATTGGGATAGGAGAACACGTCGAGACTCTCCGTATGCGCCATCCCACTCAGCTTTAAACTTCAAATCCTCCGTCTTCTGACACATAAGTAGGCTGGATAAGAAATGAAGTTTCTGGGTGTCTTGATATAATGGTGTGAGTTCATTTCTGAGTACCATTAGGGCGCGGCCAGTTTCTCTTTTCTCTAAGAGTTCCAAGAATTTTTGCTGTCGTATCCAGAATCTCATCATCCGTCTATCGGCGCCATTCGCCAACACTAACCCGTTGCCATTCTCCCCAGTTCGGCCGCCGGATACTATTGCCCCAGAAAGCAGCTGCTCTGCTTCATTCCAGCTTCCCCCGAGCACGGCATTCCTAAATGCGGCAACCATCGGGTTTTCCAGCTCAAAACCGCTCTCCTGACTCACGCTCTGCGCTGCAGAATGGTAACCCATATCTGTGAGTGCTTGTAATAGTAATCTCGTGACTTCTTCGCGATCATGGCCGAAATATGTCTCCGACGGTCGCACTTTAGAGGAGCCATTGACCGTCGAGGCTACCTTACTAGTCCCATTTGTGGAGCTTGACACTGAGGACCCCCGAAGCGACTTCCCATTAGCATAGGACCTCGAAGTGCCATTAGAAGCTGTCGGTCTGTCTGTATCTGCTAACATAGTACTGTCGGTACGCCTGCGTTTCCTCCTAGGACTCTCGGTGGGAATAATATGGGAAGTACGAGCCTCCGGGAGCTCCGACTGCGAGCCGGCGACGTCGTTATCGTCGTCTGAAACTCGTCGTCTTCTCCCTAAAATCTGGCGCTGCACAGAAGATTCGGTAAATTGGCGTTCCTCAGCACCGGACACGATATCTGAGGTAGATGACGGTTCGTAGTTCGCTAGGTTCGCTGGGGGTATAGTCGCTGCGAGGGTTGAGAAGACTGTGTTAGAAGGAGGTCGAGGGGGTTGCGGCGTGGATGGGTGGTCGGAGGTGGAAGGGGTGGATGGTGGAAGTTGCTGGGGGTTTTGGTCTGCCACTTCGACTCGCTACTCGATACTGCGGGCTAGAAACACCCGCAGTTTAGAACGAAAGAGAGGCACAGTTTATCCGCCGGCGTGAGTTGAAAGGTTTCGGGTTATAAGGACTGTTGGTATACCTCGGCTAGGTAAATGTCGTCGTAGGCGCGGGGTGGATTATTTTCGGTGGTTAACACGAGAGGAAAAGTAGTACGAAATGGGAGGCGACGTTCTTATTAAACTTGGATGACAGGATTCGGCACGAATAGCTTTGAAGTGGCTGACCTCATGTCAGGTAGACTGTAAACCTAACATTCAACCTAAGCTGCTAGGTTAAACTGGTTTAAGTTATGGTTGCTAGTTAAATTGTTAAGTACTAGGAGGCTGAGTTCTCTTCATACACTACAGTCGGATGGTATCCGTAGACCCAGATTTATGTTGTCAAATGACTAGGTAGGTTAATTGATTGCGTCCGCTTTGAAGCAAGTATATGACGTGTGACCAAGTTATTACGTTCGAGGCGGCAACGATACGGTCTAAGGCCGTGAATTGTGCACAACGAAGGACGAGGTAAACAATGCGAAGCTCGATGGAACTAATTCGAAAGAGAAGTTCGTTTCTGGGAGGAGTTAATCGCGGGCATCAAGACTGGCGGTTGTTGGATAGGTTAGGTATGTAATGAAACCTACCTGGTAAAGAGGTAGGTAAGTAGGCAGGTAGGTAGGTACTTTTACTTATTAGTAAGATATGTGGCAATCCATAAGGTAGATGAACTAATGTGGAATGGAAGGCGGGCGTAACCTAGGTGGATTCATGTGTGTCGGCCGACTTACAGAAATACCCGTACTGTTACCATTGCTGGTACCATTTACCATTCACCATTCACCATTCAAACTATTCAAACTATTCAAAGCCCATTAAGCTAAGAGGCACCTAAAAGGCACCTAAATCACCTTGTCAGCTAGGGTACGTATGTACACGTAAACTTAACAGGTGGATCCTCGTTGCAGCATGTACATGTATTGTGTTGTACCTAACTGATAAGATATTGCGCATGCAGCTACGGTAAGAACGCTGCATCCGCATTGCATTAAAAATTCTGATTGGTTTTCATATTCGCTAGAGTGGCACCTATTGTTTGAGTTCCTGCTATCCGTAGTACAACGCTAGCTACATACCCTGCCACCACTCCTTCATAATGTGCCTAGATACATATGTACATGTATGTACCTATGTATGTAGGTAATAAATAGAAAAAGAATCGAGGGGAAAGGAAGACCCTTGATTCTTGGAAAAGAAGCTATTTTAATAACTGGGCCATAGGAGGGAATCCAGTCGATTTCTGTGCGACAACAATGCAATGATAATTAGGGACCATATCGAACCGCGAGGGGTAAAACTCAAGAGATAACGATAGGTAACTGAAGCATCCCGCACAAATGCTCCCCACATACAACTCTAGGTGCCGACGGCTATGGCTACACGTTTTCGGTCTAACTAAACTACCTCCATACCTCTCCATATACTATCTCCATACGCTACCCCCATACTTACCTATTTATTTATTTATTTATTTATTTATTTATTTATTTATTTATTTATTTATTTATTATAAGATCATAGCTACATTTGGGCGTAAAAGGCGTTTAATTGGGCTGGAAAGATGCATAGATGAGCAGTTAGTTGCAGGGAGTAGAAACGGCCGACTCACACCTTACGGTACGTACTTATACTCTAAATGGATCCGCTTAATCGATGGGATCCATCAATCCATCCTTTAAATCTGACTGTTTACGGGTATGATAAGGCCGCTGGGTACTACCCCATATGCAAAATACGCAAAATACTTACTTACCTTAGGTATTTAGAGAACATCCCGCCAACCTACCTAGGTATCTAACTTATAAGGAAACTTAATGATGGAGGTTGTGCTCTAGCTTTGCGGCTAAAGCTTAATGACACTCTCGAGTAACATATTTCTTCTCCTTGTCTCATGAGTTACCTCAACTTCAAGCGGAACCTTATTATGCTACCCTCAGATACATGCAGGTATTCGGAATCCAAATCCTAGTATCCGTGTCGGCCGACGAGTCCGCTCTCATTACAAATTTGAGATTTACCAAGCCCATCAGAGAAATTTCTGATTATAACGGCAGTCATAAGACCCATCGTTACAGTGCATCTGTTCATTCTTTTATTTTTATTTTTTGTCGAACGTCTACAAAAGCGAGACTATATAGTTCCGGTTGAACCACGCGGATACCAACATGTTTATACTAAAAACAACTTCGTCGGGAAACGGAACGGGATATACCTGTTTGCTTCGAAATCAAACTCAAATATGATCGCAATATAATGCTCGCATTGCAAGGCATATGCAAATATCCGTTCTCTTCACTTTAAAGCTTCTCCTTGGGTGCAACAAGGTCTTCAACCCTAGCAAATTGGTAATAATAATCTAAGCTCTTCGGGTTGAGCAACGTGCCGCTTGGTTTGATGGTTTGACCCGAGACAATTTGTTTCACCGGCAACTCGACTTTCTTCAAGTTAACTGTTGTCTATTTCCAAATTAGCATAGGAGCAGGTATTCGACGCGAATTTCCTACTTACAGGTATTTCAGGAGTCTCGAACACGTATTTAGGTACATGCCTCTTAGTCAATTCCCTTTTGATGGCGTCTTTAACTTCGTTTACGAGCTTCCTGTCGAATTTGTGGCCTGGTCGCATCAGCAAGAATAGCATTACGCTCTCGTCGTTGTCCTGAGGCCGCCTCTGTCCAACGCATATCGAGTCGGCCACCTTATCTGCAAAATTCCTCTCGAGGACCGAGTAGATTTCTGCAGAACCAAACCGCACTCCACTAGGGTTCAGAACACCGTCGGCTCTTCCGAGAAATGTGAGGTTCTTGGTAACAGGATGGAAAACACAAAAATCACCGTGTGCCCACACGTGCTCAAATCTTGCAAAATAGGCCGAGTGGAACTTCGGGCCAGGCACACCAGTCGGCGTCTTGTCACCCCACAGATATATCGGTACGTTTGGGAACGAGGCGGTGGCCACAAGCTCGCCAGGTGTCCCGTCTGGTACTTCTTTTCCGGGTCCAGGGGGGAGTAACGAATCGTACAGAGCTACTTTGATCCCGAGAGAAGCACCTTGCGTCCCACCTACGTAGACAGGAGTAAGTGGATTGCCAATTCCAAAACAACCAGCCTAGGACGAAGTTAGCAGTTGGCTACGTCCGATGGGTGTTAATCTTACAATATCAGTTCCGCCAGATATATTGTTCAAGTGGACACGACTCGGAAAACCTTTGTCATAGAACCACTCAAACAATTGCTCTGGGAGTACCATACCAGTACTTGTTACTATTTGAAGATTTGACAAGTCGGTAATTTCCCTGGGTGAGATTCCTGCCCTAGCAACCTCGTAGAACCATCGTGGACTGGTGCCCAACTTGGTTACTTTCTGGTCACCAATCAACTTGATAAAAGTCTGGAGATCGGGCTGGAAAGGAGACCCATCGTATAAGACGACGCGTGCGCCGACCAAAAGCTGGCCAACGCACACGAGGTACATAATCCAGCCTGTAGTTGTGTATTGCAGAGTGACAGTACTTGAGTTAGTATCCTCGTGTAGACGAGTTTCCTTGACATAGTTTAGAAGAGCGCCCCCGACAGAGTGGACGATAGCTTTTGGTATGCCAGTGGTGCCCGAGGAGTAGCAAATGAGGAACGGCTCGTGAAAAGCAATCCTAACAATCGGCGGGGGAGAAAATGGGTCACCCTTTGCAAGGAACGAATGCAGCGTTTGGACCCCGGGGATATTGCTTATATCTAAGGCGTCGTAGAAACGACGAATTGAGACCAAGCCTGAAAATTGATCACAACCTTTCATCCCCGCAACGACTTCGGTTATTTTTTGGCGCAAATCTACTCTCTTCCCGTTGTAAAGAGCTGCATCGTCCATGAAGATATACTGGTTTTGATGAGTAAGCTAATTAATAGAGAGAAGGGAATATTCCTTACCTTGGGGTTGACTTGGACCGTTCTCTGCAAGATGCCTTGGACGCCCATATCGGTTGAGCTACTACTAAAGATAGCACCCAGCCATGTCGTAGCAGCAAATAGCACCAATGTCTCGACACTGTTAGACCCAACGACAACAATTCGATCACCTCTCCCAACACCACCGGCGTGTAAGGCGGAGGCATAGAGAGCTACGAGTTTTCGGAGCGTTACCCATGTGACATGTCTGATCTCGCTCGCACCCTCCCGGACTTCTGTCAAGGCGATCTTGGTATCTTCTTTTCCCACCTTGCCGTGGTAATCGGTAGGATCTTGAGGTCCGCGAGACCACAGGAGATTTTCGGCCCAATTGAGATGAACCCCTTCGAACCAATGCGGAATGGCGTCAATTGGCTTGCTCTCATCCACTGCTCTCGTGTAGGAGCCCGTGTAGATTAAATTAGTATACTCAAAGACCTCGGTGTAGAAATCGGAACGCTTAGTAACAGAATACTGGTATAAGTCTTGGAATGTCTAAGAAATGTCAGCGGATAGGCGTATGGATTGCATTTGTTATCAATCAATCGGCCTCACCTTAAGGCCAATGGCATACTTCTTGTTCAGCCGCTGCATAAACTCATGCACTTGTGTCTTTTCGGGGTTGGGATGCTCCCAGAGCTTTCTTGGAACAGACGCCATGTTTTAGACAGTCAAGAATTTGGTCAGCTTGGGATTGTTAATTATTTAGAGCTGAGAACTGAGAGCTGAGAGCTCACGTCCAAGGAGAAACCCCGATGAGTCCGATCCTTCTAATTCCGTTTTGACATATCCGCGGCACTGTGGCTTGGGTCAAGGTATTATTGATGGGGCAACCCGACAGCTTACAGCTTACATGAATGTATGTATAGACCTACATATAAAGAGCTATGTTACTTTTTTCTCAAGCTAGAAGCCGATTCCTTCTAAGACTTGTCTTAAATGTGAATAATTTCAAAATAAGATAAAATTACACTTTCTATCGTGGTATAAAATCTCAATATAAAAGAATAATCAATACTCTCAACAGATACTCACAGATACGCCAACACAAGCATTCCAGGGATCGTTTCATCCCCGCATCCCGCACGTTCCCCCAACGAACTCCGCATTTTAGTACCTTCTCAGCCCTCTAAATATTAAACTAAGCTTTCGATAGAACGGGATACCTCTTCTAGCTACTTATCGTAGTCCGTTGTAGATAAGGTATTTCTACTCCGTTTCTGGTAGCCTAAGCGAAACCTGGAGGACTCTTTGGGAATAGTTATACCTTAAGAAAGCATCGTACTTCATTAAGGAAATTAGGAATGTTAAGTACTGGTCCAATGAGGGTTGTTGATAAATGGGCAAACAATGATCGTTGAGCTCGGAATGTAAAGTCTTAATATATTAACTTTCTCATCACCTACACACGATAGTATCGCATAAATATCACGTCGTTAAAATACCGGCGATAAGTCTCTCGTCTAGGTCCCTGGTAGTTAATCACCTATGAGAACCTCAAAGGCGAGGTTCAATCGCAGAGAGCCCATCGCTTTAATCCGGACCGAACCGGTAGAATCTTCGGCCTACGCAGCCATCCTACCATCCGGTATAGAGCCTACACAATCGGCTAGCTCCAGCACTGCGTCGATTGGTGGAGATTTAGAGGGGAGTTCAATCCGTGATATTAGCCGCGAGATCTACTATCACCCCACAAACCCCCCAAAGGACCCCTCATACATACCCGCGATATTGTATGTCGACGCTCGATGCTAAACCCCACGTAGGTAGGTTGCTAGGTTAGGTAGTTAACACAAGTATGCTGGAAGAATGGTAGGTAGGTTGAGTCTTCTTTCTTTTAGTTTCTTCCTCTGTAAGTTTTGTCATTATCTTCTCGAGACTGGTAGGTAGGTATTTACGCTATCAGTCGTTTCTGAATTACGATGGAGCCCAAGACTGGCCTCGTCCTTGGCTACGATGGCATCCACCCCTTTTCCAAGGTGAAAATCTCCGATCGTGCTTCCGTTCAGGAGCTCTTGAGGACTCTGCTAGATCCCCTCGAGCCGTTCTTCTCGCCATTGAAAGCTAGAGTGAAATGTCCTGGTGCTACTGCTGTCAGGTTTGACCAGACTGCTTCTGAGGTAGAAGGCATATGTAGACCACTCTGGGGTCTGGCATGCCTGCTAGCCGGAGGTGGTGAGTATCACGGGGCGGAATGGTGGATTCAGGGGATCAAGTCTGGTACTGACCCTGAGAACCCCGAATATTGGGGATACCCTCGAGACAACGACCAAAGGATGGTGGAGATGTGCCCTCTTGGTATGATGCCCATATTGAATCTTGAGACGTCAACTAATACGTAGGTAGGCTATGCTTTGGCTGTCGCTCCGGTTATTTGGCAATCGTTCAACGAGAAAGAACGGGTAAATGTCGAGAACTGGCTAGGAAACTCAATAAACGAGAAGAAGTAAGGAAATGTAACTATACGCTCTACTAAAGCAATCTAACTAATAATATTCCAGTATGCCTAATACCAACTGGCTCTGGTTCCGTGTCTTTGCGAACCTCGGGCTGAAAAAGAACGGAGGCAAGTTCTCGCAAGAAAGACTAGACCGCGATATTGAACATCTGAACACCTTCTACCGCGGCGGTGGCTGGTCTAATGACGGACCGGAGGGTATCCATCGTAAGTTTCATTGCTCCTCATAATTACGGCTGTGACTTACAATGCTTTCTATAGAAATGGACTACTACTCTTCCAGCTTCGCCATCCAGTTTCTGCAACTCCTCTATGCAAAACTAGCTGGGGAAGACGAGCCAGCAAGGGCCGAGGAATTCAAGAGACGTGCTCAGCAAGTCGCCCTGGATTTGATTCACTACTACGACAACGAAGGTGAGAGCATTGTCTAAACGGTCGCATATTTCGTAGTTCTAATCCCTTCATTTAGGTCGATCCATCCCCTTTGGTCGCAGTGTAGGCTATCGGTTCGCGATGGTGTCCTTCTGGGGTGCTCTGGCCTATGCTGGAGTCGAGTTACCCGAACCGCTTACATGGGGCATGGTCAAAGGTGTAGTCCTACGACATCTACGATGGTGGCAGACGCAACCCGACATTTGGAGTCCGAGTGGAACGTTGACTATTGGGTACTCTTACCCAAATATGTATGTAAGTAACATATTCCGCCCCCTTTTGGTTTGCGCCTCAGTGATCGCTCACAATAGACAGATGGCAGAGAATTATAACAGTCCCGGCAGCCCGGTAAGTCTTCTATGTGATTTTTCGCAATAGACATAAGCTAACAGGCGTCGAAGTACTGGGCTTGTCTAGCGTTCATCTGCCTAGCCGTGCCCGCCGACCATCCATTCTGGACATCAGAAGAACAGCTCCCCGGGGACGCCATCCCCCAGATAAAGGAGCTTCCACAGCCAGGCCACATCACAAGGTAAGCACCACAACACCACTCTCTCCACTAACCTTCTTCTAACGACCTACCAAAATCCAGCTACCTCGGCGGACACTGCATGCTCCTCTCCTCCGGCCAAGCCTGCAGCTACCCCATGAAAGGCACCCACGCCAAATACGGCTCCTTCGCCTACAGTAGCGCATACGCATACTCCGTACCCCCGGGGCTCTTCACACTAGAGCAATACGCACTAGCCTCGCAGCTCGGGTTCTCCGACGACGGCGGCGAGTACTGGAAGACGCGGCGCATCTCTACGTACGCGGGACTCGAGCACCGCGGCGGTAACACCCCGGTGCTAGTCTCCATCTGGACCCCGTACCCCGACGTCACCGTGCGAACCACCCTTATCCCCCCCGACCCAGCCACGCCAAACTGGCATCTGCGCGCGCACCGTATCGAAGCCGGTCGCGAGGTCATGACGGCCGACGGCTCGTTCGCGATTAGCAATCAGCGCGCGGCTGACGGGCGGTACTTGGACTTGTACGATGCGCAGACGGGCGAGGGCACGTTCCCTAAGATCATCGGGAACTACGACCTCTACACGCCGGATGGCTGGTCCACGGGAATGGAGGGCGCGTTTGCGGCGTCTAAGGGGGCGGTTGGTATTAAAGCGCTGGAGACGGGTGTTAAGCGTGCTGCTAATCTGGTTAATGCTGATCCGAATTCCAATTTGGTTGAGAGCAGGACGGTCATTCCGACTTTGCAGCATACTATTAAGAAGGGCGAAACGGTCTGGTATGTCTCGGCTATCTACGCTAAGCCCTCTGGTGAAGGTGTCGCGAAGGAGACGTACTTGGACGGGTGGGAGAAGCCGCCGCAGGTCCCGGGGTGGTTGAAAGCTGAGTTGGAAGCGTAAGGTAGTTATGATTTATGGGAGACATGCTTAAAATACTAGGCGAAGGATATGGTCGATTATGTAGTGACGCTTAGATGAAAGTGCATATTGTATGTCTAGCCTACCTGTGTAGGATCTCTATAGTTGATTTTTTTTAAACCAGATGCCATGACCCAGCCCCTATGTTGAATGCTTTTAATCACCTTATTTACCATGCCATACTGTATGAAAACAACCGACACCTCAAACTCGCAGTAATGTAGACAAATGCAGCGAGTGAGTCTAGATCAAGGCAGGAAACACTACTATTCGCTATGCTCCCTCCGTGTCCTTCTCCGTGTCGGGTTTACGGGTTGCCAAAGCCGTACTCATTGGCACCATTACCTTTATACTCAAGATTTTTAACCCTGGGTTTGAGCAAAGTTGTTTATAAATTCTGCCAGCTTCTGGGCCCCGGCGAGTGGGATCGAATTGTAGTTGCTAGCACGGATGCCCCCCACACTTCGGTGCCCCTTCAAACCGGTGAGTCCAATAGCGGTTGCGTCCTTTAGGAATTTTGCTTCAGCGCCTTCCGTATCATTATTCTATATTCAGTTAGCGAGATTTAATGGCACTATATAATAGGAATTTTAAAAAGTTAGCAGTTACTTACCACAGTCACGCGGAAACAAATATTCATTCTAGAGCGAACCGACTTATCTGGGACGATCCTGTAGATATTCGGGTATGCCTCGAGGGCCTTGTAGATGATTTCCGCCTTCTGATCAGCAACGGCTTGTTGGCCGTCAACCTTATCCGGAAACGTTGTGAGTAGCTTCTTGAGCACTTGACCAGCAATGTAAACACTGTATTGCAACATTAGCAGCTTATAATCAATTAATGGCGAGTAGATATTTCGTACTCAAAAATGCTGAGCGTGTTGTACAAACTGTTATTCTTGGCAATAGTCTCGTAAGAAAATATGATCGGGGGAACTGGGAGACCAAGCTTTCTCATCAACGCCGCTGAAGGCTGTGGGCATGCCGGAGGAAGCAAGCTCTTCTTGATAATTACTACGGTGACTCCCGTCGAGCCAAGGTTCTTTTGCGCGCCGAAGAAGATGGCCGAAAAGTTTTTGACCGGGATTCTTCTTGACAGAATGTTTGAGGACATATCCGCAACGACGATGGGGCCTTCACCATTGGAGTCGGGCCCTAGAGTATCGGGGAATTTAGGGAACTCGACGCCATCCACGGTCTCGTTGTCACAGTAGTATACCATGGCAGCATTTTTGGAAAGCTTCCATGTGCTCTCATCTGGGATCTTACCAAATTTCCCCTGGTTCACAGTTCGGGAATCGGTAACCAGATTGGTATATTCTGGGCCTAGTAGACGACCAGCTTCTTGGTAGGCTTTTAACGACCATCCGCCCGTTACTAGGTAGTCCAGCTTTAGCTCAGCATCGATGGCTTTTTTGAGTGCTGATATGAGCTCTTCTTGATTAGCCTCTTCCTCACCCTGGGCGCCTAGCTGCTTCAAAATTTCGACCTTCTTCCTAGTTACCCAGGCGCCAACAAGGTTATAAACCGTGGCAGAAAATTCGCCGCTACCGCCGCCCTGCATGAAGAGGATCTCATAGTCTTCGGGGATATCAAGGTAGCTGGCTAGATCGGCCTTCGCTTGGTTAATAATATCGGCGGCATATTGAGAACGATGTGAGTGTTCAGCAATGCCTAGTCCTGTGTCGTTGTAATTCAGGAGAGCTTGCGTAGCGTTTTCAAGAACGGCGGTGGGCAGCAAGGCCGGCCCGGCGCCGAAGTATGTGATATCAGCCCTGGAGGGCATTATGACAGACTTATTGAAATAGCAAACAATATTTACTATAAAATCTTATAATATAAAGGAGAAGTAGTTATCGTGAATAAAGTTAGTTTAAGTTCAAACAATATGCAAAGCTGAGTCACCCGACCGTCTGACTGGATAAGAAATGCGATCGAGTCGTACAAGTGAAAACAGGTGACAACCCGAAGCGACTGATCTTCCTTCCCCGAGGTCGGAACGGCCGATATGAAAAGAAATCCCGCTGCTACTTCCCCAACGTCTAATATCATCATACTAACCGTTAGTCTGGTAGAATGACAACTGCGGGTCTAACTAAAGAAATTATAGTCTAGAACTTGAACTAACTAGTGTAAATATTAAAACAATATCGACAATAATCACCGACCTCAACGCCATATTGATATTCTCCACGGTACTATTTGCGCTAGATACTACGGTACCTTTTAAATTAGTTACAAGCTTCGTTCGATACAGATAAGCGACCGTGCTATGCCGTCCGGGAAAGGCATAATTGCATACTATAAGGTGTCGCACACTTGATACTACACACCCGTGTGAGTGAATGGAGCGCTCTGCGAAGAATCCGACCGGCATCTGGGATGATGTTGGCCAAGGTTTCCCCAGATTCGACTAAATAAAAGAGGGTACTACAACAAAAACGGTAGAGACACGACGTGATACTATATTAGGGTGTCGTTGCATTGCATCAGTGATATCCGAGATGGCTGCCGAAACTGAACTGACACTACAACCTCGGCCGTGCTGAAGATCCCGGAGACCCCAACTTCCAAGGATGCTAAGGGCACTCTGAAAACACCACCCGACAGGGCTATTGGCGTTGCATTATGCCTGTCGTTTAATTATTACTCAGTCATTACAGGGCATAATGTAGTGCTTTGACACCTGTCCCTCAAGTCTGGTAACAAACGGAACCTGTCTATGCCGGGCTGTTCGTCCTCAATCAACTTCATCTTGGATCGAGGCTTCTTCCCATAGGTCTTATACCCACCTCTCCCAGACGGCTGTAGCTTATGCGGTGGGGTCAATGATGTCCCTGGGGTTTCCTCCAGGCTTTTTCGGGATGTAACAACTGCCGGGCAAGGCACAAAAATCCCCGATTAGGGGAGTTAGAGGCGAGGTAAACTGATCAGTACAAAGGTAGGGAGGTAGTCACCGAACTTGTGAATATGTACATGGTGTAATACGACGACGTAATATAACTGCTTTGGGTGCTATTCGATCTGTCTTCATAGTTTAGTATTGGATCTGTCGACCTCTCCTTTCGACATAATCGTAAAGCAACTAATTCCTCATCCCTGTGATGCTGGTAGGAAAAGGGCTTCATCAACTGTTAAAGATAAAGAGGAATCGACCGTCAATTGCGATTTTCTTCTCCAAGAGTCCAAGTACGATCGATCGTGGTTGTGGCATGCCGAATCGTTGGTAGAATCGGGGATATACTCAGCCGTACTGTGCTGTTGATCTGTCTTTACAGCAAGCGAAATAAACAAGGAATAAAAAACCCAAAAAGAAAAAGAAAAAAGGTGGAAATGTCAGAAAGGAAGAACGCCGAGTCGTCAGGTCCAGCACGACATTCGCACTCCGTCCCTGCAGTTTCTTTCCGTGCGTCGAACTAAGTTTTGCCTCTTGCCCTTTACATGCCTTTACATGCCTTTACATACCTTGCCTACCTCCTTACCTAAGCTCTCTCTTTCCGTTTCCTTCTTTCCTTTCGTCCATTGCGCGACTTTGCGCGACTTTGCGCGGGAACCGAATCTATCAATGAAACAACTTTGTTCTTCAAATTTGTTCGCAACTATTGTTCTGCATCATGTACTTTTGAGATGCTAATCCCTGTTCTCTTGGCCAAATGCCCGCTTCGTTGCCGGAAACCCGACTAATGAATCGTGTTGTAGCGACGCATAATTCCCCGCGAACTTGGTTCTTAACTTCGTCCTTGACCCCTCTGGCCGTTCGATTGATACGCCAACTACTCACTCATGGCGACTATGTCGTCGCCTGCTTACCGCCGCAAGAAATCGAGCACGATGACCGTAGCGCTGAATTTCGCGAGCTTGTCAATGAGTGTAAAAGCAATCGAAAAGATCGAGAGGGATGGAAGGATCGTATTAGGAGTATACGCTGCGATGGCCGCGTAATGGGCCAATGCAGTGCAGCCGTGGCGGAGGCCAAACATGTATTTGGCCGCATAGATATATTGTTATGTTGCACATCCGAAGGTATGCAATCCCTTTTCCATGCGCAATTTGACTGCACATACGTACATACATGCGCGGGGCAATGCGGAGTTCTTACGAGATGATTGTTTGAAAATAGCTATTGTTGGAACCGTGGAAGAGTTGTCTACCTCGCCGGCCACGCAAAACCTCGTACGCGACCAGTTCGAGACCATTTTCTTCTCCCAAGTAAATTTCATCAAAGCCTCGCTTCCGACGTTTCGCGCCCAGCATACCGGTCACATTATGATCCTCACTAGTCTTGGCGGACATATAGGCACGCCTGGAATGCCCATATATACGGCAGCAACGTGGGCACTGGAGGGATTCTGCGATTCATTAGCTTACGAGGTCGCACCTTTTAATATTAAAGTGACCATAGTGCAGCCACATAAGGAGATACAATCCTTAACTAACAAGATTATTTTCTCTCCGTCGTTACCTGTTTATGACAGCGAGAATAACCCGGCACCGAGCGTCAGGGATATGCTCACAAATGTATTAAATCTAAACTCAGAGACAGCTGTCGAGCCATCAGAGACGGAAATCATTCAAAGATATCCGAAACTGCCTCCTTCTTCGATGGATCGCCTTGTGGGTGAAACGGTATACGCCCTCACTGCCATCGGTGGACATGAGAATCCACCGGCGCGTCACATTGTGGGTTTTGAAGGAGCCGAGGCTGTGAAGGAGAAATTAAAGACGGTGACGGAAGAGCTAGAGGACTTTGTCGAAGCAAGTCTCGCCGTTGATATTTTCGATTCGGAACTAAAAAATGAAGCCACGCAAGGTAAGGTAAAACCTGAAGGAAAACCTGAAGGATCGGGAGGTTCGCCGAGTATTACATCGTCTTAACAAATCGTGGATGTTGATACCATGTATGAATATAACGATAGATATGGACGATTTAGAGCACAATTATTACAATACGCAATGGTGGTTGGTATTGTACAGTCTCTTCAGATGTACCTATGTGTATAAACATCTCGTACCTAAATCGGAAAATACTAACACTAACACCAACACTAACAATAACAATAACAATTCTTATAGTTATCCGAAAAGAAAGGCAATATTGAAGTTACACTTAAAAGATCCATCTCGAAAGTTATAACTACATAGTACTGTGACACACAGTTTCGGTTCTCACTCTCGCAATTTTCTCCCCATTTTACCATCATATTTCTAATACATATTTGTGTGATATTCCTAGCTATAGGCTATGCAAATAATACAACACTACAATTCTAATGAGAAATATAATAAAACATTCTACGGTATTGAGCGTAGGTAGGTAATGTACGGTACGTCTCGCATTAGGTAGTCTATTGTCTTGTACTCGGGTACTCAAGTACTAGGTACCCAAGATACATACCCCGGACACATCCTTCTCTTTTAGGATAATCCCTGTCCAAGCATCTGTGCTCTGATTGGTCTAATGTTTCCAACGGCGCACGAGGCTCAGGAGCTTGATCTTGGGCATTTCATCGTCATTCCAGATTTCGCTATTCGAAAAACGATACTTTTAAAATAGCTGACTTTTAACCCTTCATTACCTGGTCTTATACTCCTAACTTAGGCCAGCTTCTATTTCTACGAGTTTAATATATGTCGAAATCGAACAAATGCTAAGACCCTAATATCGGACAACGCTTGCGACGTACTCGAGTTGCGCGAAGGGCCGAACGAATCGCGCGACTCGTCTGTACTTGGCCCCTGGTTCGGTAGGCATGCGGTTGTTCTGTCATGGTAGTGTGAGGTCAAGGCAGATGTTAGGATGAGCCTGGACTCCTTGTTGCCCATCGCCCCGGCGAGGGTACGGGCATTAATCTTGCCCGTCGGTCAGATCAAGCGGGTCAGGTTTACGTCTTTTGTCCAAAGACTAAACGAGGAGCATGTTGTCCAACTTCGCGACATCAGCGCCGATGGGCGACCTAATCGGAGTAAGTAATACACTTTAAAGAAATAGACTAGCTACACTGAGGGTCATAAGACTAATGATATTCTCCTTAGACATGTTCTCTCCCCTCGCCTTTCCCGACGGTGCCATGTTTTACGATCTAATCACCTACATACCCCCTCCGTCCCACCTTGCTCTGGCCCCTTTTGAGCTTTTTCGTGAACCACTTGCGATTATTGCTATCGCTGACGGCCGGGAGCTCGAAAATGTCACGTTTAGCAAGAGACAATCTGCCAATGGCCATGCGCCGACTATCGTAGAGAGGAATATTAGGACTCTATACCAAGAACTTGAGGAGTTGCGGGACACGTATCCAAAGATCCTTACGCATCAAGTGCTCATATTTGATTATGCACCACAAACCGAAAGTACGGTTCCTATTCCCGAAGGCATCAAAACAGTCCCACCAGTGGAAAACTCGAATAGAACCACGGTTAAAACTATTATGTGCGATATATCTTCCTTGTTGCTAGCGGAGATGACAGCCCTCGCCAAGTCCTTCGAAGGAACGACGTCTGTAGACTCCCCCGGTCAAGCTCCCACAAGACCGGGACTTAATGGAGCGTCTTGGACTTCGGACGATGCGAACCCAGCTGCGCGAAGGAACTCGCAATATGCCGTGTCCACCGTTACAAGGTCGGCATCAACTAGCGGTGCTGCGGATAGGAGCCTTGCCCGGATGTCTATGCCAGTGCCTTTCAAGTCGCTCCCTTTTGGATCTAGTAGCTCGAGTCCTTCAGCACGGCCTACAACTCCCGTCCGTAGTGGGTTGTCTAACCCGCCAACTACGTTTGAAGACATTACTACCGTGGGCGAAGGCAATCCTGAAGTACCAGTCCCTGAGGTATCTCGTCCAGGCTCTGCCGGAGGAACAAGACCAGCAAACCAAGAGAAGGTTTCAATAATGGGTTTTGGGTCTGGTAGTTTGAACGAGAGGTGGAGGAATAAAAGCCGAGGGCGAGTGATAATCTTGGTGGGATCATTATATCTTCAGGCTGGTCGGTGGACAGACGCATTGAAAGAGCTGATCGAGGGTGCGACTATCGCAAAGTCTATCAATGACCACTTGTGGCACGGCAAAGCACTTGAACTTATTACGATATGCCTACTCTTACTTGGTTGGGTCGGAGTTGAGTTTCAAGTTCCTGCAGTATGCCTACCTGCGAACGAGAAGTCGATCAGCGCCATAGCTAAAGGCCCAGCAGAACTCGAAGAGGGCGATGCTGAGCAACCAAAACATCTACGGCACCTTCAAACCATTCTTCCAGATTTGCTCGACAGAATAATATCACTATATTCAAGGATATCTGGCGAGCAACTTCCTCCATTCCCACTTTCGGAATCTATCGTCAGGTTCTGCACATTGCTCACAGTTCTTCATTTGTCCGAAGGCAGGCTTGACAAGAAAGCGCTAGAAAAAGCTGTGCTCGGTAATCTACCTACAAACACTCTCACTACATCACCTCGCCTAATTATCGTTCCTCCCCGCACTCAAATCGCGACTTTATTATTTAAGGCTTTCCCATCGTCTGCGCCGGAATTGCTTACAACTGTAGACCGTGCAATCATTCTTAGCGGGATTTCTACTATCCTTGGCTTGCTGGGCTTCCATAGGAAAAAGGCCATGGTTGTACGAGAATTGGTGTCGGTATTAATTGGAGGACTGGTTGAAGCGAGAACACGAGGTGCTGCTGAAGTCGGTATTCATCCGGCGGCTGGTCTAATAGGGCTTAATGCTGTTAATGGTCACGGAAATGGTGCGGGATCCCTTGAGCTGGGCGAGGGAGATATAGAACATGGGATCGACGCTTTTCTCGGACTACTATACAAAATTTATGGAGTTGTCACTTTCGACAAAGACACGAGTGAAGCCTCTGAATCGCACCAAGCGGCTGACACAGACGAAAAAGTCATCTCGAGAATTCAGAGTCAATCCGCAATTAGGCAGTTTGGATTTCAAAATCTCAAGCTCAACGTTCTACGGGCTTGCATTAATTTCTCCGAAGCTCTACCAGATTTTAATGGTGTATTGAAGTTCTCGAGCGATCTGTTGCGCACTGCGGGAAGCGGAGTTGCGCCAGGACCGCGTCGGGAAGATGCAGCACCGATAATTATACGAGACGAGCAGATCAGGTTGGCAAATAACATCTCAAAGACATCCGGCTTGTCTCAGAGGCTAGGTTTGGAAAGCCTTTCTGGGGAATATTGGGACGAATTCCTCGTCCGGGGGGTCACAATGGATCCTTTGCCGCAAAGTCGAACACCCATACCACATTCTAAGCATGTTTTGCCAAGTGTGACAACAGCGCGCACTTCCCAAGATGTAAATCCTTTTATCTATAACCCATTTATAAGAGATTCGGACAAGGCGGCGGTGGAGAGGACACTTGTTGCTGGAGAAGCGGCAGTTTTCAGGGTTACGCTTCAGAACCCCTATGAAATCGACGTCGATATTGAGAGTATCAAATTGGATGCTGAAGGAGCAGATTTTGAGTCATCTACAACAAGCACGATAATAGGGCCGTATCGTACGCAGATCCTGAAGCTCGCTGGAACTCCTAGAGCTGCTGGCCCGTTGAAGATAACGGGGGCTATCGTGAAAGTACGCGGATGCCGCGAAAGAAGATTTCCCATTTTCCCCCAACCGTGGGCTCCGGATACGGAAACCAAGGTTAAGGGGATTGGGTTGGCTTCATTAGAGCAGGCTAAGAAGTTGCCCTTTTCTGGGCCTTCGCTGAGCACGGATAGCATCGGACTAAGCGCTATCCCTGCACAGCCTATTATTGCTATTAAATCTACGTCTCTTCTTCAAGATTCGGTGATGATTCTAGAAGGAGAACGCCGGGTCTTTTCTGTGACGCTACAAAACTTGTCTCAATCTACGCCAGCGGATCTACTGCTTTTCTCTTTCCAAGACTCAACGCAAGGCCCCCTACAAACAGCATTGACAAGTAGAGACGCAACACCTGCGGAATTATACGAGTATGAGCTCATTCTGGCGAGGAAACAGGCCTTGCGACTGCGCAAGATTGACGACTCTAAGAGGTACATAGCACCTGGAGGCACAGCTACTTTTGATTTTGAGATTCTTGGAAAGCCTGGCCTTACCAACGGGACTATTCAGGTCGACTACGCATACCTTGGTGTACCCCAATCCGAAATTACCGAGCAATTCCACACCCGCCAAGTCTGTCTCGACTTAACTATTACTGTCAATGCGAGCATAGAGCTTGCGAGGATGGATGTTTTGCCCCTTACAAATGGTGTACCTAAACCCATTTGGTCTCGCGTGGGTGCGGAGGCAGCGGAAATAGAGACTTCGCTATCTGAGGAGGAGTACTGCCTTCTGTTACTAGATCTCCGGAATGCCTGGCCAAGTGACATGCAAGTCTGCCTCAAGGCAGAGAGCGGCATCATGATAAAAGAACATATCCTACCGGGAAATACCAACCGTGTCGTCTTCCCCGTCCCAAGGGTATACATAGAGGACCCCCACGCATCAATCCCAGCTCTCAACCCCTCCCGCCAACGGCAATTCGTTGTTAGTAGCAGCAAGATCACACCGGAAATCGAGCGCGGCAACCGTGAGGCATTCTGGTACCGCGAAAAGGTTCTGGAAAAGCTATCTGGCTCATGGAAGACTCTGTCCGGACCTTCGAGAGAAGGCACTATCGAACTACGCGGTATCCGCCTCGCGCCGCGTATGATCGAGGCGATTAAGATCGATGAGGTTGGGATTGATATTTCTATCGAGGATCCGGAAGATGATGAAGATGAAGATGACTCCCCACGGAAAGACAAAAACACCATCTTCACAGACGAGTTCGCCCAAGTTAAAATCGTCATCACGAACCGCATGAGCGAGCCCGTATACCCCACCCTCCGCCTCATGCCCTCGCTATGCCACCGCCCCCTAAACGTAGCCCTCGACTTCACGCGCAAGTTCGCGTGGAACGGCACGCTGCAGCAGACCCTACCGCTAGTCGAAGCCAAGTCGAGCACCGAGGTCGTGCTCGGCGTGACGGCGCTGTGCCGCGGGGAGTTCGAGATCTCGGCTTCGGTCGAGGAGACGCAACTCTGGATCCCGGAGGACGGGGATAAGGAGAGGGGGGCCCGCCCTGTGCGCTCCGAGACGGAGATGCTTATGGATGCCGTCTTGGGGGCTAAGGAGAGGCGCTTGTGGCATTCTCGACGGCCGTGCTTTGTTAGTGTGAGGGATAGGGATGGGGGGTGAGTACATAAGTAGGTGAGTGGGTGGAGGAGAAGAAAGAGCAGAGGAGAGGAGAGGAGAGGAGAGTATATGTGACGTAACGTGACGTGACGTTATGGGCGGGTAGTCCTGCGATTGGGGAGGTACATGTATGGGATCATGTATGTATAAAAGAAGAAGACGTTTTAGAGAAGAGATAACTACTAGATGAATGAAGCGAAGTAACTTGGTCATAAGATGAGATCCTGGGGCAGCTACAGCTACGGCTACGGCTACACATAATCAAACAGGCAGATATATTTTGGTCCCTGATAAGACGGTGGGGGTTAACTGCCGCGTATACTATCCCGTCTAGTTACTTCGTGTCTGAGTGTGACGATTAATTCGGTTTGGATATTGAGATGCGTGAGCGGTGGGGGATAGTGGTTTGTGTAAGTGTGAGTGTGTAATGCTCGGTTTAGCTTGTGTGCCTGATTTAAGGAGAGTGGTGTTTTAGGATTTGATAGCAGCTTATGTTCAATTAAGTCTCTAAGATAGCCTTAACCATGCTTCCTAATTCTGTCTTAGATTGAGTGCTTCAATGATCTATCTCAACTTGTTTTAGAGTAGATGGTGTCGGCTGGCTTGTATATGGCAAGTAAAACATATATTAGCTTTTACCTATATTTACTCCTGCTGTTAGGGCAGAACATTTTCGTTCTTAGGGCTCTTGGGCTCCAATATTTCCTACGCATGTTTACTTGTCTGTCTTCTGTTATCTCGATGTCCTACAAGCCTTCGGGACGACTAGATTGTAAATGATTGTTGGACGATGGTGGGACATGTGCTGTGCTGGTGGTAGTTGATATGGCGGTGTAAGAAGAAATAGAAGAGAACTGGTATACCGTAAAGTGATGGCTATCTAGGGATTCTCACTTCTTACACGTGGCGCAGTATTATTGTTTCATTTTCGTCAGAGCTTCGTGGTACCTTTCATTATCATAGTGTCTAATATGGCTTCTTGCCAGGACAATTACCGTGTCCATTCATCCTACATCGTCCCCATGGTTATGTCGGAAGAATGCTCCTGCGAATTTCCACCTTCATTCACATCGACTGTCTGCTCTTTCAAAATTCTGACCTGCTCCGATGTCTTGTCCAGGTGTTCCTCTCCATTCGCCTGAGAGGTGCTTGTCATACTCTTTATTGGGTCTGGATCCTGGTCTTCTCTGCTTTTCTGTGCCTCGTCATCTCGCTCCCGTCCTTCTTCTTGAGCATTACTATCTTTCTTAGGTACTTTCACCTCTATATGTCCCTCAATATGATGTGCATTATGCACATCCTGTGTGTTCTCCTTGTCATCCTCTCCCGGCATTTCCATGTTCCAATTCTCCTGAAAGCGATCAGAAAGATACTCATTGTAGAAGCCGATCTCGCGCTTGCTATGAGCGGCTTGTGCCTGTCGGATCCACTCCGGGTCATGCCATCCTTTTGTCAGGTCATCCTGGTACCGCACTATATCGTGCCGGAAGTTGTTGTTGTTTCTGAGCGCTGCGATATTTGGCCTTGCGTTCTCGGCGCCGGCATCGAGAATTTCCTTCTCGTCTGGGAACTTCGCAAGTACTTGTCGCTTCTCCTCCGTGCTTAATAGGTCCCAAGCCGCTTTGCTGCAGAGAATTTCCTGTGCGGCACTTTAGTAAGAATACCACAAATATCAGATATGTGTAGTCGTATATGATAGGAATAGTTATGACCATTCGTGACAAAGATAGGAGATGGGTATTCACTTACTCGAAGTTGGGCAGTTGCTAGTGGTGCTCGGGGGTTTGTAAGCATCTCGTCAGGGTTGTCATACTTGTATCTAAACCTTCGACTGTTTGAAGGCGTCTCGTTGATATCGGGCTTGCTCTTCTTCATAGCCGGCCCCTCCCGAGTGAGTTCGTCTCCCTTATCATCATTGTCGATATCGAATATGTCCACGTCTCCTACCTTAGATGGGGCTGAAACAATTCTAAGCTTATGTGATTGGGAGGTAGAATCACTTTTTGCAGTTGAGGGACGGCTGCTTGCATGAGACCTGGAGCGGGTAACGCGAACGGTGATCACATCACCGACCTCCTCTTCAGAAAGGCCCTTGGTATCTGGAAGCTTCACATCGTGCCCACAAAGAGTTAAGTCCTTGGAAGAGAGCTCATCCGAAGAGGAGTCAATATGTACAGGAGCAGATCTCTTGGATGCCCTGGTTGATCTTCTAATAGGCTCTTCGACTTTTTCTTCGGTCGCACCTTTAGTTCTCTTTCGAGGAGGCATGTTTGAATGGTCTGGTAGTTATAGGTAAGGGAAAAGAGAAGATGGTAGTGTTAGGTGAATATAAAGAGGTAGGCTCTTAAATCAAAAAGAGTTGCAAACTAGAGACAAGAGAGAGAGAGATAAGGTAGATAGGTAAAAGGAAGCATCTATTAATTCATAGCAGCACCGATAAATCAGTAAATGTGGCAGTGAGGAATTATGGCAAAAGAGAACAAGAGTAATTGGAGAAGTGCGAAATTAAGGACGTTTCTTTTGGTCTGAAAGCTTTATTTGTCATTTGTAATTGTACGAAGTACACCTGATATATAATAATTATGAGGCAGTCGCCGAGGCTGCGACTGCAACTGCGACTGTCACTGACTGTGTGCTACGAGATATAAGTGAACGCGGCACGGCCTAAAAGGGAAATAACGGCTGGTCGGCGCGAATGATAGGTGGGTTCCTACTATTTTAGGCCTATTCTGGATTACTTTAGCCCTGTCAGCACTTGTAATCGATAAGAGATATTCCCTAGCTTTGGCCCCACTACCGAATTATCTAATGCTCATCCTTGCAATCCCCTGACGTTGCATTACCGACCTTCAACTGGACTACCTTGGTTAATCAACTCTCTTTGCATTGCTGTTCTAAGCCAAACAGTGGAAGATATTGGAGATAACTTCACCAACCTAATATAGCACCATTTTCCTAGTGACTACCCCTCGAATTGATTTATGAAAAGGGTCGTGCTGAGGCAAGCAGCCGTTAATTTTATTTATTTGAGACTTAGGGATAACAACATATCGTTTTATTTAGTTCCTTGATTGTTGAAGCGTCTGCGGCTTGTCATTTTAGACACGTACACTACATAGCCCAGATACTATTACTACATTTCTTTTATTCTTCTCCTTAGCATTGAATAGCGCCAAACAACACCTCCGAGGGCACATACCAAACCACCGCGCGACCACACGATCCGAAAGATGATCAGGTCAACCCAGATAGCCCGTTTGGGCGACGGTATGTGTTATTTATACACTATGCCTCCTATCTTTAAGCCTAGACTAACAATAGTAAACTAGGCTTGATGCTCTGCGCATCCGTCGATGACGAACAAGTACGTTCTTGTCTTCTGTTCAGTCACCTATAGAATATTCGTACCCTATACTAACCGTCTTACTACCAAACAGTCAGAATCCTCCCTCCCCGAAGTCAAGTCGCAAACAAAAATCATACTACGACGACTAAACCGCAACGCCGAACCCCAAGCCAGCATCGAAAGCGGCAACTACACAATCCAGTACGCCCTCACCCCCCCCCCTCTCATCCCATCCCAACCAAACCAATCGACTTCTCCCCCAATTTAGTTCAATTAGTTCCAACTCCTAGCTAACCCCCCTTACCCTCCCCTCCCAGCTACCTCATCGCCAACGACATAGTCTACATCTGCATAAGCGAGCGGTCCTACCCGCGCAAACTAGCATTCACCTACCTCTCGGACCTCTCCACCGAATTCGCGCAATCCTACCCCGCGCCGCAGCTCAACTCGCCCTCCCTGCGGCCCTACGCCTTCATGGAATTCGACACCTTCATCACGCGCACCAAGGCCCTATACGCGGACGCGCGCGCCACCCAGGGCCTGGGCCGCTTGAACGACGAGCTGCGCGACGTGACCAAGGTCATGACGAAGAACATCGAGGATCTGCTGTACCGCGGGGATAGCCTGGAGCGCATGGGCGAGATGAGCTCGAGGCTGAGGGATGATAGTCGCAAGTATAGGAAGGCAGCTGTGAAGATTAATTGGGATTTGCTGATTAAGCAGTATGCGCCTATTGGTGTGTTTGTGCTGATTGTGCTGGTGTTTATTTGGTTTCGATTCTTCTGATCTTGGGTTTGAGTGGTAGTCAGGGTAGTAGAGTGAGGAAGGGAAGGGAGGGGACAGGACAGGAGTGAGGAACGAGGAATTACGCAAAGTCCAATATTGGACTTATGTATACATACGCAGACATGTATCACCAACAAGAAGCATGGGAAGAAGCACGGGTGGGCAAGCATGAGTTCAATCTTCAAGTGTATCATTTGAACTCGAGTAGTATAATAGGTTAGTTACTACAGACAGCATCTGCAGAGTCTTGAGAATAGAGCTCCCTATGAGCACGTAGTCCTAATATCCAAACTAATCAGACTACTCTATTGAGTTCCTTTCCTTTATTCGGCTTGTTGAATGCTCAGCCTGCGTCTTCCTCCTCTTCTATAGGCCTCAATGCTAGATATCTACCTATCTATAAGCAGGGCCGTAATCAGACCCCTTCTTCCTTTTTGATGGACACCTGAACGCCTCGCCTTTGCTCTTTTAGACCTGCGATGGATTAGGTATATAAATAGGACCCAATTGATTCAATCAATGCACAGGCTCCGAACGCCATGATGTAATTAAGTTAAGTTCCCAATCTGGAATTTCAAATAGCCTCCCTTACTTGATCCCCTTTTCCCTCCCTCTTTACATAACTCCGCAGCTCGAAGTGCTCGGCACCATGGACGCATGGCTCCACTCTAGATGCTCCTGGAACGCCGCAATGCTCTCGAACCCTCGGCCTTGCGTATACCGCACGCGCTCCATGTCGTTATCGCCCTGTTCCTCGTAGTAGTACTCGTCGCAGTGCGGACATAAGATCCGCGACCGCCACTCGCCTATCTCCGGGGGCACATGGTTTGCCACGACCACCGGTGCGAACACTATCGTCTTCTGCTCGCCGTTCGAGAGCGCGATACCACGGGCCTGCCAATTCGCGGCGGCGGGATTAGTTTCGTTACCACCGTCGTCGCTGGGATTATTGTTATTGTTGTTATTATTGCCGGTGTCGTCAGATCTCGTCGTACTCGTAACGGGTGCGGGGAGATCGTCGATGCGCGGGGGAGGCTGTGTTATCCGCGTCGTCGGGACCGCGCGCAGGTCCTCCCAGACTAAAACCCGTCGCAGAAATCGCACACGAAAGCCACGTCTCTCTCCGCGTACCTCTCGAAGCGGCCGGCCTGCGCGCACGCAGCCCGCTCGTCCTCGACGCGCACGTCGCGCCCCTTTGCACGCGGTACACCTGCAAGGCGCCGAGGCATCTTACGCTCTCGGCCGACGTCTCGATCTGCTGCGCGCTGTGGATGCGTCTGGCGGCGCGGCACTGGGCGCGGTGTAGTTCGCGGCGGAGGACGGTTGTCTCGTGGGCCCAGGACGGGTCTATAGAGCCGCCGTGGCGCACCCAGTCTTTAAAGGTCTGCGTGTGCAGCTCGAAGCGCGTGCATAGGATACGGAGGTCTTCGAGGGACTCGTCTGTTGGGGGCGCAAACCAGAATTAGGCTTATTAGGTCAACTTCTCTTTCAGGGAGCAGGCAGGTAAGTCTTCTAAAGGAATGGGCATGTGGTATATAGGTGACGATATGTATACATGTAGACTAGTGCGAATGGGAGGTTTGGTGGATGGAAAAGGGAGAGCACTTGGCATACCTATGCGGTCGTTCTCGTAGTAGAACCTCCCGTTGACAAGAGCAGGCAACTCCTGAAAGTCCTTCTTAGCTTCGTCGAGGGTCTCCTCTAGCAGGCGTAGCTGCTCGAACTCGTCAGACCCCCAAGCTCGCTTGTCGGCGAACATCATGATGCGCAGGCCATCGTTAAGCGAGTTCGCGATGATGGCCAGGAGCGAGCCAACGGTCTCGTGGCTCATGTCCTACTTGGAGTTATACTCTCTCACCCTAAAACGGCGGAGAGGACAATATGTGAATTACCGGTTAGTCGCCTGTGCTTGTGCTTGCACTTTGTGCTTCCCGACGTGACGCGATCCGATCTTGCACACCTCGTCCCCTTCCTCCTCCGTCTTCCTCTAGAAGGGTTGGTGGGATGAAAACTTAAAAAGGAGGTATGTGTCTCCAAAGTAAACCGAGGAACCTTTCGTATATTTTATTTGGTCTCCTTTTTATTTTCCCTTTCTTTTTTTGCGGAACGTCGCGAAACGACGTAACTTAAAAGGGTGATTAGTGTAGACCTTCCACCTACGTAACTGTCGTTTTAGTTAAAGCTCAGTTCGGGGAGACGGATCTAGACCGGAAACTGGCTGCCGGCTATGGAGATGCAAGGGACCGGGAGATAAGATTAGGTAGTGTTATTAGAATATTTAAGGAGCAGTTGTGGTTCTGTCGTCTACCTTAAGTACCTACGTAATGACGCAAGCTGCTGTTTAAATAATAATACTACTGTATGTTGGGGGCAGAACAGGATATTGAATTACAAGGGAAGAAAAGGAAAAGACAAACGCCTTATCATCCGAAGTCTGCCACTTGTACAACGATCATGGAACAGAAGCTTCCACGGCCTAGACACGGAGAGACCTACATAAATGTACATTGTACTTTTGTTTCGCATCTTCAATTAGTATATATTTGGCCTAGCGTACCTAGGAGGTACCTAAGATAGAATTGCTTGGGTCGCTAAGTTAATTGCTAGCGATTTGCTAGGCCTATGTGCGTAGGGCTGATATACATACATACATATTGCAGTTATGCATGTGATTGGCGACAGTACGAATTTATGATATCCCGCACGATAGGCATTTGGTACAATTAGAGACTATAGTACTAAGTTGTCTAACACACCACACTGAGTGTAACCGATGAAGAAGACTTCTCATCAGACAGTTCTGCCTAGTGCAGTACTCCATTTCTATACGCCAACATTAAGTATTCATAACTTTATATGCCAAAGGTGCATTTGTACATGTCATCTTCTAAAGCTCATCTTATTCTACTTCCTCTTCTT
This sequence comes from Daldinia concentrica, assembly GCA_902805455.1. NCBI lineage: Eukaryota > Fungi > Ascomycota > Sordariomycetes > Xylariales > Hypoxylaceae > Daldinia > Daldinia concentrica. The sequence continues at coordinate 942,009 of CADCSW010000012.1, forward strand.
CGCTGCACCGGTATCCGCGCCGCTAGTTTTCGCGGTGCCCTCGACCTTCTCGGTAACAGCTTCGGCGTCTAGTAACGACTTAGGCTCGGCCTTAGTCTCATCGGTTTCTTCATCGCCACCCTGGCCGAATTCGTTGACTCGGGTGTAGTCGATCCTGTATGCCCAACGCTGATACAAGTATATGAAGAAGATGATATCGTCTCGGAACGTGGCTAGACGATACAAAAACGGCATCTTGATGGTGAAGGCGAAGAGATCATCGATGAAGGTGTTCAAAAACTTGTAAAGCATTGCCTTACCCGGCATATGGGCAACGCTCTTAAGCCGGTAGTTGATGTAAAGTGAGGGTACCATCATCAAGAAACCATATGCGTATACAGACCCTACCAGGGTTGTGAGGATATACGAGTACCACGATTTGTGTGATTCGTAGACCAGCGACCAGATGGCATAACCAATGAGTAGAGGGACCGCGGCGACATACATGTACTTGAATGCGATCTCGTCATACTCCTTCGTCTTCTCTTCAGTCTCGCTTAGCTTATATTTATCCTCGAACGCGATCCGGTACGGTATCAATGATCCTGGCGGAGCTGGCCGCACTCTGACATCCACAACGGTAGTAATCTTCCAGAACTCGATGAAGATACCAATACCTTGAGTGCCGAGAATCATCCAGCTGGTATTCTGAGAATTGTCGATAAGATAGAGGAAGATGACCGCTTGCATAAAGACGTTGGCCAGGATCGAGCGAACCGAAATACCAACGTTGTCCTTCTTCTTGCGATAATGGGCGATATCGGATCCGAAAGCGAGCATCTCAAGGAACAGGTGCGCAATACTCACGACTGCTGTTACACCAATGAGATAAGGGTTCGTATCTAATAACATCTCCTTGATCATATCAATCTCGCTTCCATCGCTACCACCTGGCATAGGCGCGCCATACGCAGCTTGGAGCTGTTGCTGCTTAGAGTTGAAATCCATCGTGGCCATAATGTTGAAATATAAGCCCTTCAGGTTACCAAGGTCGAGGCGTATAGGCAGTGTCTTAACAGTTTCATTAAGAAGCGTCATATGACTCTTGAGTTGCCAGAACGTATTAACGTATAAGATGGGGTCTACAACGGATGTTAGCCTTTATATGTCCACCTAAGCGAAACAAACTTGGGCGAGGGGTAACTTACAGTACCAAGAATTCTGCCCAGAGCCATCACGAGCATCTGTAGGCTGTATGATATTAGCATTGGCGCAGCGGGTTCAACAAAGCTAGGACCTTACCTCTACATGTACGAATTGTCTTACAGCTGGCTGCAATTGTGGATAGGTTAAGACTCCCATGCCGGTAACGAACGATAAACTAGTATTGGGGTGATAGTAGCTTGCGATGATTGGGCCGGTGATTTGTTCTTCGGGTTCTTCCTCTACCTCCGCTTCAGAGCGTCCTTCTAGCAAGTTACGAGTCTTTGCTTCCTTCTTCTTTGGAATATATTGCGTCAAGGGGTGCACGAAATGGAAGGCCTTCGCCGGATCGAAACCTGGCTCTTTAGGATCAAGATTGGCTCCTGTCAGACCAATATAGAAGTGTCCCCAGAGTGTTCCATTCTTCTGAACGGCCGGAGGCACATTGAAAGTACCTTCAGCAACCCGTGTATCACTCGAGTTGCTTAGCTTGAAATTCTTCTCGCTAAGGGCAACGTACTCCTCTGGCACATCAGAGATCTTGGTAGGCATAAAGGACGGTGAGAGCGTAACGATAATATCGATGGGGCTATCATCGGGCCAGATGGGCGCGAGCCGCTGTGGAATGGAGTTCCAGACGGCGCCTTCGTCGAGAGTTTGCGGGCGAAGCTGGTAGGCAGGTATATCGCCAGTATTCGCAGGAACCTGTACAGCATTGCCAGAGGCGTCTTGAACGGTGGCGGTTTGTGTCTTGTTGCCGCCCGTCAACTGCTTCATCAGCAATTGCATGCCGAACCATATCACCAAACCCTGGACGATTTTCCCGACTATCGACTAAAAGATAGCGATGTTAGCTTCAGCCTCAAAGTCACTATTAAGAAAGATTGTGACATGACAACTTACGCCCTGCCCTTCGCGAGCATCCCCAGCAGGGGCGGCGTTTGCCTCAGGCATATTTCCTAATAGTGATGCCCAGGCTGTGATACAGACTCAAGGAATATGCACTAGTTAGGAAGTCTTTCAAGATGGATGCGACCTTAAGCGATACTTGGTTAGGATCGCGATGAATTAGGCAGAGGTTGTTATGCCTCTGTAAAACGTCGCTAGGAAAAAAAAGAATAAAGTACATGTTGTTGATAAGACGTGTAGTTGGAAGTATCGCAATCCTGGTCGATTAGGTTCTAGCCAGCTCTACTTGGCCTAAACCCCTCCGACAGCGGTAAGATCGGCGAATCACAATCCGATGATGGTGCACGACATAAGCCTGTAAAAGTCTGTACCTAGAGAAACACAGGAACAGCAGGACCTCTTAAAAGTCTGTCACGACTCACTGGGCACCACCTCCTTCTACTACATAGATTAGGTACTTAGGTACCATGCAAACCTGACTTGTCAAGTGCGACATTGCCTTACTTCGCAGCTTTCGTAAGCCATTTTCCATGTCAGCTGGCAAGGAGGAAACCAATTATAATTCGCCTTCCCCTTTACCATTGCCAGAAGCGATTTGCTACAATGACTCGAGGCTTGGGTCATAGGTATTACAACACCCAATGCAGTCCAAGCCGCGCCTAAGACTTTTTTCTTCATCCTTACTCATACATATGCCATACACATATGCCATACATACATAATACATATATATTGTAGCAACACAACGGCCCATTTTATAATTTTATAATTTTATAATTGGCCCTCTCGGCAAATCAAAATACCTTAAAGGCTGCTACAGCACTACGGCCTACAGCTCAACCAATGCTGGATAGGCTGGCTGGTTAGCCATGCTGCCATGCCACCAAAAAAAAAAACTCATTATTGTCGACTAAGCTACGTCATTGGTGAGATGGACTTTAGTGACTCGGACCTAGCAAGAGAAAAAATGGCAGCCAAAACGGGGATTCATCGCTTCAACGCCCAAGTCCCACCTTGACTTTGATTCAGATGCCGCTTCCCGCCACACACAAACACTTCCTCGTTGCGCTTCTATACTTTGCTATCGTTGTTTGCGAGGTCTGATTTGTGCTAGTGACTCGACATCTTACATTCTTCCCGAAACAGCACTCGCCTCTTCGTGCCCAGCTCCTCTACCCAGCTTAGCTTCTCTTATAATAAATATTTGCCTCCGCCCATATATCCTGGTAGTCCGAGCTTGTTCCGCCTTATGCCCAACTTTTCCGTTTTCTTCTTTTCTTGATAGCTGGTTCTAGGAAGCACATATATTTGCCTACCTTGATAATCTAGATCATCTTTTACACCTCCACATTCCTAGGTCTCGGCTACCCTTCTCGATAGACCCCACTCTTGTTAGACATTCTGAGGTTCGTAATACGATGACGTCCGGTCCGAATTCCAACGCCACCCCGCGGCCGGCCAAGGTCTGCGTCTACTGCGGTTCGTCGCCCGGGAACAAGCCGGCGTATGTTAAAGCAGCCCAAGAGCTGGGCAGGCTTATGGCAGAGAACAATATCTCTCTAGGTACACTCTTTGTTGTCTTGCTCTCTTTCCATACGGATATAGGGAGTCTTATTATTTGAGAATTACTAATATCTTATGTCTAGTATACGGAGGTGGCACAGTAGGATTGATGGGAGAAGTAGCAAAGACAATAGTATCCATATCAGGTCCTGATGCTGTTCACGGTATCATCCCCGAAGCGTTAGTTAAATGGGAGCGAGATGCGACGTATTCGTCAACTAAGGATGTCAACGGGTATCACGTTCCGGAAGAGCAAATTTACGGCCGAACGACAGTTGTTAAAGACATGCATACGAGGAAGCAGATGATGGCGAGAGAAGTGATCGAAGGAGGACCCGGAAGTGGCTTCATTGCACTCCCTGGCGGCTACGGTACGATGGAAGAACTACTCGAAACGGCCACATGGAACCAACTGGGCATCCATGACAAAGGTGTTTGCTTACTCAATACAAACGGATTCTATAACGGCTTGACACAGTGGATTAAGACGGCCGTCGACGAGGGCTTCGTTAAGGCAGGTAATGCCGATATCTTGGTTACGGCAGACGATGCCGAGAGTGCGCTCAAGGCCTTACGGGAATACAAGGTTTCAGACGCGCGTTATGGGTTAAATTGGGGTAACGAATAAAGGAGTCGTTGCATTAAAAGCATTACGAAAGCCACCTACCTAGGTATATATTGATACTTAGCGCTGAATTGATCGGTCTTAACTAAGATATTTCTACTTATTCTACGCAATGCGAAGCTGGTGTATCCTGTCTATGTGTAACCCCGACGAGATCTGCGATGTCGAGCTAGCTCGGCTTTATATGCCCGATTCGCATCCGTAGAAGTCGGGAGTCTAAGTGGTATATCTTACGCCTGGGTTTATTTCACATAACACATGCGACACGCTCAGTTTGTCTTCGGCTTGACGATTTAGTTACACAACGGGAATTCACGTCTAGAACGATTTGTTAGGTTATCAAGTAGCGATTGGATCCGGATTGAGCCCCGTCTTTACGGCCAGCGGGTTGAGTGGTTATACTATGTAGAAATAAAATCAATAAAATGCGGCGATTCCGGAGGCTCGGTTCAAGCCGCTTCCTCTCGGTCTAATATTCGTAGCTGAGGTTTCTCCCCTTTTTTAAGGCTAACTAACGGATACTCTGTAGGAAGTACCAAAGGTTGTTAGTCCACTAAGTTAGTGGCCGTTGTCAGCTGCAAACATGGATACGCCTTCCTCACGTTTAATCCCTTGGGAAAATTCTTCTAAGTCGGGCTTACTTATTACTATTGTTACTTTACCTATTCCATACCTAGGCACTTATTAAATATCTTGGCGAATGAGATAAATAGCTCTATACACCTGCACTTATTATATACATACATGTAATCGTGGAGCAGAACATCCGTCATGTACAACCAAGCCAAGGTTGGCATATTCTCGCAGACATCAATATGAACAAACCTAAGATCCTCTTCATTGACGCTTATGATTCTTTTAGTAACAATATTGTTTCTCTTCTGACAACCACGTTACAAGCTCATGTTGACATCTTACCCATTGATCCTCCCGAGCTTCGCCCGGAAGCACCAAATTTTGCTGACGAGTTGACTAATCTGCTGCGTCGTTATGATGCTGTCGTCTGTGGCCCGGGTCCCGGATCGCCCAATTTGCCTCAGGATGTGGGGCTTATGAGATACATATGGGACCTCGAACCGGCGCATCTGGTCCCGGTTCTCGGAATATGTTTGGGCTTCCAAAGCCTAGTTGTCAGCTGCGGTGGCATTGTGAAGAAACTCAAGACCGGTCTTCACGGCATGATCCGGGAAATCGATCATGATGCTGAACAACCTAGCTTAAACGAGGGAAATATATTCCATGGTGTTCCACCTTTTAAAGCTACGCTATACCACAGTCTATACGCAGATATTGGACAAGATACCATATCTGCAGATAATTGGACGGCGTCTAAATGGACATCCCCTACGCATTTGCCGGACGTTGTTCCCCTGGCCTGGGTGTATGAAAACAGAGGCGACTATATAGAGCGAATCCTCATGGGTATGAAGCACAGAACAAGACCGTTCTGGGCCTTGCAATATCACCCCGAGTCAATATGTACGGAACCAACGGGTCATCAAGTTATTAAGAACTGGTTCAGTGAGGCCATACGATGGAATTACGCGAACGGCCGCATAACAGATTCCACCACTGTTTCACTCAGTTCTATTACTAGACTGCCAAAATCTAGCGCGCACAGCGCTAAGGATAACCTATATTTTAATGGACATGATTCGAATAATAGCTCTTTATGGGTAAATGACGACAGTGAAATGGCATCCTTTGGAATAAATCACCACTACGGATCGACAACTATAAAACTCCCAATCCATATCGAGGCTCCTGACATCGTTGAGATACTACAAGGTGATAGGAGTGATTTTATCATCCTCGACTCTGCAAGCGCCAAGGCAAATAGAATCGGAGTCGATGTGCGAGGACATTATAGCATCATCGCCTTAGATGTTGATGAGGCATTGAAGTTGGAATACAGAACGGGAGATGACCATATCACTACCCACTGTTCGTCTTCTCGAAATCCTCTTCCGTCTAAAAAGGTTCATCTCAGCCCTGGGCAAACGATATGGCAGCTATTAACCGAATTCTGGACTAAGCGTAGAGTGGCACCCGATGATCGCTCAGCACCTTTCCTTGGCGGGTTCATGGGCTATACTACTTACGAGCTTGGATTGGAGGGTATTGATGTTGTATCTCACGAAGAGAGGTGCCACAACAGGCCAGATCTCTGCTTCGCTTGGGTTACTAAAAGTATCGTGATAGATCATACGGAAGGGACCTTACGCATTCAACATTTATCACCGATGGGGTCAGACTCAAATGTCTGGGTGAACTCTATCGTCGACAAGCTCTCAACTTCACCAGTCTGGTTAGATGGGCTTCGCGCGGATTTCAACAAGCGTGCACAACTAAGCCAGCTTACACCACCGTCAACGCCGGATTCTGTGTTTGCAAAAGCGCAAATACAAGTGCCAGACGCTAACGAATATGAGACAAAAGTCCGACAATGTCAAGATTTCATTGCCTCAGGTGACTCGTATGAGTTGTGCTTAACAGATCAGACGCATATCACGCGACCAAAAATATCCCCCGCGCTAGAATCCCGCCCCCTAATGCCTCTCGAACCGGGAAAACCACCTCAGACTTCGTGGCAGCTATATCGTTCTCTTCGTTCCCGCCAGCCTGCCCCCTTTGGTTCATATATCCGACTTGGCGGCACAACGCTGATCAGCAGCTCACCGGAACGATTCCTCGAGTTCGGCGCCGACGGCCTATGCTCAATGCGTCCGATGAAAGGCACAGTGCGTAAATCGAGCGCCGTCTCGACCCTCGCACAGGCCGAAGCCATCCTGCACGTACCCAAAGAAGAAGCCGAAAACCTGATGATCGTCGACCTCGTACGGCACGACCTGCACGGCGTATGTGGACCCGGTCGCGTAGCCGTCCCGAAGCTTAACATCGTCGAGGAGTACGCTAGCGTATTCCAGATGATAAGCGTCGTCGAGGGCCAGCTACCAGATAACAACGACGACGACAGGACGCCAAAGAAAACCGGTCTAGACGTCCTGGCCGCGAGCTTGCCCCCTGGAAGTATGACCGGTGCCCCCAAGAAGCGCAGCTGTGAGATCCTGCACGAGATCGAGGGTCGTCGTGAGCGGAGCTTGTACTCGGGCGTCGTGGGATACATGGACGCCGCGGGCCGTGGCGACTGGAGCGTTACGATCCGGAGCTTGTTCCGCTGGGACGACGAGACGGTCGAGGGGCAGAGTCAACAAGAACACGAGGTCTGGCATATTGGCGCCGGTGGCGCGGTTACCGCTCTGAGTACGGCCGAGGGCGAGCGCGACGAGATGTTTACGAAACTCAAGGGGCCGTTGGGGGTGTTTGATGATGAGGCGTGATATACCTACGGCCTTTGAATCTACCTACGGGCGAATGCATGTGTTTTTTTATCATATCATATTAGGCGTATATAGGTGCGGGTAAGGTATTATAACTGAGAGAGCCTCTTTGCGGGCTAGATGACTCAACGATGCATTATAGGAACCGGAAAAAGAATTCGGGATGGGGAATATCGCGGCTCATTCATCATAGAGTTCGCCTTTAGATGGGTTGAGATGGGCTGGGATAGGATAGTATATCACACTACTACATGTCATATAGCACAGAAATATAAAATCGTATTGCGTTTTCAAGGCACATTCTATGTTTGTTTTAAAAGATCATATCATTCATCTCAATTGTCATTAGAATCTCATCTAGGCAAAACATAGACGTTCCTCCCTCGTTACTCTCCGTAAGCGTAGATCCGCCCCATACGCACCGTATCCTTCATAGATAAAGCCTTTTTATCACGTGGAAAACGCCTTATAGCTCATCCCTCTCCCTTTCCGCCGCGCTCCCGCCCGTCGACCAGGAGCTCAGGTCGTCGAGAGCCATGATCTTGACGACGAGACTAGTCCAGCCGGTGAAATGTTGCGTGCGCTGACCGCTGCCGGTCTCGGGGTTATACTGCTCCCAGGCGAAGCCCGTGTCCTCCCAGCTCTGGTATACGGTCTCGACTATGTTTTTCCGCAGCTTGGCATATAGGATCTTGGCTTTAGTGGCGAAGGGACCATCTTGAGTGGCGTAGTTCTGGAATGGGGAGGTTAGCGGTGTGTTGGTTGGGGTTTAGGTATCTATGTGGTTGGCAGGGGGATAAATATAGGAAAGGGGAGGGGATAGGGAAATAAGATTGGGTAGGCAGTTGAACTTACCCGGAGTTGTACGACGGCAAGGTAGTTAATATTAATCCACACGGGACTACGCCAGTAGTTCTCATCTGTGCCGTAGAATTCGGATTTCTTGCTTAAGCTCCTGATGCCGTGGGGGCTGAACAGCTCCTCCTCATCGCCCAGGAGGTCAAGGAGCTTTCCGAGCTTGGGGTCATCAGGCTGAAGTAGACCTAGTAGGAACGGAAATAGGGAAATATAACCCTTATGGCAGACGAGGGTGTGCTCCTCGAACTCGTCGATCGTGGCATCGCAGAAGCAGCCCGCAGACTCAGACCAGTGCAAGTCTACTAGATTATGCGATATGCCGTCGAATACCTTGTTGTACTCCTGCACATCCTCGGGGAGGCCGACAAAATCCGCGATCTTGGCTAGTACTCTGGCTGTCATACCCATCCAGGACATCAAGTCCACGTGTAGCTCACCAGGATGAGGAGGTTGCGGTCGGGGGTAGTCGTCTAATCCGCTCGTTAGGATATGCTGAATAGAGCGTCCGCGCCAACGGTAAGCTTCTTTCGTAGAGTAGGCCTGTCGATCGTACGATTTAATATCGCCGAACTGGGTCTTCTTGAACCACTGGAATTGGCGGCGTAGAAGAGGATATAGATTGCGAAGGTATTCAATACCCAGTGAGGGGTTATCAACGTGTGCGCTTTCTAAAACGGTGTCTGGCGTGAGATGTTCTTTCTCGCCTACGTGTTGGCTACCATTAGTCTTTTGCAGCCTTTCGGTGAAAGCTTCGAGAACCAGATATAGCGTCGGAGGATTGGCGTAGTGAGGGTATTGGACTTGAAACTCGGGAGGCACCTTGCTTCGAGCTTCGTCGCCGAGGATCTGCTCTCGGGCAATCCAACCATCTTCGTCCATCAAGTTGTACCAGCTCTTCACAATCTCGAGGGTAAGATCGATATCCCAATCGGCAATGGGGAGTAGGTGAAAGCCTTCATCCCACAAAAACCCGCGAGGGAAGAAGGGTCGAGACGGGATACTAGAGAACAGTTCATAGGGACCTTCGAGCTGCTCTTGCCTACGAGCGCGAGCTTCTGCGGTCTCTTCCCAGAACCCTTCATTTTCCTCATCATACTCGGGAGCGTACGACCGATCTACCACATGCTGTCCGTAGAAGTAACCTATGCCTCCAGCGAGATTGGAAAGCATGCTTCGCCCAAATTTGCGGTACTTGTCGGCGTTGAACGGAGCCTGCGGCGCAAAGACGTCGACAAACCGCTCGTTGAAAGACTCAGTTGTCGATTTGATTTCCCGGGTTAGGTCCTCGCTTGTAATATCCTTACCAGCAGAGCCGCTCGAGAATAGAATATCAAACTCGAAAGACCCCTCGAATACCTTTTGGACAAAGTGAAAGTTGCCAGGGCTAGGCTTATTCGAGAGTTGGTAAACTTGCCAGGGTGGAGGTGCATTTTCAGCCCCATATTCTTGAATTATCTCGTCTACACCCGCCTTAAGCTGCTGGAATAGGAGTTGCTTAGCTTGCCACAAGTGTTCTTCAGGTACAGTTAATGACTGCACTACTGTCTTGCTAAGATCTCTTTTACTGGATATGGCATGGTCGCTGTTGGGATGATCGCCCTTGCCCTTAGTAATGACTAGCTTATAGTCACCCAGGACCGCGGACTTGCCAACAAAAGTTACATCGCCATCGAATCCGTGCTCGTCGCCGTCGCTACCAATATCAACGGTCTCACCGAGAGACTCCGAGGCAACGTAAAACAGCACAGTAGTCTGGAGGTCAGAGGGTGCATCATCGCGAGGCTCGCCTTTAATGCGAGCTGCCCAGCTTCCACCATGTGCACCACTCGGGATCTTGACGAACTCAGTAGTTATGTCAATTTTGTTGCCGGCATCATGAATATGCTGCACACCGCCTCTTCGGGTATCATACTCATCCCATCCATAACCGGCCATTCCCTCATGTTGCTCACATGTATAACGGAAGCCTAAGTGTATCGTTAATTATTTCGTTCATAGCTTTAACTTAGGTACCCCGTAGGTTAGTTATAGAGCTTACTATTTTGGACCTCGACATAATTATCAACCTTTGCCCATAAAAGACCAGTGGCCAGGCTCTTGGGTATCCTAGGACGGACTCCAAAATACAAATTTGGACGATAAGGACCCCATAATAGACTCTGGTTGTTTAAGCGGCCAATTTCGGCATTGAGAATACCTTCACCCTCAACCTGACAAGCTGCCAACGGAGCGAATAACGGTACGGTAAGAAATGACAGCACGGCTGTCAATTGACCTGATAGTGTCATGACGGCATCGAATAAGCGAGCCTCTCTTTCTTTACGAATTGTCAAAAGAAGCAATGACAATGTGCCGGTTTTCTAGAGCTTTCCGATTAGCGGGCCGGCCTTTGGGAAGCTTCAAAAGTGAACACAGTTTTGGAATTTTGGTGCGGGAAGCTTTCAATTGGTTTGACGTCAGGGCCCACCCCGGCTCCTCTACAATTAATAGTCAGGTACACAGGTACAGGTGCTAATATACCCCACCTAAATTGTCTTGGCGCGCAGCCTCACCGATAACCTTATTCACATCTACGCCAAGAAAAAGGGGCAATTCCATACTTACCTCATAATGCAAGAGTGTACCATCAGCAAGATACCTAGGTACCTATTTGCCATGTTTTCATACATAGTTACATGTAGTCGTGAGACTAGTTTGATCTAAGACTAACCCAGCCACGATACTTACCATTTCAGCTATTACATATGTAATAAAAGGCTTACAACGGATCTATTAATTTATGCAAGCTGTTACTTGAACGAGTAAAACTTACCCTTAGATATATTAACAGCTTCTCGCCTCTCAAAGGTAGTATATAAACGTAATATCCAAACAAACTTTTCTCACGTCAGATTAGACGGGTCTCGATGTTTACAGCCGCTTTTCCGAAAAGCTTAGCTGTCAGGATCTGTGGGGATTGCTTACACTACTTGGATCAATACATTATGTAAATGCATCACGAACTAATATAGACACTGTCTTGATTTATAGAGCCAGAAACAGCTTCATTTTATTCTAGTATCTAACGAGTGACAGATTGCTACTCTTGCTCAGAGTAGAGCTACAAAGCTACTAGCTGATAGAAAAGAAGGGAACCCAAAAAAAACCCCCCTGCCATACCATGTCTAAACCCCAGCCCCGATGTGCTGAGCGTAATCCGTATACCCAATCCATGTACATGTATATCATACATATTTACTAAAACATATCATACATCACCCACTTAGCCCAGGAGGACCTCCATGGTGGGGCGGGTCGGGCTGCCTTCGATGTCGATCTGCTTGAGCTGACCTGCGTTGTAGTCGCCGTGGTAGCTGCCAGCGATCTTACCGAAGGGGGTACCGGAGAGGCTGTCGAAGACTTCCTTCTCCTTGCCGCTGTCGCTGCTCTTGACGGTGAAGTCACCCGTGGTCTTGCCTAGCTTCTCGTAGGCATCCTTAATAGCGGCGTTGGTGGCCTTCTCCACGACAACCTCGAAGCGGACCTTCTGGATCTCCTCAGGCTTTAGGTTTCCCTTCTTCGAGTACACGTACATGACGATGTCACGGAGCTTAGCTCGGTTAGGAGTCTTGTCATCTGAGTTGTTGGCGTCCAAGACGGCAGCCAGCTTGTTATTGTTCTCGACTCGGATCAGGTCGAGAGTGCCAGTGTAGTGCTCAGTAGTGACCTTGTAGGTCTTCTTGTTTTTTAGACCAGTGCCATCGTCTACCTTGTATCCCTGCTTGGTGATATCAGGAACTTCCTTGGTCCTAGCCATCAGTGTGTCGGAGCGCTGTAAAATCGATGTTAGTACTGCTTAAGAGAAAATGATGGAAGCCAGCTTACCTCTTCGACCTCATTCGAAGTCGGGGCACCTAGAACACCAGGGAAGACGTTACCAAGCCCGAGAAGGGCGAAGGTTGCGGCCTTGAAGAAGGAGGTACGCATTTTGAATATTTGTGAACTGGAAAGTAGTTATAAGACTGAGGAGCTTGGTTGATGAGATCGAATAGCTAGTAGCTGGAAGGCTTGTTGTGTGAAGGTGATGATGAAGATGAAGACGAGAAACCAAAAACAAGGTGAACGCTTTGTGCCTTTATATGCATTTCTACAAGTCCTATCCCATCTCGATCGTCGTCCTCGGTGCTGTTTTCGTATTCGTGCTGTTTTTGGCATTGGTACGTGAGCTTGCCATATTTCGATTACCATTCCCGATGTCTTTTCGGTACTCAAGCTAGCTCTGGTAGTAGGATGTAAATGGTAAGCCTACCTCATCTGATCATCATATCTAGTGCTGCTTACAAAATTCAAGCTGATGATACTAGCATGTAGGTGGTGAGCTTATCTAATATTGATCGTCATAACTAGTGTGGTGCTGGCTTACGCCCCTGGAGCTGACTCTGTCAAAAACACCTAAGTGGCTGCTTGAAGATTTGGTCGCCTGTGTCACAGCCACCAATGCACGGAAATCCATCCGAGTAGCCCTGCGCAAGCGATCGATTTATTTAGAAAACTGATATCATATCACACCTCCGCAGAAGAAAACAGTGCTAAGAGGATTCAAAGTACCTAATTTCTGTTTGTCAAATTTTCTAAGGGAATAACTATCTCCGAGGCTATGTAGTTGATCACGAGGCCTTGCAATTTAACAAGATATTGTACCTTGGTGCTTCATATTTGAAGGGCCGTAGATTGCGAGGTCGCTGAAGAGATCGACAAACCGGTGAAATAAAATATCAGCTTTCTTCATAAAGTCAACGTCACGGTGACTAAATCTCGGGGCAGAATCCATGGATCGATCTATAAGGATCGAGGTCTTTTTCTATTTATCCTCAAAGGAATCAATAGCGTGGTGAATTTACCACTTATGACGTATTGAGACATGAACTAGAGCAGAACTACTCGAGAAGAGTCAGCCTCGTACAAGTTCTTGTCTTAGACATCAATATTGGAACCGTGATGGTAGCCGTCAGCATGCTAGGACGCTTTTCTCCTTTCCCCGCATCTTATTTGAAATGCTGCAGCGTTTGTCTGTCGTAATTGTCAGTAATCACCAGCTATATCCGAGTCAGCTATCTTACATACTAACTTACAATCCGGACTAAGATAGTTTCCCATACAAACAGAGTCTCTCATTTTGCAACTCACGGACAAGAACCAAAATGCATATACTTGACCTCCCAGTCGAATTAATGCACATGGTCTTGCTCCAGGCTGTCATATCCCGTGGCGTCACAAGAGGCCTTAGACTGAAGCTTGTCTGCAGTAGGTCGACTCCCATCTTCGCCGGGCCAGAAACTAACCGATGATAACTCAGGACAATTTTATAACTGCTTCCAGCCTGCTCTATTTGAGTCGCGGCTTCTTGATGACTTTAGTATTATACCTCGCTACAATGACCTTAACTTCATGGAGCTGTGGTGTATTCGGAAGCAGTATGGGGCCGCCGATTTGTGGCATTCTTATTTTGTCTATCGAGTTCAGAATGAGAATGATCTTAATGTACGCTGCCTCGTTGAGATACGGCATCTAGCAGAGAGTATTTGCCGCCACACACAAGCAGAGTATATCGAGATGGTCAATATCCTGTGTTGGCTCGCGCTAGAGCAATATGTAGGCATGCAAGGTTGCCGAGAAGATCGCCCACATGATGGCGATACTCCAAACCTAGGTCAGAATCTCTTAAGCGCAGCAGCTTACCTCGATAACCTCCCCCTAGCTAGACAATTACTTTCAGATGACCACTGTCCAACAGTGAACAATTATATAGTCCCTTCACCTATGCAGCTCGCCGCATGGGCAGGCAATGCCGATATGTTAAGGCTTCTTCAGGAATCCTTGCCAGATTTTGAGAATATGCCATTTGAAGCCGATTCCTGGAGAGGCAAGACCGGACCCGGCTCTATCAAGGGAGCCTCAATCCGCGGAGATATGAACATACTCCGTCTGGCGATATATCCTCCTTCACGAGCGACACCTGATAGCAAAGATTTTGCCGGTTACCCATTTGGTCGAGTCGACCCGCACTCCAAGCAAGGTAGAGACCTCCGATCTACCCTTCTATGCGCCAAGACCCCAGAAACTTTCCAGTACATTCAAACATTCTTTCAAGATTCGGGTTTAGACAACCGGTTCCTCTTAGTACGCTACGCCGAGCTAGGCAATGTGGACATGGTAAGATATCTCCTTGATGCAGGTGCCGATATCAACGGCGGAGAAAGGCTTAATTGCAATCCACTGTCCTGTGCGGCGCGGTACTGGCACGAAGACATCGTTGATCTACTACTGAAGCGCGGTGCTGATCCCAACTATCAAACTATGCAGCAGCGCGGCTCACCACTGAGAGCTGCAGCTATGAGCGGGAGTATGACAATTGTGCGCAAGTTAATTAACAGTGGTGCCAAGCCAATCGATAACGACTGGTGGCCGCTTTTCGAAGCTGTCCGGCTTGAACACACTGCCATGGTAAGACTGCTACTGGACCTGAACATTGGCGATGCTGCTGCTCGGTCGCAGATATTAGAGCTGGCGTTGGATTTGGGCCTAGAATCTATGGTACAGCTTTTGCAACAACGGGGCATAAGCCTACCGTCATAATATTAGTAGAGGCATGTATGTAAGCATACATAATATTGAAGTTGTAGATGGTAGGTTCTTATGGTAGTGGGGTTGATGGTAGAAGACTACCTTTGTACCTAAGTAACTTTATAGCTGCAGTCAATTATGTAATGCAGATCTCATATTAATATCACCCAATCAGAATGCATAAACTAAGTGCATTTATACTTCTTCTAATCATGACGACAACTGATTCTTCATTGTTTAAAGAAACTTAGGTAAAACACGATAAACACGATAAACACGATACGACAAACCCGAATAAAAACCGAGCCTTGTTCCGTTCACTTTGTAGTTCACAACAGCGCCAGCCAGATTTTTGACTCTTGCAATACCCATAATTAAAATCACACTTTACAAATCAATCCTGCAACAAGAAACAACATGGCCGATCAACCTCGCCGGCGAAGAAATCGCCCGGATAGCAAGCAGATGTGGGATGAGTCCGAACGCCGTAGCCGCCACGAACCAGACACACGCGACAAGAGGGATGATCGCGGTCGAGATCGAGAAGACAGCCACCGCGACAAAGATCGTCGCTACCGGTCCAGATCGCGATCGCCCCGACAAGACCGCCGCGAAAAGCACCGTGACCGTCGCGAGCCTGAGAGAGATCGAGCTCGAGACAACGATAGAACGTGGGCTAGAGGGAATGATTACAACGATAGGAGGGGGAGGGATAGGCGACGCGGTAGGGATGAGGGCGCAGCTAGAGGTATGTTCCGCGACGAAGTTCCCGAAGAGCAACCAGCTCCAAGCACATCTAGGATCAAGGCTAATTGGAAAACAGGCCCAGGTCGGGACCGAAGCCCACGGCGCTCTGCGTCGCCTACTCGAAGTCCAGCCGGCAAGCTAGACCGCAACACACACTCGCACAGCAACTCTCCACTCCCAACGCGACCACGCCCCAATAGCAGCAAACCCGAGGCCAGCGCATCATCGCTACAGTTCAAAGTCGGTTCCAAGCATCAACCACAGGAAGAAGAAGCTTCCAACCGCGGTAGCGGCAGTGGTGGTAGGAGCGCAACGGGGGGCAAACACGACGCGCCGGAAGAGCAGGAGGACAGCAGAAGACGAAGAACCGAGACACCGGATAGAGGAGACGCTATGGATGAAGACAAGGAGGAGGAGGATGATGTGGTAGTGGAAGAGGATGACGGCCTAAGCGCGATGCAGGCTATGATGGGTTTTGGCGGCTTCGGCACGACGAAAGGCACGCATGTCGTAGGCAATAATGCAGGTGCCGTGCGCAAGGAGAAGAAGACTGAGTACCGCCAGTACATGAATCGCGTGGGTGGATTCAACCGTCCCCTAAGTCCGACGCGGCAGTAGATTATTTTACGTTAGTCTACGAGGGATAGGAGAAATCATAAGATGAAGAGAAAGAGAATTATTCTACGGCCGATATGCCACTAGAAAGAAATATTGATATTAAGATGAACCAGTTATAAGGAGCGGCGGCTAGGTTGTCTACTCTTAATTCGATACTCGGTCACAGTTGTTATACCAAGGGGTTTGGTTTTATAGGAATAATGACGTGGGACTTGGATTTGCTATACCCTATATAAATATCAAGTCACTAGGTACCTAATTAAGACGATTATTTTGATATAAAGTGAACTACCTAAGATAACCTAAGGTTTCTTAGAAGCTTGTGTGTCTTTGTATGCAAGTATAATAACATCATCAAGCCTAATACCACTGTTCTTATGAATATCCCTAGAACTCCATTCTTCTTAGCTTAACGTCACCAATTACGCACGCCGTGGCGAGAACGTGCCGTATACGCAAGCGAGGCGGCAGCAACAAGACCAGGCAGTTGGGAGATTCTCGAAAAGACCTGACCTGACATGTCTTGCCAAGGCCCATGTCCGCGACTACAGATGTCGAAAACCCCCCCGACCCGGCCCTCACTAATCTCGCTTGTTGGAGCGAGATGTTCCACCCCGATTGGACCGCAGTAAGAGAGACAGGCCTTTAGGCTCTCGATGAGCCTTTTCCGCCGCCACCACAGCTTGCTCTCCCAGTTGCCAGCTGGGGCGCATCATCTGGTAGGACTTGAGTTTAGTTTAGTTTAGTTTATTAGTTTATTGCCTACACGCGCCCAGCATTATGTCGAGTATGATGAGTCTATGGCAGGGCCACCCACCCTACGTCGTCTGTCATAGCTAGTATTTTGTTAGCTAAGTAATACTATGCTTTGTCGAAGTAGTATTAACTTACCTAATATACGACGAAGGGTAGAGGGACTCAATGTTGCCCAGTCCTCCAGGTTATCCCTTTTACTTACTCACAGAAGGTTGAATGTCTGTGGTTTAATCGGGGTGTTTTTGAATATTAAGATAGAGCTTATGGTTGTAGTGATATAATTGTCGAATAATAAAGTTGCCTTTAGTGGTGCTTTCTTCTGTCCCTTCTTCTTTTTTCGTTATTATCTTGTTGTGGCAAGTAAGTGAGTCATTACGGACAGGCGCAGACCATGTTGTAATAGTGCACTCACCCTCTTCACGAAATCCACAAGTAGTTGCCGTTAGAATCATTCATGAGGTGAATTGCAAGTCATAATCAAGGATTCACAAGTTGTGATCTTAGAAAGAACAATGATATCAAGTTGTATTTATTAGGGTGAATCAACTTGCTATATACACTAAGTTAGTTAAATTATCCTTTTCCTTCAGGTAGCATAAGTCCAACTACTCACCTCTAATAAAAGAGCAGTTTAAGCCCAGCGTGAAGCCGCCAGACCCTTAAAGCCGTACTTCTTCATATCATTCTGGAACTCTTTCTTGTCAACATTAAGATTGGGCTTGTCGAACTTCTCCAAGATATGCTCTTGAGGTATATCATTGTCCTTATGAGCTGCCTTATTATCGGGGCTCGCAGGCGCCACACCTAAATCGGCAGAGGGAGTGGCAGCAACAGCGGCGGGCTGGAATTTTCCCTTGGTGTATGGGGCGACCGCGCCGCATCCCCTTAGCGATATACGCCTCTTCGGAACCTCATTCTTGGGGAATTTCTCTGGAAACTTCTTCTTCTCGAACTTCTTTCGGAAGTGTTTTTTAGGAGGCTTGGGTGCCAAGGGATTAGATGGTTGTTGTGTTGATTCAAAGGTCGCCTTAGCCGCCACCGCGACCGAAGTTTGTCCAGGCGCAACAGCGTCCGTACCACGTCCCATGATGCGCTTATTTGCCGCATTAGTATCGACCACTTTCATCTCCTTTTGTGTTGACATCTTGAATCAGTCTTTGAGAAATTTTGTTAGCCCTGGTTGTTTCAAAGGAGACCATGAAAACAATAAGGGGCAATACGTACAGGTGAGACGCGTAGTTGATTAAGAAAGGATGTAGTATTTGACGATTGAAAGAAGGTTACCCTTTATAGAAGGTGAATAATATTAGAGAAGTAGTAGTTGAATTAAAGTGTTAAAGGGATAGTTGGGCATTGATGAAAGTTTCTGTAAAGGTATTGTGGTTGTGAACATTGAAGTTGAAAAGCTTTGGAAAAGTAGTTGGAAAGTGAACAAAATTTTCTGACGGAGAGTCGAAAGACGGTACGATTAAATGCACATCGAAAGCGGTAACTAGGGCGGTAAAACAGAGCGGTAACTAAGGTCGGGCAGAAAGAGTCGTCTTGGTGACGGCCAGCTGTTAAGCAGTCCAGGCAACCATTTACCTGCTACCTGAAGTGGTCTATGCTATGCCACTACAGTGACGTTTATCGTTACAGTGAGTCACCTGTATGAGGTACTTCAGTATCATATCCGGCAGCAAGCTTTTAGTAGAATGTCAAGTGTAAATCCACCGATATTTAATTCTTTTAGGGGTTCAGTTCTATCCCCCCTATCGTACCAATGTACCTAGGTATATATTAACCGTAGTAATAGCTCAACTCTTATATCATTTCATTATTACACGATACCCTATATTAGCCTTTAAACAGTTTACAGTGGTAGTCTATCTTCTCCAGCACAGTAATCATAACCTGCCGGGCGCCACATAAAGAAAACACGTAAGTCATCTACTTCGTACCCTTTCCATCTCGCAGTTAGGTTAGTAGTAGCCAAGTCCAGATCGAGGCAGTCTATGTTGCCAAACCCGTACCTTTCGTATATTGGTACAACAAAAGGGACAGACTCGACGCAGCATTCTTATCCCAGCTCATTCGCTTTCTGGGTCCCCCAGTTGGTAAGTAACCTTCCAGTGCCCCCTTTGCGGGAATCAGGATGCACAACCAGTTGCTCTAATTCTAAATTCTGACATTATTCTACAGAATCCAATGTAATGTACCGCTACACACCAATATGAGGCCTAGCTATCCTGTCTTTTATAAACTCCTTTAAGCTTGTAACGAGCTTTTCAGCAAAAATTTTCTCTTCGGTGCCCTTAATGTGCCAATATGCATCAATTAGATGGTCTTGGAATAATTAATAGAGACCATTAATAATTCTGCAAAACTAAGATGTACTTGACTATTTTGCATCTTGGAGACTGTCCCGTAGAATATATTAGAGGTGATAATTATAGGAAGAGCAAATTAAAAAACTACTGGAGCTTTTTCAATAGTTATATCTAATAGCTCTTTGTTATAGTAGTTATACCTACCTATTAGTTTAGGTTCCTGATAGGTCTCTGCATAATATTTTATACTCCCCTTTGCCCCTGACTAGGATGTATAAGATCTAGCCTAGGAAGTATCCTATTGATTATCTTCGAATTTCAAGATAGAGATAAGTCTAAGAAGAGGCCTACCTAAACTTCCCAGGACGCCGATAGGTCTTGCTAGAAGAGAAATAAGCTACAAGGAGACGAGACATTCAACCTATAATGATATAGAGAGTTAGGGGCAAGAAAATCAATATCCATCATGATAACAACACTATGAAGCAAGGGTCATCTCCGCGTACTATTTTAATTCCTTGTACTTCTTATAGGGCACGTTTTTCTCACAGCCCTCCTTTTCACACAACAGATAGAATATTTTTGAAGTTAGGACTACTAATGGAACGAAGAGGTCTTCGAAGAATGGTGAGCCTCTTCAACTAAATTATATACTTCCCCAGTAAGAATCAAACAAAAATAAGACTAACGTAAGCGTTTTTGTACCCTTATTAGCAAGTCAAATTCCTAAATCGATTAATCTAATACCACAGCCAATTGCTAATAGTAATAGTAGGGGTAGTAGTATGGCTATCAACTCATAGATGAGTAGACACAATCGTATGAACTTTTAGCAAGCATCGAACGCAACACGTTGTCAGAAGGCAAGCTTCCAAGACAGGAAAGCGGCCTTATTGTTCTACAATGAACACTAAACTTAACCAAAACTACAGAAGCTAGTGTTTATACCGAGAGCATCTTTCCTTTATACATATTATTATTACTAAGCTTACCTATGGTGATGTAGGTAGCGGCTAGGTCTCTTACATCAAGTCTCGGTACATAACTCTAGTACTCTGATAGGGGAACTTCAACGATGTCTTGATGCCGAACTGGCTCTTAAGAACCTCTTTATTACTGGCATTGACTTTGGGGCTATAGGTACTAGCCTTCTTCGCTGTAGTAACTAGTTCACCCGCGTACTTCTAGCACAGGAGTCGAATCAATGATTACCGCCCTGATCTGCTACTCAGCCTAGCCACTTAACATGCAACAAATCTCCAACTATGGAGTCAAGTCGAAGCTATTACAGTATATAACTAAACGAAAAAAAAAAAAAAAAAAAAGGAAAGGTATAACATATAACACCGGGGATTCGTTGGTCGTCACCGACCCAACTACTAATCCGGCGGTATATAAAATTGTATATAAAAATTAAGTTAATAAGTTAAAAGCAAATTATTATTAAAAGTAATTACTTTATTTCCGAAACAATATTAATATATATTAAATATTAATAACTTTTTACGTTTATTCTTCGTTTTTACTTATTATAACGTTATTATAATAAAGTTAATTAAATATATAACTTATACGTTAAAGTTTATTTTATATAATCGTAAACAACGTAAACATTATTTATTAACTATTTATTTATTTATTAATAAAATTTTTTTTTATTAATTTAATATATATATTATAATAGTAGTAAATTAATACGTAATAACGCTTAAAATATTTTATAGTTTTTTAAAAATATAACTTTATATGATTATAATTTTTTATAAAAAAAGGAATAAACGTTTAATATAAAATAAAAAAAGTTAATAATTAAAGCTTATATATTTTTTTAACATTACGTTATTTTAAAAACTTTTTTAATAAAGGTATTTATAATTATAATTAACGATTTATTAATAAATTTTTATATATTTTAATACATTTTAATAGTTTTTTAATTAAAAATTAAAATTTTATTAATACGTTGTTTATATATTATTAATATAATTATATTAAAAAAAAATTTCCAATTTTCGTAAAATTATATAATAAAATCTATAAGTTTAATAATATTATAATTAATAAAACTTTTAAAAATTAAAATTTAATTACGTAACCCGACTTTAATTTTATATTTTTATATTAACTTTTAAAATTAAATTAACGTAATCGAAATATTTATTTTATTATAAATAATATTTAAATATTACCGATAAATATTATACTTTATAAATTTAAATTAACTTAATTATTAATATTAATTAAAGTTATTAATTATATTTTAATTATTTAATCTTTTATTAAAATAAAATAAATATATATTTACAAGATTAATAATTAAAATTATATTAATATATTTAATTATTATTAAAAGTTTTATATTATTTAAAAATTTTACAATTTTTATAAATAATAATAAGTAATTAACTTATTTCATTTTATTTTTAAAAATAACTATAATTTTTTTCTTTTGAAAAATTAAAAAAATAAACGTATTTAATTTTATTATTTCACTTTTATATTATGTAATATCCGCCACATTATTACCAAATAATAAAACGTAATTTAAGTTAATAAAAGTAAAACCATAAATTATAAACTTTTAAAAAATATTAATTACGTTATATTAACTATCGATATAAACTTTATATATTATAATATTAATTTTTTTATTTTAAAAAATATATATTAATAATAACGTAAATAATTATAAATAATTTAATTAAATCGATATATTTAAAACTTTTTAAACTTAAAAGAAATACTTTATAAATATATCTTTTATAATAAATTAAAAATTAATATAAATATTATTAGTAGGTACGTACGTAAAGAGATAATAATAAAATAAGTAATAAATAAATTAAATGCGATGAAATTGGTGTAATATTGATGTTTAAAAAAGGAATTATTTATGGTAAAAAAACGAGGGAAATTTGCTTTTTATATAATATATGGTATATAAGTATAATTTCTTTTTAATTAAAAACGTAAAACGTTATAATATGTTTATAAATTATTTAATTATTATTTATTTTATTTTTTTTTTATAATTAATTAGTTGTAAATTTATTACTTTTTTTACGTTTTATTTATCTTTTTAATCGTAAATTAATTTGATTATTTTCTATTAAATTTTTTATTACTTTATTTAAAATAGTTTTTATTATAATATCCGTAAGATTGTAAATATTGTATATTTAATAAATATTATTTATTTTCCGATTTTTATATAATTATTTTAATGCTATTAAATTAATTATTAATTATTTTTTATTAATATTATTTATTTATATTAAATATTAATATAAGGAAAAGAAATTGATATATAAGACGAAAAGAATTTTAAGTAAAGATAAACGTTTAAAAATGATATTAATTGTATAATAAATAATATAATTAATATTAAAATTTTAAATTATTTCGTAAATTTTATTAACGAATATATTGTAAATTATTTATTTATATTTAATAGATAATTAATAGATAATATTTTTAATAACGTAAATTTCGTTATTTTAATTAATAATTTCTTTATTTTCCAAAATAATAATATATTTAATTTATAAATTTAAATTTTTATTATTTATAAATAATCTATTAATAAAAACGTATACATATAAATTTTATAAATTTAATTTAATATATTTTAATTTTTATATTTAATTATTTATTTACTATTTAATTTTAATATTAAAAATCTTTATTTTTTTAAGTTTAAAATTAATATATTAAACTATTATAAAATAATCGAAAGTGGTTTTAAATTAATAAATAGTTGTAATATATATTTTTCAAACTTTTTATTTTATAAATTTTTTAATTATATTCAATAATTAATCGTTTATAAGTTTAAATTTTTTAATTTAATCTTTTTATATTATAGTAATTTCGTAATTTTTATTATAAATAATAATTTATAAATTATTAAAGTTTTTAATTCTTTTATTTAATATTTTTTAAAGGCGTATTTTAATTTTTACTTTAATTAATATTTTATTTTAATAATTAAAAATTTTATAATATTAATATTAAAAATATTATCTGTTTATAAGCCAATTAATTCGAAAGGTTTTAAATTTATAATTAATAAATAAGAATTAAAAATTAATAATTTTATATATAATTTTTTTTAATAATAACGTAAATAAATTTTAAATTAATACGTATTTAATTTTGCAAAATTATATAATAATTTAATAATATATAATAGCGTTTTTTTAGAATATTTATTTTTTAATTTTATTAATAAATATATATAAATTTCCTTTTATATTAATATTTTTAATTAAATATAAATTATAATAATATCTTTAATTATAACTTTTATTTCTTAATATTAAAATATAAGAATTAATAATAAAATAAAGCATTAGTTAGTTTTTTAAATAGTAAATATATACGTTATAATAAATTCTTTATTAAGATTATTATATTTTTAAACTATTAATTATAATTTTTTATATAATATAAAAATATTTTTAATTTTAATTTTTTAAATTATTTATAATTTAAATATTATTATTTTTTAATATATTACTGCATTATATATTTTAAATAATAAAATACTTTTTTTAAATAAAGCGTTTAATTCTTTTAAATTGAATATTTTATAAGATTTATTCGACGCAATTATCTTTTTATTAACTTATAATTTTAATACTAAATTAAAATTATTTTATTTTTTGAAAATAAAATATAATAAAATAATATATAAAAATTTGTTAATATATATTAAGTTTTTTTTTGAAATAAATTCGTAATTATTTAAATTAATTATAAATTTAAATAATTTGATTATAAATTTTTTACCTTTTATAAAATTTTCTTTTAATTTAATATAAGATTTTATATATATATTTTTAAATATAAATATATTGTTAAAAGTATTAAAAGCAATAATTACATTCCTATTAATAATTATAATAATTTTATAAAAACCTTTTTATTTTTCTTTTTTTTAATAAATTAATATTTTATTTTTTATTAAAAATATTATAAGTAATATTTTCTAAATATTAAAGCTATTTTTTATATTTATAACGTTTTTAATTAAATATTATACTTTAATTTTTTTAATTTTTATTATTATTTTTTAAATTGTTTATATTTTTTAGGTTTGCGTAAAAATTAATAGTAAATTTATATTAATTTTTAAGTAGGTATTAAAAATTAAAAAATTAAATATAAAATTATTTAAATTAACTATATCATTTATTACTTTAATAATTATTTAAAATCGAAATATTTTTAAATTAAAACTTTAGAATTTATTAGTTATAATTTTATAAATTTTATGTATAAGGTTATAATATTCTTTAACTTTATTAATAAATTAATAAGTTTTTATAGGGATTTAATAATAAGTAACGCTAATAATATAAACTTTATTCTTAAATTTAATATTATTAAAATTAATATCGATATTATAAGTAATAATATTAAAAAATTCGAAATATATATTTATTTAATATTATTTAAAAATTTCTTAAATTTTTTTAATCGAAATAGTTTTTATAAATTATATTGTTTAAAAATCTATAATTACGTTAATTATATATAATATTGGTTATTTATTAAGATATATAATATCGATAATTATTTTATAATTAAAATTTATATTAAAGTTTTTTAAATTAAACTTAAACTTTTAAAAAGTTTTGCTTTTTATTTAATAATAATAATAAAATTTATTAATTTTTTTAATATTATTAATATTAATATTATAACCGATTTTATTTAATAAATTATATAATTTACTTATAAATAAATAGCCAAAACGGAAATATAAACGTTATAATTTCGTTTTTGTAAAATAAATTATATTATTAAAATAAAACTACAAATATCTTTATTTACGTATAATTGCTATAATTATTCCGCTTTTTTTAATTAATTAATTAATAATATTATTTAAGTATATTTTTAAATAATCTATATTTTTAAAATATAAAAGAAATAAGGTATTTAATTTTATTATATAAAAATTAATTGGTTTAAAAAGAATATTAATCGTAATTATTTTTAATAATTTAATAAAAGGTTTATTACCAAATTTAATATTTATTTTATTTATTTAATTATTATTTATTTTTAATTTACGTTTAAGAAAGTTTTATATAAATATTTAATATTATTTTTTTTTTACAATAAATATTTATATTATATTTATATTGGAAATAATTTCTTAAAAAACGTTTTTGGTGTATTAGTTTAAAATAAAAGAAATATTATTTTAAGGTTTTTTAAAGGGGGGGCAATAAAAAGCAATTTAATATTAATATATTTAGTTTGTTAAATAAATAATAATTAAAAATTATTTAATTTTACCTTTTTTTATTTTAAAGGTTTAAACGTTATTTTTATTATTATTAAATTTCGAGCTTTTTTTCTTAATATTTTTATAATTAATTAAAAATATAATATATTTTCTTTTATTTTATTTCCTTTTAACTTTCTACTAATTTTTAATTTTTTTTTGTTTTTTTTTAAAGTGTTTGGTAAATTAATATCCTTTTTTCTTATATATTTAATAGCATTTTTTCCAATTTTATAATCCTTTTTTAACTTAATATTTTTTACTTTTATCGATTTGGTAATATTTTCGTTTTATATAATATTAATTAATATTTTTATTACTTTTTTCCATTATATATTATTGTATATTTTTTAAATTTTTATAAATATTTATTAAAATATAAAATTTATTTATTAAATTTTTAAATTAATATAATAAAATAAATAAAACGTATTATAGTTAAGGGATAGTATAGTATATTTAATAAACGGTTATAATAAATTATTATTTTTTTTTAAAGTTTTATTTTAAAATATATTAATATAATAATAATTTATTAAATATAATTTATAATATTTCCAAATTTAACTTTTTTTTATTCTTTTTTTTAACTTTAATATTATAAAAAGTTATAAATATTTAATTTTAATGATATTATATTTTATTTTATTTTATATTAAAATATTGTTTTATAATTAAGTATATATTTGCGAAATATTAATATTAAAATATATTATATAAAAAATATATTATTATTTTTTTTACAAAAATAGTAGAAAATATTATATGAAATTACGTTTATTAAATTCCTATTATATAGTATATATTTAAAAAAAATTAGAATTTATTTTTAAAAATATTATAAACTTTATTTATATAATTATTTTCATTATTTTAAACCTTTTTAAAATAGCTTATAATAATTAAAAAATATATTTTATTAAAAATTTATATTAAAAGAATGTTATAATATATTTATATTTATTAATTATTAATAAATATAAAAACTTATCCTATTAAATTATTTGCTAATATAAATAGTGGAATTATTTAAAAGAAGAAATCGTAACCTTTTATAAACTAATTTCTTTTATTTATTTTAACGTTTAAAAAAACCGCCGTTATTATATAAAAACTATTTAATAACAATTTAAATAATTTAAATATATTTTTTAATATTATTATAAGGATTTATCTTTACGTAAGATTAATATTATATATTAAATTATACTTTAATTATTTTATATATATTAAGATATTATATAAGGCCTTAATTTGTGGAAATAAATCGGGAAAAAATGCGTTAGTTCTTTATAAAGTCAAGGAATAAAAAATATTTTTTATTAATCAAATATTATTTTAATATAAATAATATAATATTCTTTAAAAAGATTAATTAAGTTATATTATAATATAAGTTAAAAATAAATTATATAATAAAAGTAATAATTAAAAAAGAAAATACGTAATAATTCCCGATTATTAAATTAAAAATAAAATATTAAAAATTAATAAAGGATTATTAAAAGTAAAAAGCGAAAGGAATATTATATATAAAGTAAATAATATATATTAAAAGTGGAAAAAGAATAATTTAATTAAAGTTATATTAAGAAATAAAGTTTAATTTATACGTATAATTGTTTAAACCGATATTTATAAATTAAAAATTACCAATTATTATTATAACGTAATATATATATAAGTTTATATATTAAAATAAACCAATCTTTTATTAATATTATATATAAATATTCTTTATATTAATATATCCAATTATTTCCGCTTAATTATATTTAATTTATTAATATATTATATTAATAATTCGCATAATATTATAAAATTAATAAATACCTTCGCATAATTAATATTATATCTTTTTATATAAACGCTTTTTATTATTAATATATTTTATAATCCTAAACGTATTTATTTTAACAATATTATAAAATTATTTATTATAAATCTTTTAAATTGTTTTTAATATTTATTTATAATTTCTTTAAATATATATATATTTATTAGACTTTTATTAATATTTTCAAAATTTAATAATATAAATAATATTTAAATTACCTTTTATTTAAAAATAATTATTTGTAAGTCAATTAATTCTTACCTTACTATTATATATTTAAATTATTATATAAAAATAAATCTTTAATTAAGAATTAACTTAAAAAATTTAAATAATTCGTTTTTATTTTTTTATTCTATTATGTCATTATTAATAATATAAGTTTAAACTTGCGCTAAACTTCTTATTTATAAATTTTAAAATATTATTTAAAATATAAATAATATAAGGAATAAAAATATAAAAAATAAAAGGTTTAAATTAAAATAACGTAAAAATATTTTATAAAGATTATATATAAATAAAGGATTATTTGTTATAAATAATGCGAATACTTTTCGTAAAAAAGAAATTATTAATATTATATATATTATTATAATAAATTCTTCCGAATTATTATAATAATAATTTTTTTAACCTTATTAATTTATATTATTAAATATTTAATAATATTAATTAATATTAATAAATATATACGTAAAGAAATAATAATAAAGCAAATAATAAATAAATCAAATATAATAAAATTAATATAATATTAATATTTAAAAAGGAAATTATTTATAATAAAAAAACGAAAAAAATTCGTTCTTTATATAATATACAATACATAAATATAACTTCCTTTTAACTAAAGACGTAAAACGTCATAATACGTTTATAAGTCATTTAACCATCAAATATATTTACGTTTTATATATAAATAAAATAATATATAAAATCCCATTTTAATATTTATTTTTATTCGATAAAAATAAAACCGTAAAAAACTTTTTATAAACGTATATATATTTCCTTTTCTTTTTATTCCGATTATATAAATAATACTTAATTTTTTTAAATTTTATTATTTTTTAATAAATTAATATATATAATTATTTATAACGTTATATATATTTTAACACTTAAAGCCATTTTAATATATAATAATTATTAAGTTAAAAATTTCGTAATCGATTTTTAAACCGAATTAAAAGTAATTTAATTATTTTTTACTTAATATTATTAATTAGTTTTAAATTATTTAACTATTTATTTATTACGTAAGATTTTATTATAATATTAATAAAAATTGTAAATTATTAATATTATTATATTATAAAATTAATATTTATTTTAAAAAAAGATAAAAATCGTTATATAAATTTATAATTTTATTATATAATGGTTAAATGATTTATAAGCGTATTATGACGTTTTACGTCATTAATTAAAAGGAAGTTATATTTATATATTATATATTATATAAAAAATAAATTTCTTTTATTTTTTTATAATAAATAATTTTTCTTTTAAATATTAATATTATATTAGTTTTATTATATTTAATTTATTTATTATTTATTTTATTATTATCTTTTTACGTATATATTTATTAATATTAATTAATATTGTTAAATATTTAATAATATAAATTAATAAAGTTAAAAAAGTTATTATTATAATAATCCGAAAAAACTTATCGTAATAATATACGCAATATTAACAATTTCTTTTTTATAATAAACATTTATATTATTTATAACGGATAATTCTTTATTTATATATAATCTTTATAAAATATTTTTATACTATTTTAATTTAAACCTTTTATTTTTTATATTTTTATTTTTTATATTATTTATATTTTTAATAATATTTTAAAATCTATAAGTAAAAAATTTAACGTAAATTTAAACTTATATTATTAATAATAATATAATAAAATAAAAAAATAAAAATAAATTACTTAAATTTTTTAAATTAATTTTTAATTAAAGATTTATCTTTATATAATAATTTAATTATATAATAATAAAATAAAAATTAATTAATTTATAAATAATTATTTTTAAATAAAAAATAATTTAAATATTATTTATGTTATTAAATTTTAAAAGTATTAATAAAAGTTTAATAAATATATATATATTTAAAAAAATTATAAATAAATATTAAAAATAATTTAAAAGGTTTATAATAAATAATTTTATAATATTATTAAAATAAATACGTATAAAATTATAAAACGTATTAATAATAAAAAGTATTTATATAAAAAAATATAATATTAATTATATAAAGGTATTTATTAATTTTATAACGTTATATAAATTATTAATATAATATATTAATAAATTAAATATAATTAAATAAAAATAATTAAATATATTAATATAAAGAATATTTATATATAATATTAATAAAAGATTAATTTATTTTAACGTATAAATTTATATATATATTATATTATAATAATAATTAATAATTTTTAATTTATAAACGTTAATTTAAATAATTATATATATAAATTAAATTTTATTTTTTAATATAATTTTAATTAAATTATCTTTTTTCTGCTTTTAATATACGTTATTTATTTTATATATAATATTCTTTTTATTTTTTACTTTTAATAATCTTTTATTAATTTTTAATATTTTATTTTTAATTTAATAATTAAAAATCATCGTATATCCTTTTTTTTAATTATTATCTTTATTATATAATTTATCTTTAACTTATATTATAATATAATTTAACCAACTTTTTTAAGAAATATTAAATTATTTATATTAAAATAATATTTAATTAATAAAAAACGTTTTTTATTTCCTAGTTTTATAAAAAATTAATACGTTTTTTTTTAATTTACTTTTATAAACCAACACTTTATATAATACCTTAATATATATAAAATAATTAAAATATAATTTAGTTTATAATATTAATTTCCCGTAAAAGTAAACCTTTATAATAGTATTGGAAAATATACTTAAATTATTTAAATTATCACCAAATAATTTTTATATAATAACAACGGTTTTTTTAAACGTTAGAATAAACGGAAAAACTTAATTTATAAAAAGTTATAATTTTTCTTTTTAAATAATTTTATTATTTATACCAATAAATAATCTAATAAAATAAATTCTTATATTTATTAATAATTAATAAATATAAATATATTATAATATTTTTTTAATATAAATTTTTAATAAAATATATTTTTTAATTATTATAAACTATTTTAAAAAAGTTTAAAATAATAATAATAATTATATAAATAAAATTTATAATATTTTTAAAAATAAATTCTAATTTTTTTTAAATATATATTATATAATAAAAATTTAATAAATATAATTTTATATTATATTTTTTATTATTTTTATAAAAAAAATAATAATATATTTTTTATATAATATATTTTAATATTAATATTTTACGAATATATATTTAACTATAAATAATATTTTAATATAAAATAAAATAAAATATAATATTATTAAAAATTAAATATTTATTATTTTTATAATA